>CM077251.1:28473338-28840838 GCA_039654775.1 Spinibarbus caldwelli
TGAAACGTGTGAAAGCTTATCCTCACTCTCTCCGAAGGAATGACTAGTGATGTGTTAATCCCTGGAATCTCAGGGTAAATAGTAGTGAGCTAGAATATCAAGAGGTTCTCTCTCAATATTTGGATAAAGGATTCAGGTAGGAAGCTTTTAGGGTTGTCTCAGCTTTGAGAAAAAACAAGCTTTGTGCTGGCAGGTCACATTTTTAACTCTGAGGATTAGAAAAACGGACCTGCTCAGCCCTCAATAGGAATTTTTGACATCCATTATATTAGGTACAACATTACAGCTACACTTATTCAATGTTAAAATTGTGTTTCAATTGATGATAATAAAAGAAGAAAAATGACATTTAATATATTTGGTATTAAATATATTAAATGTTATTTTTCTTCTATTATTACCCAATCTATTTTTATTTATAAAGGTAAAATTAAAACACTAATCTAAAAAAAAAAAGTTTTGTCCATTGATAAAATCAGGTCAGAAATTAACCAGGGCTCAGAGCAAAAATGCTCCAGATATTTAAAATAGGAAGGTGGAAAACATGTTGTGAACATTTAAATTCCTTAAATGTGGTTAATAAAGTTACATTTAACATATTCAAAATATTATATTCTAAATAAATTTATTATTATTTTTTTATTTTTTGTATAAATATGTTTGTACTTATTTACTTAGTTAGTTAGATAGTTAGTGTGTGGTTTGAAAAAAAAAAAGTTATTTTTAAAAATTCCCTTTCAGTTCAACAAGGTAAATATTGGCCCTTGATATGGTCATTTTTGACACTTGTTCAACTACTGCTATAAGGCTGAATGTAACTATAAAACTTTATTCCACTGATTTGCATGACACTGTACATATTATTTTGACATGATAATTTCACTATTAGTGACACCTATTGCAATAACATCAACCAATCTGATTGTGACAGCAAAGGACTGTGACTGATTGTGGCAGCCTCTGTCAAAGTAATAGAGACGATCACAAGAAATTTGTCAGATTGTCAATGTGACAGAAGTAATTATGCATTTGTGTACCCTTGAGGGCAAATCAAGCCATAAATTCCATTTTCTTTCTGTTTGGGTGTATCACATGTTAAGTTGACATAATAATTAGATACACACACCCTGACATAACAGCAGCCACCATGTGATGGATTGCAGTTCGGCATCTCAGTATCTCGACAGGCAGTGTTTTACATCAAGTACTGACTTAGTCACCACAAAAAGTCTTAACAGTCTCAAGAGCTATTAAACATCATTTGCCATATCGGCACAGAGCACTGCTAATTACACCTCGTCTCTGGCCATGTTCACGATAAGCTTTCCTCTTAAACACAGACTTTTGGGCAAAGGCCAGTTTTGACCTTACAGATGTAAAAAGAGTTTTTTCTAGCACCAGTAGCTACTTTGATATTTTTTTTCTTTAATATTTTAATCTCACTCAGTTCTACATGCATGCATATACATATACAGTACACTGTTAAACAGATATATTTAAACACTAAAGATGCGGTAGCAACATTTAAGTTTTACAGATTGACCTTAAATTTAGAGTAAAAATAAATAATGAAATAAAGAGTTTATTTCAACTGAAATAATGTTAATATATCAAATTAATTTATCAAATCAATTTTTTTCTTTGCTCTTTAAAAAACTATATTACTTTTTTAACAACATAAGATTATATATATATATATATATATATATATATATATATATATATATATATATATACAGTACATTTATGAGTTTTTACCATATCAATGATAAAATTACAATTTTTTTTTTTAGTGTACATATATTTATGACCACATTCACTCTCATGCACACAAGCATGAGCACGTCAACACTTACCCCTATATACCTACAGTACACCATATATACACAAACAACAAATATCACAATCCAAACTCCTGCAGATGCACACACGCTCTGAGTTCTATCTCCACCTCACATCAGAACACAACACACACAATGAGCAGCACATATGCTCCTGATATGGGCCACCTCACATGCAGAGCAACAGGGACACGGCCAAGAATGCTTGGGTGGTGCCAAGTTTGATTTTGATGTAGGTCCATTACAAGCACAATCAGTGAGTGTGTGGCATTATGGAAGGCATCCAGATTGTTAAGATGGAATGTTGTGATTTGTTTCTGAGACCTGAAACCTACCCTCCTTGACATGATCGCTATCATTCAGTACTCCAGCCACACACAGCTATTCATTAGAGATGATTATCAGAGTGAGGGAGGAGAGAGGCGTTTCGAGGGTGACAGACTCAGAAAGATCAGCCGCCTCCACCTCGAGTGTACTAGTCTAGTGTACTTGCCCAGTCATGTGGCTTCAAATGAGCACAGAGGTGAAGTCACATCACTGATGCGAGCTGGAGAAGCTGAGGAACACACATGGATCAAAATAAGGCCAAAGTCAGCCTTTGGTCTGTCACATGTTACATTATGATAAAAGCAACCATCAAAAATATTTTTCAGTTCCAGACATTATTATAGTTTGTTCATATATATATATATATATATATATATATATATATATATATATATATATATATATATATATATATATATTTCTCACAGCAGCTGGAATAATTAAATGTATCATTTTGATGGCAGATTGTAATCCAGAAAGGATTATGTGTTTATATGAAACACATGTGAATGAAATTAAATTATATTCCAGTTTTAATTGTGCTTCTGATTAGTTTTAATTGTGCTCCTGCCGGAACACCGGATCACAACCCCACGCAAAGAAGATTATTCCGCACAGAGCTGAAATTCCAGGTTTTCAAACAGAGATGGCGACAAAGAGACAAAACTTACGGACTGTAGCTTTAATTAATATTACTCTGTACTTAAGTGTATAATTGCACTGTAACAAGGACACCTTAAAATAAAGTGAAACCCAAACACCTTTCAGAGTTAAATCATTTTGTGAAAACAGTATAACATAATATTTAGTTTTATGTATATATATATAAAAAAAAAAAACATCAACTTTTGAAGCTTATACTATGAATCAATACTAAAATAGAATTATTGCATTATAATTAATGATTAGAAGATGGTAATACTACATTAATAACAAACTTTGTACTACTTAACAAGAAATGCAGTCATTTATTTTTTTCATGCTTCAGGACGTGTTTTGCTATTGGCTTTGAGCTTCAGTCTTCATGTGTCTGCAAAGCCCTAGTCACTGGTTCATCACTATCACTATCTGTCGGCTGTTATCAGAGAACACACACACATCATTAGTGGCCATTCAACCTGGGAATTACTGTACACCAACCAGAGATGAGCAGGTGTGATTCTCATAATTTTATAGTGCACTATGTTTTCTGCCTCTATAGGAAAATAGTGTAGTATTTCCATTTATTTTTCAATTTATCACATTTATTATTATTATTATTATTATTATTATTATTATTATTATTATTATTATTATTATTATTATTATTATTAAATGGAGAGTTTTAACCCAAAACTGAACTTTGTAGACATTTGTTGCAAACAAATATTTTGAATAGAAACTTTTCTGTGGAATTTTGACACCTACGAATGTATATGTGAGCTTTTTAAAATGTAAATTCATTTTATTATACCTTTATTTATATTATAGCATACAGTATAGAATTATACTGCCAATTCATTTGTGCTGTACTTTTTTTTTTAAATAAAATGTGCACATTAAAAAAAAATAAATAAATACATGCCTACAATGTACTACAATTGTTTTAGATCAATATTCCAGTAAATTTTCATTTAAAATAAGGTTTTATCTTGTCTTATCTTATCATTAATACTGACATTAGACAAGGTCTTGGGTTTGCTTGTTTCTTCCTCTTATGTCTCTCTCTCAAGTCTGATGACAGATCAGCTAAAGTTTCACTTGTCAGTCAACGTCAGCTACTGAACATGAGTGAACTTAGTTTTTATTTAGCATGTAAATATTTGTTTTGGTGTGCATAGACCTTTCGTTTGCCATTAATTTTATATTTGGTCTGAATAGTTCAGCCAAGGTATCAAAGTCTACCCGACTGTAGCTACTGAATTCACTTACTACTGTTTATGCTAAATCAAGGTTGCACTTACTTACTATATTATTTGTGTTTATGCCCACGTATTTTATGTTTGTTAGTGTGATTGTATTAAATTAAATGTTCTAAAATCTGAGGCTTGGAATTTTTTTTTTTTTTTTGAGAAATCTCTGACAAGGCTTGTGCTGCTGCTGCAGTAAAAAAAAAAATAATAATAATAATAAATAATAATAATAATAATAATAATAATAATAATAATAATAATAATAATTCATTCATTCATTCATTCATTAAATAAAATAAAAGTGAATAAATATACATGACACAACAGACAAACTGTTAATTGTTTTAATTATTAATTGTTTAAGCCTTTAATTAATGGTCAGCAGTAGTTGACTGACCACCGCACTGGGATGATGCAGAACATCAAAGTAAAAGACTGAACATCCTTGTTAGCCCATCCTTATTTTTTTCTTGACCTCAGAGCCAAGGTTTTCCATTTTAATTTTAATAGTAAGGCCATAATTCTTTACAGATGTTTCGAAAGGAACAGTGTATTGACCCAGACTGAGAACTTGGAGAGAAAATCCTTGCCCTTTGAGGCTGTTCAGAAGTTAAATGTGCTGTCTTTATTAGGCTGGCTGATGTAAGATGAACCACTGTGTAATAACCAATTCCACAAGCAGACCAGAAGACAATTCTGTAACAACTCTATGACATTCCATGCTATTCACTATTTCACCTAGTATTTAAAAGTGACTTCCAATGAGTATGTGATAAATTGTGTATGTTTAGGTTTAAAATACTAAGTTGATGCTTTGAAGAACAAAACATTCTTGTTTCTAACGGCTAAATCTTCTTTGACCGATTTTCTATAGAATTCACCTCATCTTTTTTTTTTTTTTTTTTCTTCAAAATATGACTTTAGTAACATTACATATTCAAACTTTGGGTCAATAGCTTTTCATCTCCTTGAACTACTTACTTCTTGTGTTACAAGTCCCAAACAGGGAGTTACTGAAGTGAGCTCTTTTAGTGAAGTGGAAAGATTTGCAGAACACAAAAAGGCAGAGTACTAAGCTTGGTCTGAAGTCTGACCACAGTGGTGAATCTCCATTTGACATAGATCTGCTTTGAATAAAATCAGATTTGCTTCCCCCTAAAATTAGTCTCTTAAATTACACAGTCCAAGGAACACTGTATGAACGCAGGAGTCTTGAAGGCTGTCCTGCTCTCCAGATTGTAATGAGAAACTGCTTGCAGACTATGCTTGGTCATAAAAGCAAACACCTGCGATGTTGACACCAGGGACATCCATCTTCCTTTATCCCAACCATCAACACCCACAAGAAGGGATATTTGCTTGACCTCTTTATTATTTCCATGTGATGAAAGTGGAGACCACTGTCAGTAAGAAGAGAGGAAGGTGTGGAGAGAGAGAGAAGTACAAATGCATGCTGAAAGCTAATCATCAAAAAAATTATTCCTGTGTCTTTGTTTACAATGAATTTCTTAGAAGATCACTGAGAAACACTTTATTTGAAGCCTGGCTTTCTAATGCATTATAGAAGGATTTATTTTTCTTGTATAGCACCTTATAATGCATTGCATGGTCTCATGAGTAATTGTAATTATAGTAACAATACATTACAGTGCTTAATTTTTACACCTTTAGAAATGCACAAAAACACATGATGAACAAGTCGTTTCAGACAAGGAATCTGCAAATATTATACTGCATTTTAACTTTGTTTATGATTATTTATGAGATCTAATGCATTGCAATATACATTATAAATACCTTTATAATGCATGATACATTTGCTTCAAGTAATGTGATATTGATCACGCTAAGCATTCGATGGGATTCAGTAAATAAGATGATAACACTTTATTTCAATAGTCCACTTTCTATAACGGTAGAAACATATTTTATAAATAAATTAAAATACTTGTGGTTACACTTTATTTTAAGGTGTCCTTGTTACAGTGTAATTATACATTTAAGTACTGAGTAATATTACTT
The DNA here is from genome assembly GCA_039654775.1 of Spinibarbus caldwelli. Classification (NCBI taxonomy): domain Eukaryota; kingdom Metazoa; phylum Chordata; class Actinopteri; order Cypriniformes; family Cyprinidae; genus Spinibarbus; species Spinibarbus caldwelli. The sequence continues at coordinate 28,479,421 of CM077251.1, forward strand.
AACTACATGTACTTACTATATGGGTTAGGGTTAGGATTAGGGCTTGTTTTGGGGTTACTTGCATGTAATTATGCATGATTTGTTGTTATTATATTTGTAAGTACATGTAAAATGTAAAAAGGACACCTTAAAATAAATTTTTACCCTACTAACTGTAGGTAACTTTGTGACTACATGTAGTATATTGATAGGATAGGGTTAGGGTTAGTAGAATAAGTTGACAATTACTTGCAAAGTTGCTTATAGTCAGTAGAATGTCTGTTGGAAAATTATCAAAATAAAGTGTTAGCAGATATTAAGCAAACAGTCTACTAATACTCCAATGACTGCTAGTTGACATGTAGTTGCAAAGTTACTTAAAGTTAGTAGAAAGTCAAAAGTGAACTGCTACCAATAACATTTTACACAATATCAGAGAGATTTTGTTGCATAAACAAATGTTCAATCGAATAAAACGCCTTTTCAGCACAACATTCAGGGAGAATTGTGTATTCTAAAAACACAAATTATTGAAAGGGCCCAATAAAAAGCAACAATAGTGTGTTTGTCTCAAACACAGCCCAGTTGCACACAAGAGTAAAATGCCGTTGTGGGTGTGTGGAGCCACTATGGACTAGTTACCTGTTGACACCATAGACTGACTAACAGGGCTTGCTCAACTGTGTTTGTTTGCTTTGCATTTCAGGGGTGACAAAAAGGTGCAAAGTAGACTGAAAGGCAAGCTTAGAATTTACTCAGAGGATCCCAAACTTTTCTTCAGGAAATTGCCCTTCAAGACCAAAGCAGTCACCTGAGTCACAGACTACAAGATGAGGCTAAAAGCACTTCCTCAAATCTCCTGACACAAAGCTTTTGTTCCCACCTACAAAAGAATGAGGAGACGCTGGGATTCACAGATGACGAGTGACTGGAGTCACTCTTGTGCTCCCGTTTCCCACAAAGCTGAAGGTTTGAGGTGAATACTTTTGACTGTATCATTTGACTATGATACCTCAATCACAATTAATATGAAACATTTTCAGGATAGACAACCAGAGACCAGAATGCATTGTTTATGCTTAATAAATCAAGTCAAGAGAAGCAGAAATTGTCATCAGGGTTTAAAAACCATTTAGCCTGCAACCCATCTGAACAAAGCCAACATTGAACTGGCTTTAGCTTAATAACGACACTATTGTCGCTTGTTATTATTTTAATAGTTAGTAAAATAATTTGTATTATTTTGCTAATTTTACTTTTTTTTTTAATAAACCTTGCAGAAAATATATGCACAAATCATTTCTTTTAGGTTATGTTTATTTCATTATTTTATTTCCAGCATAGAGAATTTTCAACAAACCTTCGCTCTATGAAAAATACTCATTTAAGAACACAGATTAGCCTTCACATGTGATGCAGTGTGTCATGTAATTACATTCAAGAAAGCTTTATCAACCCAACAAACATCTAAGGTCCTCCAAAGTCCAGAGGAGACCTGCATTTCTGCAGAAAGGTTGGGCAGAAAGGATGTTCTTCTGGTCTCTGTTTGCATAGTGCGATCAGTAGATTGTTAGTACAAAGGCATGGTTTGGCCTCTGCAATGATGCGACTCTGCTCAAATAAAGCTATTTGCTCTTGGATCATGTTGCGTTCCCCATTACTGCCAAGAAGCAACTGAAACTCAGCAAATAACCTACTTTGAAGAAAATGCTTATAATGACCCAGTCAATGCTCCAGTGGAAATCTATTGTTCAGTTAATTAGAGAACAACTGAAAAAGAACTATTAATATAGAAATATAAAGTGAACCATACTACAATAAAAAAGGGTGTAGGATTTAATTTGCATTTTTAAGTTTCATTCAGAAGTTGCCACAAATTGAAAAGAGACGGCAAGTAACACGTTGAATTAAAAATGAAAATTTGAAGTAGAAAGACTGAAACAGTATTTTTATTTTATTTTTTTTATTATTGATTTATTTATTTTTTAACAATTTTTCTACAATAACCTTTGTTTTATTTACAACTTAAAAAAAATAAATAAATAATAAAGTGTATATTCTTTTACCGCATTTCTGGAAAATAAGTCAAGTAACCTAAAAGGTTTTTTATTTATTTATTTATTTATTTATTTTTATAGCTAAATCAACCTAATCAACTTTTTTTTTTCTTTTTTTTGTAATAGTATATAATTAGGCATAGCATTGCATAGCATATAATTGAGGATTTGGTATGTAATTCTTAAATATCAAAAAATAATCACATTATGACATCACCAACAGACACGATAAAACCATTTCTGTTAACATTTTACAATAAGGTTCCATTTGTTAACATTAGTTAACTACATTAGTAACTACATTATTATATATTATAATTATAACTACATTATTAGTTGTATATATTAATGTTATTTAATGGACCTGAACTGACATGGACATGTAGTGTTAAAATATGAAACCTTATTGTAAAGTGTCACCCTATTTGTTATGCTCACACACTTTTAGAGGCCTGTCAAAATTGATAAAGAATCCTACTGTGACTAGCATGTGCTGCACTCTTCATGAGGTGTGCGAGTATCTCAGCTTGTCTCTCTGACAACATACGACTGAATTAGTCAGTCTACAGGCTGAAGCGGAGTGGAAATGTTGAGATGGAGATTGAACTGGAGTAGCTGCACAAATAAGAGGACATGACCGCTTCTCCACGGCTGGCCACACTCCATGCTCTTCAAACACCCGCGGAACCATCTGTGTGGAACTGCTAGGGGTCAGAGACACAATACATCAAAACCACAGCAGTGCTATAAAAATTAATTTGGGGTGAGAGGGGGAATCATATTATGAAATCGCATTGGAAATCATACTAGTTAATTCATCGCAATATCACAACTAACTCATTTAATCACAATTTTTTCACAGCTAAGTGAGCACATGTATCTGCATGGATAGCCTAATGAAACAAACTACATGAAGTTAGAGAAAGTATGCTGTAGATGGTTGAAAACTACAGTGAAAATCATTTAGGATCATTTAGGATCAGAAGGCCCATTATAAAAAATGTCAAATAATATAGTAACATACATTTTTACAAATGCAATTGGGGTTAAAAGGACATGATAAACCAAAGGTAAATTTTATTTTGTTTTGATACATAACTGTGTCCTGTGATAATAATTAATTAATGAATGAGTAAGAGCAGTCTTTGGCCAACACTTCTATCCAAAGCAACTTACATTACATTTACCTTGAATATCAGTTAAATTCTTGCTCTCCCTGGGAACTGAACCCATGACCTTAGCATTGCTAGTGCCATGCTCTACTTTTTGAGATACAGGAAAGTCTTATAAATTAATAATATACAATTTAAACATTATCTATATCAAATATGATAGTATAGCATTTTGACATGGCTCTGGTCATGTGACTCTTTACACCTAATGTTCACAAGAAATCAAAACAGACTCCACTTTCATTTATAGTTGATAGTTCTGCATGAAATACACACACACACACATGCACGCACACACACACACACACACACACACACACACACACACACACACACACACACAAAAATAGATGAAAAAGGGATGCTATGCAAAACTGCATTTTATTACCGGTAATTATCATATAAAATAATATAAAGTAAGACAATATCATATAAAATAATTAAGGTTCGCAACACTTTGTAAAACCAGCACATGGTAATTTCAAGTTCTTAATGAGAAAACGGACTCCATTCATGCAAGTGTTGCACTTAGTGAAGACCAATCATGGCAATCAAGTTTTATTTGGTATGTAATATTTACAATGAATATTGCATTTCTGTTTCTGCCCTTTCACCACTCATTACATTTTTTCTTGTAACTTTTGTTGCCGTATTATGATCTATAGGCTTAGTTATGTTAGCTGACCGTAAAAAACGATTTGAACTGAATGTCCCAAAAAGGAAAGCCACAGTTAAGACATGATGTAACTTTACTGCCTGTTCAAAAATGTTCACCAAAATTTTTGTATATATATGTACATATTCATTTTCTAATTTTTGCACAGAGATCAAAGGACACTGCATAAAAAGTGCAATCCTTTCACACTGACTTTTCTTTCTTTGACTTGGAGCACTGCATGGACGCCAAGTTGTAGCTAATCAAGATATGCATAACAGAAAAGTAATGATGAAGTTGTCTGAGGATATTAGGTAAAAGTTTATAGGAGTGGCATGCTGTCAAAGATGATTAATGTGTCCCATCCTTTGTTGTTGTCTGTTGCAGACAGGATGGTGGCAGCGTTCATTCCAAGCTTCATTGTGTACATGGTGTATCATGGCTGCCTGTCAGGTCCCATTGGAAACTTTTCCGCATGCCTCACTTGAGTCCGACACTGCCTCCCCACTAGCACAAATTTTTTTAAAATTTGTCTATATGCAAGTCTTGTATTTACATCACACATTAATCTCTTGGTAGCTTACCTACTTTATCTGTCTTCACTAGCGCTGAGTTACGCACCATTGCAGAAAGCATTGTCTCACCGTCTCTCACATAACCAGACACTCCAGTTAAAAAACATTTGCCTCTGAATTCAGTTCATGCATTTGCACATGTTGAGTGCCTCATGTTGAGGTCACAAATGTTAAGTAAAACTGTGTTGTATTTTTCTCTGAATTGTGCAGTGACCTCAGGACAAGGCTTGTACTCTCCTAAAAATAATGGTTGTTTATTGGCATCAATGGTTCCATGAAGAACCTTTAACAATCATGAAACCTTTCCATTTGACAAAAGGTTTTTATAGAAGAAAAATGTTATTCAGATTATAAAAATGTTCTTCAGTGGTTCTTTGAAGAACTGTTCCTTGAAAAGTACATTTTTCAGCTAGAATGGCATAATGTTTTCATCTGGCCCAATTATAATTGCATTTTCAGACAAAATAATTGTTACAGAGGTCAATGTCCTGCTTTATTACCATTATTTAAATGATATCCATTTGCATAACACATCGAAACAGCAAAATACTGGGGCAAAATGACATTTTTATTCCTGCTATGCCCATTAAAGTCCTCATGTTGTTCAGATTTGAATAAACCAGACACAAAACCAAGACAGAACAGTGGCTAACCGTAAAAAAATATTTTTCTGAGGGAAGTCATCATCTTATTTTCACCTCATAAGAACTGGTGCCAAAAATTAGTTCAGAGACAGTTAAATCCGTTGCCACACAGCTTGATGGTAATTGCAGAAATACATGAGATGGCAGGAAGCAACATAACATATTTCGGTTCTTTAAATAAATCACAGATGGGCATTTTAGCAGATGATTAATTCTCTAGTCCCTGAAAATTAGGGGGACTCATGCTCATCTCCTTCCATTCCCAGAGATCTGTTCACCGCAGATATAGAGTCATTGCATCAGAAGCCACGGATGCAAAAGCATTTTTCCAGGGCACATATTTTCTACTAAAGATCTCTGTCTCATCTTCATGCGTGAAACATGACAATTTGTAGCTACAGTATTTACATTACCACTGTTAAAGGGATAGTTCATCCAAAAATGTACTTTCTGTCATCATTTATTCACCCTTAAGTTGTTTCAAACCTGTATGCATTTCTTTCTTCTGCTGAACACAAGAAGATATTTTGAAGAATGTGGCTAACCATTGACTTCCATAGCAAGTCAGTGGGGATAAGTAACTATTTGGTTATCATTCTAATCCAGTACAGAAACTGACAATGTAAATTTCTTGCTGCTGTAGTTATTTGATTGCAGTCATCATTTAGGTACTTAGGTACTATGATCAAAGAAAAAATGTGTTTTTTGCACATTTAAGGCTGCACATCCTTTGTCTCCAAAGCAAATCATTCATTCAAGAATCATATCTGTGGGGAGGGGGAAGTCAGACTGGACATGAACATGTTATGTTTTAATTAGAGAAGATGAATGTCATTGTCCCATCTGTGTGTCTCGGCTTTCGAAAAGAGACCGGTTGATGTGGTGAGTGGTTACAACGAGTTAAAACCTCGTAGAGAATCATCTGTTATATAACCTGGTGCAGCAGGCACATTAGTCTATAAGTTGCAAAGGACAACAAGCAGCATTTAGGATATGACTTACTATTTAGATCCTGTTTGAGATGTTTTTTTTTTTAAACTGACATAGTTACAGACATTAACTAATCCTTGACTTCAGACAGCACAAAATTCATTTAAATGCAAAAACGCTGAGTCACATAGACAGACATTAACTTTAAATAACATTGTAATGTGAAGCCACTGCATCACTTCCAATGGCTGATGATGAGCACTTGTTTCTACAAAGCCAGTCCTATCTTTCCTTTACACAACTGAGACAATGACAAATCACTCACTCTCAGGATAGGAGTACTGATCTGACTCGGTAAAAGCATACCTCTCACTATTGTTTGGCTTAACAGATGAGATTTGTTTCACCACTGAGTATCTGTTTAAGCTTGTTACTCCAAGGCTGCCTTTAGGAGAACAGCATTCTTCACTTTAGAGATTTACAGTGCACATACAGGATTTTTTAGATATTAGCATCCAAACACTTATAGTGAAGATCAAATTCATAAAACACCAAAAGAGAGAGAGATTGATAGATTGATAGACAGTACATATTTTATCTTGAACTGAGTGGCTAAAATAATAATAATAACAATAAATAAATAAATAAATAAATAATAAAAATAAAAATAAAAAACTAACAATGAAAACAACAAAAAGTAGTGTATGAATTTCTTTCACCTTTAACAACTGGTATTGTTGTAGTAGTTTCACTAACTTAATCTATAACCATTATATAAAAAGTCTGACCTAAAATTATAGCATACTGTATCATGGAAATGTTATGTTAGATATTTAACCACAGTGCCATTTCTGAGATTCTCAATGCATGACTATCAGATATAGTCCTATTGGATCTTATATTTCATATTCAACAGCATTTTTCAATGAGATTCTCTTTAGCTAAAGTTCACAGTGTCATTGTTACAACAGATACTCTGGAGATAATTTTAACAGAAATTAACTATGTGACAATTCATTGTTATCTGTTATACTTACAGTTTCTGAAGGTAAAAAAGGTCATCTTGTAATTTGCAGTATTAAAAAAAAAGAAAAAAGTAAAGAAAAGAAAAAATAAGCTGACATTCCCATGCAACACTTCACATTTGATGGTATTTAATTTAAATAATTTTTATTTATTTATGTTTTGTTTTTGTTGTTAGTTATGTACATTAGGGTTTTATGTTGCACCTAATGTTGTTCCATACATGTTTATTGCATTATTTTGGTGTCATGCGTGTTATAATGCTGGTATTTTATATTTGTGTATATGTGTCACAGTTACGCTGCTGGAAGGATGCAGGAGACGCGGAGTACACAATAAACAGTCTTTAATCAATCCAAGAAATACAAAGACAGGGGAATATCCACACTGGCGCTGGGAGAAGCACACAAACATAACATGTAGACCCCACAAACACAAACTGAATGGACTGGGGTTTAAGAACACAGGACAATCAGGGAAGAATGAGACACAACTGGAATCAAATTAACACAATCAACGGGAGACAGAAACTGGGTCATGGAGCACATGGGGAGCAAAAACACAACAAAAACAGTCCAGGGGTGTGACATTACTCCTCAGGGAGGGGGGAGCGAGCAGACAGAGACCAGGGAGGTGACGAAGGAGGGAGGAGCCAGGGAAGAGACAGAAGGGACCCGGAGCAGGAGGAGCCAAGCTGGACCCAGGCCACAGTGATAATGTTGACCCACAGTGGAGCTGACGGAGGGAGGAGCCATGAAGGAGGAATGGGGGCCAACCAACGGTGGTGGAGCAGGTGGTGGAGGAGCCCGAGGCGGAGACGGAGACGGAGAGCCAACGAGCCAGGGGGATGCCGAGGATCCGGGGAGCCAGGGTGGAGCCGAGGGCTCTGGCGACCGAGGCGGAGGCAGAGATCCAAAGATCCACGGCGGAGCTTGAACGACTGAGGACTGAGAAGGAGCCTGATGGAGCTGGAGGGACGAAGGAACGAGGTGCAGCCGGAGGAGTGGAGTCCCGAGGCGCAGGATGGTCAAAGAGGTGGAGTCCGGGCCTCGGAGGCTGGAAGCGGAGGTGAGGGATACTCCAGCCCCAGTGACACTGGAAGATGGCAGTCCCGCAGGACTCGCACCGTACAGACAGGGGGCTGAGGGCGAGCAGAGGTGCTACCAGACGACAGAGGTGGAGGAGGCAGGAGCGGGTGGGAGGGCGGGCATTTGTGAGCCTCCTCTGGGCTGAACAAGTGAACAGGATGACACTCTGGAATATCGGACTCTGGAGGGCGCTTTCGAGGAGCGGGCACTGGAGGTTCGGGAGCCCCCTCTGGGCTGGACATGGGGACCAGAGACGAAGGAGGGCTGGATGGAACCAGCGGGGACGACGGAGAGAGGAGAGGGGGCAGGTCGATCTCCAGATCAGTTTCCTAGTCTATCAGGTCCCCTTCTAAGTCCAGCAGCCCCAGATGTATAATCAGCTCACCCTCAGCCGCAGTGTAGTGGGCGGAGCTACACTCTGAGCTCTCACCGTCCATGGCTTGCTTCCTCGAGGTGGGCACTGTCGCCAGCTTTCGCACCTGGTCTGACGGGTTGGGCTCAACATCCGGAGCGATCCTCTGCTCAGTCTTTCGGTTTTGCGCTGGCTCGTCGATCTCAGTGGGAAATGGCTCTCCGTCATTGGTGGGATTGGGCTGATGCTCTGCACCGCAGGGAGATGGTGGGCTGGGCTCTGGGTCAGGAGTGGATCTGGCGAGATCATCCACGGGGCAGATGGTGAGTGGTGATCCATTTCTCGCCAGAGTCCACTCCACAAAGGTGGCGAATTCCGCTCGAGGACCATCTTCGGACGAGGGGTCGTGTCATCCGGGTAGCTAGTGAGTTCCGTGAGGGCCAGAAACAGTCTGGTATGGTCCTCGAGCGAATGCTCCACCTGCTCCAGCAGGAGGAGGAGGAATTCTGGGTGGACAAGGGGATCCATGAGGGCACAACGGAAAGAAAAAGACACTGAGCGAAAAAACAGAAAACAAAAATGGAGGGGAGACACGGAGGTTACTGTTTTGGTCGGGTCTTCTGTCACAGTTACGCTGCTGGAAGGACACAGGAGATGTGGAGTACACGATAAACAGTCTTTAATCAGTCCAAGAAATACAAACACAGGGGAATATCCACACTGGAGCTGGGAGAAGTACATGAACATAACATGTAGACCTGACAAACACAAACTGAATGGACTGGGGTTTAAGAACACAGGACAATCAGGGAAGAACGAGACACACCTGGAATCAAATTAACACAATCAACGGGAAGACAGAAACTGGGTCATGGAGCACATGGGGAGCAAAAACACAACAAAAACAGTCCAGGGGCATGACAATATGACAATATGACACTGTGCACTTTCTAAAGTAGTATTTACTTGAGCTTGTGGAAATGCTACTTGTGATAAACTTGGATTCATCAAGGCTGCTTTCTCATTTACGACCTGTGTTATTAAGGTGGTTTTTTAGTATATGCTAAAGGTACAAAATAGGCTTTAATAGGACGGACTTGCTAAATGAACAGAAAAGGGCTGTTGGATTTACCATTTTATTTTTATTGAAACATTTGTGGGTTTTTGTAATTATTCTGAACATTATTTTGCACTCTAGGTGCATTGTTTCTGAAATTGGTATTTTGTATGTTGTTTGTAATGAAATCTGGTAAAGTGCAAGCAGCTACTTAACAACTAACTATCTAACTAACTAACTAACTAACTAAATAAATAAATAAATAAAAAACTGTGCTTAAAACTGTAATACTATGACTGAGTCCTATAACAGCACCAATGTAACAACAACATTTTATCAATGCATGTATTCCCTAAGAAAAAAACATGACCTTACCATAACAACAATACTAACAAATAGATGACATCACTTTAAAATTCTACAGCAGCATCACTTTAGCATCACAACTGTTAGCCCAAAAAACTCTGTGATTTTTGACGTGACCCTTTAATTTGCAGACAAGTGCATCAAATGACAGATGGTATTAGACTACAGTAATAGCAGGTTAAAGCTGTTCAGTGTGAAAATATGTCTTTATACATTTAAGGAAGTAAAAATAATTTAAAGCGAGGAAGTAAATCCTGCAGAAGTTTTCCATTACATCTTTAAATCAGAGCTCAACCAACTGCTGCTAAATTGTTTTGTCTACACATTCAGCACTGGACATTGGCAGAGATTATTACAACATTACATTTCTGGCACTACTAGATATGTGTCTTATAATTTAACATGTTAATAATGGATTTTGCTTCTTCTCCACCTGTCTATGCATGAGAAACAATTGGGGTTTCTATTAAGGTCCTGAATTTGCAGAAGTTATTGCAAAATACACTGTGTACTAATAACTCACAGTTCATATTACACATGTATTGCATCATAATTTGTATATATCATTAAATGTAGGCCTATGTACATATATGCCAAATGTTTTTTGTTTGACTGTAATACCCTGTAATATCTATTTCGGAATTGCTGTCATCTTGTGAAATTTCCATGTCATTTCCATATCAGTCCCCAAGAAAGAATGTTCAAACATTGAGTATGCTCATAAATGACATATTGGTTTAGAATCATTTTTTACCTTTTTCTTTTATTCCCACTGTTTTAAATCAGTTTTTTTTGTTTGTTTGTTTGTTTGTTTTTCAACCTAGGCTCATTGGAAATACGTGCCTCTTATGCACGTATTTAAAAAAAAAAAAAAAAAAACCTTCCTATATGTACGATTCACTACAGAGGCAGTACAATTCCGACAACACACAAAGTATGATTTACAGGTACAGAGTTTTGACTAATAAAGGCTAATTTTCACACAATTACTTGCAGAATGTTATGTTATGACTTAGAAACTATTTTAACATCCTGCGCGATTTGAAAACTGATACTTTTGACCGTTGTCGTCACGTATACTGCATCATATGCATGAGTTTTCTAATCCAGTAGGTTTACTCGGTAGCTCACGTGATACAGCGTTGCACTTATGTGCTGAAGAGCTCCAGTAAGAGTCCCCGGGAAACTACGGTTAGACAAAACAGCTCAAATCCGCATAAAGAAGTTAAAATAGCAGGCTGCATCAGCGAATACGTTTTAATTTTACTTTTGAATTTGTTAACACTATCGGGTAGGTTTAGGTTTGGGTTTGGTGTAGGGGATATTTCCAACATGATAGAGCATAAATTTTTAGCGACACTCACCGGGTATTTGAATTCTAAATGGCCGCAATACCTACCTCAAGCAGCATAAAAAAAAAAAATGTTGAAATACGTGCCTGTACTAACGTAATAAAAACGTGTCACCGTCACGTATTAAATGTGTGTTTTAGCGCCACTCTCTGGACATTTCACTTTGAAACTGCCGCGAAACGTGCAATAAGTTACATAATTACGGTGTTGCAGAAATGAATGTAGAGTATTTCCAATGAGCCGGGGTGTTTTTTATTTATTTATTTATTTTATTTTATTTTTTTTTTTTAAAGCTGTACTATACAACAATTATTACAATAATCATAACCAAAGCGCGCGCGCGCGCGCACACACACACACACACACACACACACATATATATATATGTTGAAAGATCTGAAATCCTGAACTGGGAAAAACGCTGCATTTCTTACTTATTACCATATACTGAGTTATGTTTAGATGTTGCTCACTAAGAGTCTTATGGTGTCATTGAAATATTTATATGCCTAATACGGCAGGAAAGTACAGTACATGCATTCATAGAGTGTCAGCAATGTTTCAGGGACGTGTAACAGAGATCTTTCCATCGTGAAATCATCAGGCTGAGTGTCTGGTACATTACTGCTACAGAAAGCCAAGAAATGAATATAACAGAACTTGAACAAAAATTTTAACTGTTAATTTGGCTGTGAAAAACATCACCTTTTACGAATATTAAATTGACTGAAAAACATCCATCAGTGACACCGATCTTTTACTTTCATCCTCATTCAGCGAACAATTGTGACAATTTTTCCGTTTCCACTAACAACAGAGCAGAACTAGAAAAACCACATTTTACAAACTTGCGTGAGTGTATGTTCCACGTTGACCAACGATCCTATGCCATAAAAGATTACCTATTTAAATATTTGCATTGCATGCTTAAATCCTTGATTAGACTATAGCTTGTCTAACGTAAACTAAGCTTTTGACATTTGGATCGATCATTCATTCAATCAATCATTTATGTATGTATGTATGTATGTATGTATGTATGTATGTATATATGTATATATGTATATATGTATTTTAGTAGGCTAGTTCTTATTGTTGTTAATGTGATTAACAGGTAGCATAATGGAGTCGTATATCTACTGTTGTTTAGTGTTATTTTTGTTGTGATTACTGTGTCGTTTGCACAAGATAATAATATTCGGAATTCGGAAAAGATGTTTTAGGAAACTCTATCTTTATGGTCGAGGTCGTGGATAGATGGTTGAACCGACACTGTCAGTTAATTTTGATAGAATATTCATAAGCGATTTGTCTCATTGATTGCTCAACAAGACGGCTATGGTTCCATCAATCAAATTTCAATCATTTATTTTTTCTCACTAATGTTTTGGCTCCGAGAAGTGCAAAACATAGCTTTTCTCACACTAGACTTGTCTTTCACACTGGTGTTAATTTATTTTTAAAAAAGAAAACGTGATAGATGTTTAGGTCACAATTCATTTTGGCATAATATCTGGCATATACAAAACGGCTTCAAACAAATATCACACCAGTATTGATGTACGGTAATGATGTATCTTAGCTCTCAAGAGGGTTCTCTTGGTGCCAAGGTGCCAACGTTCGTTTATTTTCTTTAAATTTTTCCACAACTGAAATAGCAGTTGTTTCTCATTGTAATATTATGGCCTATAACTGTTTGTTTGTTTAAAATATTTGCATATATAAGATTTTTTTTTCTTCCCCCGGAAATATTTAATGTTATTTTCTCAGCGATTAATTCCTTAATTCCTTTTATAGTCTCCGTTTTCCGTATGCACGTTTCTAGTCTAGTTAATTCCAGTGTCCACGAATCAAGAGGTAGAGAACCTCAGTACTACTTCAGTGATGGGATATCAATGCACAACACTCCAGAGCGGGCGGGAGGCCTTTGGATGTCAGAGAAGAAGAGGAAGAGGAGGAAAAATGGCGAAGTCGTGACAAACTAAGACTTTTTTGCAACTTCGTCTAAATCGGGTACGCTGCTTTATTTAGTTAGTAGGATATATTGTTTCATTGTTTTTTTATGCTTGTTTGAAACTTAAATTTTGAATAATTGATTCATATTTTTACAAAAAGTAGACGCATAAAACAAAGTATTATGATATTAAAGCCATATAATGTTTAGGCTACATGAAGTGTAACTAGTTGGTTTGCGTTTAGTTGTAATTTCACCGTTGTCCTGCAGGTGACTGCAAGTAACTCTGCTTACCATGCACCTAAAACTCTAGGATTGCTACAGAGAGCGCTCGAGGATCAACGACGATTTTCACTTAGGACTAACGCTTACAGTTTAACCATGATTTCGGGAAAAAACACCCGTAATTCTATAAGATGATTGCAATTATTGTTGCTACTATCTGCTTAAGCTTATGATGCTTTTGAGAAATGCGACCCAGAAAAAAAAGCCAATAACTCTCTTGTAGCCATCAGAACAGTTTTACAATTATTTAACTAACTAATAGTATAAAACGTAGTATAGGCTTGATAATAATAATAATAATAATAATAATAATAATAATAATAATCGCGTCGAATATTATGCGAACGGTTTTTGATTATGCATATTACTCGAAGATGTGTCTCTGTATGCCGAGCCGGCATCTTCCACAAGGCTGCAAACAAACATCAAATGATTCATCACAAATTATTTAAGCAAAATGACTTTAAAACCGTTTTAAGGAACTTGCCCAATCGAGGATTAGCCTATACATCTATTGATATTTATTTAATCCTAATATATATCGTAATACATTTTGCACCGTGTGGCAATGATCCAGCATCAACACAGATAGCATCACTGGAGGCGCCAAATGCGGACAAGCACCATTACGCTCAGTAGAGCACATGAGAAAACAGCAAAATGGTCTTATCGCTCCGTGCAGGGCATATTGCGTGAAACACTCTCTTGCTGAAAATTCAACAAGAATTCAGATGTTATAGCACTTTTTGCTGCTACCTTAGAGTGGACATACATGTACTGAAAACACTAAACAGAATGAGCATAGAAAAACAATTTGTTATAGAAATTTCCATTTATCTTTGCGAGAATTTGAAGTGAAATTAAGTTCTCATAAAAAGACAATAACGATATTGACTTGAGATTTTTTTAATGCAATACCTTTATTTAGCATATTTACACATGAATTTATAAAAATATATAACTAAAGCTTTCTTCATATTTACATTAACAATTTATTACTTTGTTCACATAGGGTTTATTTATTGTAGCCTACACGTCTATGTAACGTATTGCCATTCTTTAAAAAATTATTTTGTACTGATGTGTGATTTAGCTTTAAGACAAATCTCATTTTTGCATCCGCTATGCTGTCGCTGTCATAAATAGCACAGACAAACCCAGTATGACAGTATAATGGTTAAACAGCCATCCACCAAACAACGCAGCCTGGAGACAGTTATAGTTACAGTAAAGAACAAAGTCGGATACATTCATTCGGCTTTACAAAGATCTTATTCTCTGAGAGCGCTGGCCACGGGCTCGAACAGGACAACACCGTCGAAAGATGTGCATTGGTTGAACTTACGGTTTCTTGAAATGCGATCATTTCTAAACTGATGTATCTGTGCTGTTACGAGGATGAGGTAGAAAGGCCGTGTATGTTGCTCAAGGCTTCTTGCTGCTGCTTGCTTAGGGGACTCGATGGTTTTCTGTCTCCTGCGGAGGACAAACAGGAGAATATATTTAGAGAGAAAACAAGTCGTAACTCTCCTCACATCCAATCAAGCATTTTCTGTGTAATGTAAATCTATGGGATCGGGGCATGTTCAAAAAGACGATTCGATTTTCAAAAATAGGCCACTGTTAAATTTCCTCTTAAATACATTTAATAAAAAAATATTCTGAAATAAACGTTTCTGAAATATAATTTTCATATTTACGTATTACAAATGCTGACCGTTTGTTCATTTTAATTTTTTAAAAAAAATTTGCTTATTTGTAATGTTCTGTTAAAGTAACGCAATGCCTACAATAGTTAATCATAGAAATGCATAGTAATATAGTAACATAGGACTATTAATGAGGCCAGTATTTCTGGTGAGCATATAGCTAGGCCGCAACTGAGATCATACTGCAGTACTTACACTGCTCACTTTACCCTGCATGACCTCATTCTCTAAAGAAATTGTATGTGCATGCCTAGCCTATCAGGCTTCTATATGAAAGTTGGAACCGTTTTTATTTATGTATTTATTTCCCCGGGTGTTGTTTTTAGCAATTAGAACGTAACGTGAATGATAATATAAATCTAATCATATAAATATCTTAAAATTGGCAAAGGTCAAAATTGTCAAAAAAAAATTGTCAGTCAAGATGCCCGTGAAAAATTCGCTCTATAAGCAATTATACTTAAATCTCATAATGGACAACAGTTGAAGAGTGACTGATATCAAAGTATGATTGTGCATACCATCTCGCACTGCATGTTTGAACGCCATAGAAGAATGGATGTCACTCGGGTGCATCGCTACGCCACCGCCAGGGTGGGAGAGGCTGGTGCCCTGTGCTTGCCAGTGATGTCCTGGGCTCACATAACTGCCTGACGGGCCACTGTACACGCCATACTGGTTGGAAGGAGAGTACGCGCATGCTGGGACATAACTAGACAAAGTCGACGAAGGCTGAAGAAACAGGAGGAAAAACAAGCACATTAACACAGAACAAGCAGCAAGCAGAAAAAAAAAAGCCTTCAGTATACAAATAATACATGATAAGGTAACACTTTGCGCTTCCGTGTTGTGGCTATATTACATATAAATAGACGTGCAGCAGAATTTTTAAGTGTATAAGCGGCTCTATAAAAACAAGTATATTTTAGGTAGGCCTACTTATTTTTTATTACACAGGACTTACTTACGTAATTACAAAATAACATGAAAGATAACTGTGACATCCAAAGTCATCCAAATGATTTATGAACAGAGTTTGTATCTGTAACAATAAAGTAACTGCTACGATACCTGAGAGTATTTTATGTCTGCATCAATAGCTGATTTGTCTATTCCATTGACTCCATGAGCAGAGGGAAATGTCGCTCTATTCACACTACCCCAGTCCTCCATTTTTGGTGCATATCCTTCAGCGCTAGCAATAGCTAGAAGAAAAATGATTTAAATGCATTTAACTTTCTGTTTTTGCTTTACTTTGAAACCAGCTAAATCAAAATTACTCCAAGCAGAAAAAGCATTACTTATGGAATTAACCAATGTCAGCGTTTTTCTCACTTGTAACTGAATGATTTAAACGATATTAAAACATTCCACACAAATGTGCAGCACATTTAAAATGCATACATATTAAGCGAAAATTCAGGCATGCATATATGGTATACCATATATGACAGTATATATGGTATATGTTATCATATATAATAATTTATAACATTCTAATACAGTATTTTCAACAACATGTTTTATTATAATTATGCACATTATAATGAGATGTTATTATTCTATATATTGGATTGCTTAAGGCGTGCATTTATTCGTTATAATTTACAACTAAGGAATAAAAACACACAATGTTTATATACATAATTAATGAACAAATTTTTAATACCTAAAACAATATCATTTGCTCAGTTTAGACTGAAAAATCATCTAAACATATTTTAGTCGAAAATATTATTTAACATGATTCAGTCAACATTAATACATAATACATTTTCAAAATCATTTTATGGGTTCAGTCAGGTAGAAACAGCAATTTAATGTAACAATTGCAGGTTACCACTTTTTACAGTAGCTACCGAGAACCCGAAGGCCTACTCGGTCATTCGTGTATATGCAAGAATACGTCTTAATTCTCTGTTTTCTAAATTTCATGTCAATTTTTTATTTTTTTTTAATGGTCTAACTTTATCTACAGTTTCAATGTTTATAATAGGCTACACATTAGATGATTGCGTAGGCGTCTTCAGTTTGCTTTGTGTGCAAATCAAGCGATAGTGAGACCGAGGCCTATGTGACCGTTTGATGTACACTTGATATTTGTTGCCAAAACCTATTGTCGTACAATGAGTCTCACCTGAAGGATCCATGAAAGCCCGAATACCCAGTATATTGCTGACCGTGTGCGCTGAAGGCCAACCGCGGGAAATGCTTACATGCCCACCCGTGACAGGGACACCGGGATGATTGCTCATTTTGGTCCCGGAAGGAGACATTGCATTGGGGTATGAATACGGGTATATGTGGTTGTAGGAGATGCTGGACTGCGGAGGTGCTTGTTTACCATTTTCATATTGGTTAGGCTGGGAGAGGTTTCCAATCTTGTTCCTTAATATCCGGCTGATAGAGCTGACCGAAGGAACATTGTACTTGTCACATACTCCGTCCGCGAGAAGACGGTCCCGGATCTCCCATGCAAAAATGCCCGGGTCTCCTTGTTTGTACTCCCGTATGTTTTTTACTACATTCGGCGTCGTAACTCGTGGTTTGCTGCCACCGATTGCGCCTGGCAAAATGGACCCAGTTTCGTTGTATCTCGCAAGGATTTTACTCACACAGCCATGGGAGACCCGAAGCTGTCTGCTTATGTCACAAGGTCTGATGCCAAGCTGGGCTAACTCCACGATTCGTAATCTTATTGCATTGGGCAAAGGACGTCCATTGACAAAAACTCCCCCCAGCTGGTTCACCTCCCCGTAGGTTTGCTCTGTAAGAAACAAAAGGCATTAAACCTATGCTGTGGAAAACGAATGTCGTAAAACAGCATGGCACATCATGTACATATTGAGTGACTTTCGCAAATCCAAGATTTTTCCATGAACATGGAGATCTTTTCTGCATTCTCCAACATTTTTTAACACTCGAAATTGTCAGTAGGAATAATACATATTATTGGCCTAATAAGACAGTTAGTTGTATGGTAGGCACCGCGCAGTAGATTTATTTGAATTATTTAAATACTCATCATAACCAAAACAAACATCTGACAATTCTGTTTGAGGCTCAAAGTTACGGTTATTTCTGGTCTAAACAAAACATCTCTCTGCAAAATAAGCGTGCAGATGTGATCGAGATCTCACCCATTTGCTCTTGCGATGCGTGTCTTTAAAAGTTTTCCCTCAATGGCTGAACGCTGCAGCATGCAGTAGATTTGTGATGTTCAGAAGACTTCGACAAACTTTTGTCTATTCCGGCTGCAAAACTTCTACATGCCAAACTTGTCCAGGGTAGAATGGGATACGAGTGATCCTCTCCAGTTAAAGAGGGATTTGTCTGATCCCGCAGGGTGAAGTTTGCTGGAGTTAATTTGACGCGTCCTCCACGTCAATCTAAGTGGTTACGCGGAGAGCAATGGGTTGATTTCATTGGTCCAGGATTCTTCGGGTAGGCTGCACGTGTGCGCATACCATCCAGTATGCACAATTTAACCTTTTCAATACATTAATTCAGATTAGAAGGAAAGAGCAAAGCTTCGTTTAAACTTAACGCATTTCCAACACTGATGATACGTTAAGCAATATATGCAATTATGGAATATGGAAAGGGGGTGGTCTAAGGAACAGTAGCCTGGAGTTGTTTAGGCAGGTTCCGGGAAGCGTATGCTATGAGAATAAGACTTATGTTATGAGAGTATCACATGTAATTTTCACATATTCTACACGCTAAATCTGCTTTCTGGTAGAAAACAATCTGAATAAAGTTCGCCTTTACAGAGCAAAAGTCGTACATCAGGTGAAAGCTTAATGATTTACCCATGCGCCACTACCATATAAGAATAAGCAATACCAAGCTCTTCATTTGTGTATTTCATATTTCTGGTGTCTAAACCATCACTAGCAATTAAACATACACAATTTAAAAAAATAAAATAAAATAAAAATAAAAAAATAAAAAAATACACAAGTGCACATTACATAGAAACGTAGCCAACCTAATTTATAAGATCCGAATGAGATCCAGTGCAATCGAATTCTTTGTCACATGAATACTAAATAGTGTATATAGGATATTGACTGAATTCCAAAGCCCAAAACTATCACAGCATGCTCACAGAGCTTCCTGTGGAAGTAAAGAAGGTATAGTTTATTAGCTCACAAAATGTCACTTGTAAAAGTTTACAGAAGACCCAACAGAACAAGAAAAGGTGTCACTATCCGTACATGTGTGTAGATCACAAGTCTCCAACTTCAACACATGGAGAACATCTTTCGAGGTCATCACACAACATTTGGGTGAAATGCTTAGGTTAATGTAACGAAATCAATGAGCAAAAGACTTTAGTCTGCTGTTGTGTGCGGAGAGCCTATAGCGTCACAAAACAGTGCTATTATTAATAGACATTAGTATCATATAGCCTATACGTGTTGTAACTATACACACGATGTGTACAACAGGGTATCGTTGCCATGTCAAGGTGAGCGTTGTGCGTCAAAAATAAACCCTTCAAAAAACTCCCACAGGTTTAAGTCGTGGTCAAAACTCGTTAACAAGGGACATATTAAGACCAGAGAGCCAAGAGTCTCCCTCCTCTGGATAAATTAGGCAATTACACTTTGTAGTCAGATTTTGTGGATACACAATGAGGTTAGCAGGGGAAAACGGCTATCGAAATGTGCTTCACGAGAACATTCGTGAAACATGCAGACGACGATCACAGGATTCTCAGGTATGCAGTCAGGCTCATAGCACAGAGCTTTACCGGCTTTATTTTAATAGAAAGATATTACGTAAAGGAGATAAGTGCAAAGGATTGTAACCCACTGCTATGTCTGCTGCTGTGATGCATATTGGTAATTCCACCTAGTTTTAATTTGAAATGTTAATACACAGGAAAAATGTGTAATAGTTTTACTGATGTGAAAGGAAATGGTGGCTTCTTCCAAAAGCATGAGATATTAAGAACGGCTTTCTTTCTTTCTTTCTTTCTTTCTTTCTTTCTTTCTTTCTTTCTTTCTTTCTTTCTTTCTTTCTTCGTGACTTGCGACGTATTTTAGGGGCAGATAATACAGTGATAAAAGAATTGACTTTTTATCCTTACAGTTCAAATGCAGCATACGCACAATAATGACAATTCAACATAATGAAAGTGCATGTTTATAATACATAATTTGACATCCTTCTTTGCTATGATCTTTTATTCATTTGTAAAAATTAAAAATGAATTGCCTTGCCTTGAATTTGCCTTGAATTTTATCACTGTTTGTATTTCTCTAAAAATATGTCTCTACAGGCCGCTCTTTTATGAAACATTATTTTTGTCAAATATTGTATATATTATTTGCACATTGTTTGGACATTCATTTAGGAATTAATTAATGCGAGTAACGCTTTTGTTGAAAATTGGGGTGATGGAATTTTCAAACAGGAAAAGAAAGTCATCTTTTGGCGTTATTGTCTAATGTCTAATTCAGTGGATCATGTCGTTTTAAATAAGACAGTAAACAGGACAACCAACTTTTTTTTCCTCATTAGTAATCAGGTAACTGAGTTAACCCTGACACCTGTAGGCTATATGTCCACAGCTTCACTCATTCATTTAGAAAGACAATGGACCGACAAGTACTGTCAGGTCTTTGTGGTTTGTTGGTTATATATTCAAAGGCTTGTTTAAAATATAGCTATTATCTCTGACAACTAGCTCACAGTTTCATTCCTTATGCCGCATTATATAAATAATCAGAAATTATTAAATAAACGCGTTAAACTGGCGCCTGTATGTTTTCAAACTGAATATCTGTTAATGTTCATACAGTGTGGTTGCATTGTTGATTGTAATTTCACAGCATATCTACTCCGGTCAAATAAATTAAATAAACTAACTATCTGCTATCATTCTGTGCCGGCCATTTTCACTCTTCTAATTCACAGATAAATACCGATGCTTTAAGATAGTACAGCCCATGATAGGAGAACAGGACGATACAAAGTGTGCTCACTCTCTCCCATGATCTGGACTCTGCCAAACTGAAAATAGAACTGATGCCTGGTTTGGTAAAGACATTTAAACATGTATCTAACGGGTCTTTGACGTAGTCTTTCATCGCTTCTATAACATAATTATAATTATCGCTTGTTTTGTTTTGTGATAACTCATCTTCTTCTTCTAATACCACTACTACTACTGATAATAATGATGATGATGATAATAATACATTGTTATATATATATATATATATATATATATATATATATATATATATATATATATACAGACTCTAAAAAATGCTGGGTTGTTTTAACCCAATTTTGGGTCAAATGTGGACTAACCCAGCTGTTGGGTTAAATTTTTACATTAAATTTTTAACCCAAAAGTTGGGTTAGTCCATATTTGACCCAAAATTGGGTTAAAACAACCCAGCATTTTTTAGAGTGTGTATATATATATATATATATATATATATATATATATATATATATCTTTACATTGCTTTATACCAGCAAAACCAAGGGTTAAATCACGTAGAATGAGTTTTTAAGGTAACAATTGCAGATTACTTTTTTTTTTTTCAGTGAATTGCACGTATTTATTTGGTGTGCATAATCAATCATTTCTGCAGAAACGTCTATAGCGTCAGTTATTTATTCCCAGTTATGATTATCAAAGCTATAAAATGTGTAGCTATCGCAATGATAAATATGACTTTGGTATTAAAACGTTTAAATCACGGATGCGCACGAAATATATTCTGATTTTATACGGTCTCGGTTTTCTTTTATCCCTGTATGGACCGTCTATGGACGGTTTTATTAAAGACCCGTTGTGGCTCAGGTTTTGATTTAGTGTTTGTGAGCTTTGTGATCTCATTGCTATGTATGGAAATTATTAGTCTAGGCCTGGACTACGTGCTGTCAACAGATGAGAATCAACATGGGGTGAAGAACACAAAGCCTATAAGTGTACGAAATATAATCTATAATTCATACCGTAAGATCCCCAGGGTCAGTCTGAGAGCTTTTAAAATCACGTATACTCTCAAAACAGTCAGCTTGTTAACAAACATTCAATAAAACAGACGGTCTTTGGACATATTCATAGTTTAAAACAAATAAAATTTGTCTTACGCTTCCTTAAATTATCTTGATTCGTTGATATGCTTCTCTGTACCACGAAATCAAGAAATCTGTTGATTTAAATCCATATTTCTTTTCATTTTCTGTCAAAACAAAAAAGATCGTGCAAGTACAAAATTTATTCTAAAAAAGTGCACTGAATATGAGGAGGAGGAGGGGGGGGGGAACAAAAAAACATTGGACATAACTTAGTACTAGCATCCATTCATGACCTCTTCGATAAAAGACAAAAGGTTTCCATTATATTGAAATTGTGAACTGAGAGACTGTGGAGAGCAGAAGCAGCTGGTTTTATGGTTTGAAGGCTCCACCCCAAGTTCAGCAATGCGAGTGCCAGTGTAAAGCCTGGTTAATTGTTTATGACCTTTACAAAAATGTTTCTCATGTGGAGAAAGTGCGACTAATTGCTTCAGTAGGTGAGGCAGTATCGAACACATGGATGAACATATAGCAAATGTCAAAATTATTAGCTAATAATTTTTTTTTTTTGAAATAATACCAAGTGCATTTCAGATGTGCCTCTACTAAACGTTTGCCGAATAGACTATACATGTTATACTTCATTCACTTTGCTTTGGATTGTGAATTGGATTTGATATGAATCGGACAAGTTATGGCCATAAAATAGTTATGACGGACTGTTTGGGATTGGGAACCTACCAGAGACTTTAAATAAATGGTGAGTTTGCCACGAAGTGTGTGTGCATGGAAGTGGGGCGAACAAAAGGTGCGCTCCAAAAACGATAGATGCAGAATCATTGACATCATTCAATTTTCCGTCAAAGTAATTAAGAACACTATCAGACTCTGCAAAAATGGCAAAAGACAAAACCTGGACTGACGAAATCAGCTCGTGAAAGGCCTTTGCAATGGAAAAGTTAAGCATATGGTGACCTACTGTATAAAGAGAAAATGTGTTTTTCACATATCTTGGTTTTTGTGATCCGCAGCTGAAATATGAATTACTAAATATACATTTTTAACGAATGTAGCTGAAAATGCTTTACCAAGTAAAAATGTTCACCTTTCATATGTAGTGTTTTTTTTTTTTTTAATGCCTTGTATATTTAGGTGTGGGTGAAAATCATAATTTCAACATCGTTTCTCAGTTTGTAAAAATGAATAATTACTACAATATACTTATAACGGAAGTCTAGCAGGGCAGCACCACAAGTAAATGTTTGCACCTTTGGAAGTGTAACCAGTAGCACTGGTGACATAGTGGTGGTTTTCTTCAATTCTGAACGGGCTGACTGAGGCTCAGAATGTCAATCGGATTGTAAAATCGGATTGGATTAATTTGAACTGACAAAACTTTATTTGGATAGTCCACTTTATCCATTCTGCTACTATAAGTAGCTGTGCAACTACATATCATGGGGCCGCTTCACGATTAATCGAAATTAAACTGCATTATTAATTAACGCGATTAGGCAAAGGCTTCTATTTGTTATGCGCAGCTTGTCCGGTTCTGTGATCAGTAGTAAATACTGCTCTATCCGAAGGCCAGAGGGCGCTCTCGCGGTGAAACTCCAAATATACAAGAAAAGGTAAAGCCTATCGCTGTAGCTGAATAAACAGAAGATTGAACTGCTTTCATTGAGTTCTTTATCATTTGCATTATAATAAAGTATATGTATAATGCAATGCTAATTGACATAGCCTTTATCACTGCTTAGAATACTATAAAATAATGCCGTGCATCTTATTCTGTGTAAGAATAATCTCACAGAATAATTTTATTTCAAACACTCGACTGACATTATGAATTGAGTAAAACATGTTATTAAATGTTGTCTTTTGTTGGAGGTTCATAAATGCTACTTATATTTGAAGCATGTTGCTTTCTCAAAAAGCAAGTAAGCGACTTAAACTTGCAGTGCTTTCAGATGGAGCAGCATTTACTACTGATCACAGAGTCATACTTTACTGACAAGCTGCGCATAGCCTTCGCAATTTCATTATCACACTAATCAGTCGATTAATCGCGATTTCGATTCGATTTCAATTAATTAGTGCAGCCATAACATGTCAACTAACTCTCATTAGAGTATTAGTAGACTGTATAGGGTTAGGGTAAGTAGATTAAGTTGACATGTACTTGCAAAGTTAGTCAGCAGAATTCCTGTTGGGGACCATTAATATAAAGTGTTAGCAGATATTAAGCAAACAGTCTACTAATTGTCTAGTGACTGGTAATTGACATGACATGTAGTTACAAAGTTATTTATAGTTAGCAGAATGTCTATGTGACTATCAAAATAGTTACCACGAAAATTAGTGCATGTAGCAAACATACCTAATGACAATCAATACATTACTTAGCCTATTACCATGCTCTATTTGGCCAGCATCAGTCTTCTTTTCAGACATCTTTTATAGATTTACATGTGTGAGTACATTGGTGCTCAGATGACAAACCACATAAGCACAACCGAAACAACGTCTTCCGCAAGACACATACAGTTGCATTTATTAACCACTAGAGGGCCAAAAGTTAAATACGTTAGCCTTTATTAAGTCACAAAGGTGGTGGAATAAAAACTTCTGCTAATTAATTGATTCCGGATCAAATTTGTGTAAAATTTTTGCTGTTAGGACTATTTCTCTTGATTCAGTCGTGGATTTTGACGTACAACGACATAGCTTAACCACGAGATAAATTAACTAGGCGTGATTGTTTCCCGAAGCCGAAGTAACTTTGCTGCACATCAGCTATTTTAAACACATTTGTTCAACAATTGCAGAACTGCTGACATCAAATGTGTGGTAATTGTGTCTGTTAATTAATCAGTTTAAGATCGAGTGTCAAATTATTTTAGCTCATTTACATGGCAACAGAAAGAGTGGTTTGCGATGTTTTTATTATTTTTTTTTTAGGTTTTTTTTTTTTTTTTTGCGAATATCTCCTCCATTGACCAGTGTGTATAAACATATAGATATAAGCAGCAGTTTTTAAACAAATATTTTATTACAAGGCTTTGGTAAACATACATGCACGCAGGCAAGGTATTTTTAAAGCAGATTAAGAAGATTGTCTATTCAAGCATTTACATTTAGGCTACATGCTTAGTTCTCACCTCCACCCAACCCGCGGCTCGAGCTCAGTCGGATTGATTCAGGTGTTTACAAGAATGCTTTTCTAATAGATTGAGTCAGCAATCCAATTAGGCTACCTATGAATTATTATGGCGCATGTAATCGTAGCTTGGCCTGGCATCGGTGACATCTCAGGTAGTTGAATGTTGACTATAACCAGCATGCACTGTGTGAAATCATATGCCGATCAGTCTGCACAGTGCCGTGAGTTACAGGGAGCGAATTACGTAGTTATAGCTATATGAAACGTACTCCAGTTTTCTTTCGTGTTGTATCCATGCAGGAATAGGAGAACAGAACATGAAAATAATGTGATATAATTATTGTCTGCAGAGTAAACAGGAATTGCATTAGTAAAGCTGTTCCAAGTAATTCCGCCTAATAACACTGATCACTGCTCAAGTAATAAGCATTTTAATTAAATAATTAAAAGAAAAATGCTTCACATTCACATTGTAAAAGTGTTCCTTAAACCTACTTAAATTTGGGACAACAGCAATGCAAACACACAGACACACAACCCTGTTTTAAATGCTCAAGCTCTGGTGGATTCTGATTGGCTGACAAAGTTTTTGTTGTTCATCAGCTGGTGAAAAAAAAAAAAAAAAAAAAAAAAAACTCCAATAGTGATTCCAAGGATATGGTGCCTGTCTGTCCATATACTTGTGATGTGGAACTATTCAAACTTTATAGTTATCAGACTTGGTGGACTTAATAATTCAGTAACTCAGTTCAGAGGACTGTTATCAATTTCAGCTCAGTAAAGCTTTATCCAGAAGATGTGTTGTTTTGTGTCCATTACAGAAAATCCATCCAACAATGTAAAAAGCTCAAGATCTACTGTATAGACAGGCTGTGTGATATCTTTTTCCACCAAACCAAAATCAAGGCCACAAATATGCCTTTTTTATGTCAGGCATAGGGGTAGTGTATGGTTTTGACAGTTTTTCCTTTCAAGATTAATGAGCTTATGAGAACCTTGTGTCTTCATCTGAAGGCCACACTGGATATCTGCCAGTGTGACCAGTACAATAACATAGCTGTGACATTGGAATTTTAAAGAAAAAGTGAGTATCGATGTCATAGTTGAACAAGTTGAACAAGCCCCCCCCCCCAGAGTTTTTTGGTGGAAAACTCTAAATCTCTATAAACAATCTACTGTGTTGAGTTCACATGTAGACATTACCTTGGTTTTAAATGTCTATGGCTTGGCAAATGGCACCAAATAGTTTTTTTAGGTTCTAACTACAATGACAATAGCTGTGATGAACATCCCAGTATCTCTCAGAATATCTCAATACACATCAGCAAAAAAAGAATTCACTCGCATGAAAAGTTTAACTGAAGATTTTGCTATAATTTTGGCAGTTGCCATTAAATATGATTGGCTTTGCCTAAATAACTAGATATTGCAAATTTCTTGGGTACACGGAGCTAAAAATTGGCCTGATTTTGACACATTGTGCATGCAGAAATTCTCCCTCACCATTCTCAGGCTTCTGCCAGACATATATAAATACCAACCCTTATTTCTGCCCTTGTGTGGGTGCCAGCCAGCCCAAGCCATGGGTTTGTTTTGAGTGTTCAGCATGGGTCTTGCTTCCACGTTTCACATAAAAGGGCTACTGACTTCCTGAAATACCCACAAACCTGTGCCGCTAGTCGTCTGTCATTCGGACGATTTGTTGAAAGCTGCATATGTTAAGCTCCATGTTCACATAATGGCAGCTTGTTTGTGCAGTCATACATGGATTCATCAAACTTCACTCTTGTGGAGGAAAAAGCTGAATAAATGTAATATCATTTTTTGGAAAAACCTTATACCTAAATTGCCAATAAAAATATACATTTGTGCAGCCTCTGTTTTAAGGCAAACACTCAGTTAAGCTCAAACTAAATATAAATCAAGGTTGAATGAAAGTGGTTTAACTGTATCTCAATGGTTGAATGCAGAAGCTGTTTACTGGTGCGTGTAGTATTAAGTATAGTATAGAATCACTTGCTTGTCTGTGAATGGATTGTTTCTTAGGATCAAGATCTCATGCCATATACATTTTTACTGTCATTTTTAATGGCAGCATTTACTAACAACTTCTTTTCTTTTGTTCACAGTTCTTTTATGCTTTGGGATGTAAAACAGCAACTGGCAGTTTAAGAGGATGTACATGACAAGACGTTTCACATAGGTGAAACCTGCTGCTTTTCAACATGTTTACTTTTGATATTCACTAGTGAATTCCTAATTCAAAGATCTTGTTGAGCAAATAAATGATACAAATTCATCTACACAAGGGGATTTCCACTATTTGCAAGGCAGATGACATGGAACTATTCTTCAGAGGGTGAAATGGGGGGAAAAACTGCAGGTAGCAAAACATGTTTCTTTTGAGTGAAGACAGAAAGAGCCAGAAGCCAGCCTGGGCTTGTCAGTGTGAACCCGATCTTTTGGTACAGTACCCCCTCTCATACATGCACGCATTTGCACACACATAGAGTGATTTTGTTCTGCAGTAAAAACACTTAATTACATAAAATTAAGTGACATGAATGACACAAGACTGGGCCAGCATCTACTCCTCCCACTCTACCACAGTTTTCTTTTAGTGATAGAAGATTATAGAATTTAAACTCTGGTAATCTCCAAAAGCTCATATGGACCCATACATCATCCTTTCTCCTTAAGGAGAGGTGTAAGGTGAGCCTTGATGGAAGATGACAGCACACTGCTGGTAATCTGGGTATCTGCAGGTAAAGGCCTATACCAACATCATGAGTGACTTAACAGCAGCCTCCAGTTACTCAGCAGAGCTGTGTGCATACTATGCCTGGTATTATGCTCATTATTAAACAAGACGTGTGTGATTCTCTATCAATCATAATTACAATTTAAACGCTGAAATCCAAAAGTTGTTAACCTGAATCTGGATATGTTTTGTACAGTACATACAAAGCTAAAATTGCATAATAAGAAGCTTGCAAACATGCAAGTAAATGACAATGAATAACATAAGAATTCAAGCCACCATTGTGGCTTCAGTCTTCATAATGACAATATCATCAGTTTATTGTAGCTTTTGGAGACTATTATTATCATTATCATGCTCAGGCAGTCCATTATTACTAATAAGATAATAGTATAAAGGAATAAATAATTCAAATGAGTGTTTTTCGCCACCAAATTCTAAGTTATGCACTGTATAGAATTTTCTTATTCACTATGAAATGATGGTATAATGCTGTAATGGTTGTAGATTCAGGTCACATGGCAAAATGACAAATTACAAATCTATCATAATATAACTATTTTATTTTACTTTGTCATTAACTTTTTAGGACTTTTAAGACTTTGCTGTTTTTTTTTTTCACTTTTCAGCTTCCATTTACCATATTTGATGTGCTGTATGTATGTGTGTTGATCTATGTTCATATGTAAATAAAAGTTAAATCTGTTCATTGTGCAATCATGATTCTTCAGAAGACTTGGATGAAACCACTTGTGTTTATGAAATAACATCCCCACCGGACAATGCTAGCAGAGCAACTTGAGGTGAAGTGTGTATTTTTGGAGCCACTGGGCAAACACACCATGCAAAAGAAAAGTAATGTTTACAAACAGATTTTCCAAAACACTTTTACACCATTGGTCAGTCAAACAGGAAGTCTCACCCTAAACCCCATGATTGATTGAGACAGTTGAGTATGTCAGGCCACCCCAAACAAACAGAGCAATGCTGAACGTTTCACAGAGCCCTGCAGAGTGTTTACACTTTTTGGGGAAATCAACTGAGTCAATGAATGGCCTACTGTACAGTACTTACACTTGTTTCTTCACATTACACTGGGATAAGAGGAAGTATTTTATCATACAGAAAAGTGCACACATCCACCTTTAAGTTAAAATAAGATTTAAGTATTAACAAAATATAATATAGTAAAAAAAATAAAAATAAACACAGTATGCTTACACTATTTTCATGTCTGGGAAAAATGCTCCTGCATACCGACGAAAGTTTTGCCCTTTGTTTAGCCAAAGGAAGAAGAAAAAAATCTGCAGTGCTTAAATGGCAAGAAGTCCCGCCTTCCAGCAGCTTATTTACAAAGACACTGGCTGAAACATGCATGTGAATTAGCTGAACCAACCTGAAAGTTAATGAATCAAGGATGCTTAGTATAGGCAGATAACATTAGTCAACTACGTATTGTCTAGATTATACATTTATACAATTTATCCTGTCTATAGCTCTCTAGTATACATCTGCTTAGGCTTAGCTTTTATAGCTGACACATCCTGTAACAATGCACTTTAATGAGCCAGCTACATGCTTGTTTTGGGAAACTGACATTAATCCATTGTTGTATAAAGTACAATGTAAGTTATGATTATCCGAATGTGATTTGCAACTGTACCGAGAAGCATGGCCATTATCTGTTGTCTATAACAATTTAATTACAACCCCCCTTAAAATAATGAAAGTTTTGTATAATGTAACTTTGAGCTGTATTTTAGTCTTGTGCGTGGCATGTTTTAGTATTTACTAGTATAGCAGGCTACTAGTTATCTAAATTCAGATGTAATAATATATTGAATGTTGGATCCCTTTTCCTTGATGAACATCAAAGTATTGTGTTTCCCTATGTTGTCCCATTTGTCAAATAAATATTACACAGATGTGTCATACATTTGTGTAATATTTATTTCATGTTCATAAAAGATATTTTTAACAAAATATCAGAATAAAAGTTCCAGAATTAATTACTTTTTAATGTATGCTAACCATATTGTTGAATGTCATGTGACAAGTGTTTCATGGTGGAGTTAAAAGAGTTTGAATCAATCCAAGACCAAATTAGAATGTAATATTTTCTTTTATTTTTATTATTTTCTTTTATTTATTTATTTATTTATTTATGTTTTTTTTTTGAGTGTATTTGATCTGCCCCCTAAATCACTCCATAAGCATGACTTCTTAAACAAAGCAGTCTTATTGTCTTAAAGTCTCTAGATGCAGTTCTTGTCCAACTTGTTGATCAAGGTGCCATCTTTTGAGGCCCAGTGTAAATGCAGTTCTTTATTATCTCAGGATATAATGCAGATTCAGGTTATAGACATTGATTTGTCTTTGTAGGTTTAAGTAATGGATTAAATCAGGTTTTCTTTCTTTCTTTTTTTTTGTTGTTTTTTTTTGTTTTGTTTTGTTTTGTTTTTCTTGACCTTGAGCCCAAACAACCACAAGCAAGTCCATGATTAATGATTCACTTTATGTTTTCTTTTTAATTATTATTATTATTATTATTATTATTATTATTATTATTATTATTATTATTTTACCTTTCAGTGAACATGAAAATAAATTATTTTGACATTTTAAGATCTTTAAGATTTATTTTGACACATAAAGTCTCAAACTGTATCTTCTTCATGTGTATATTGTGTACTGTGCAAATTTTGGCCAAGAAATATGAGTCATATCAAGTTCTCAAGTGAGAATCTAGATAAGATGGTATGAGGGATGACAAGATAGCAATCGGGTTATAAAGGAGACACAGCATTAGGTGACGTATGCTACAACATTCACAAAAGGTCATCACTGTAAAAAATAAAATTAAATAAATAAATAAATAAATAAATAAATAAAAAGTCCACCTTCAACTTAAAAACTTATGTTCAGGTGCTGCCTTAAATGTTTAAGTTTTTAAGTTGTAAATTTTAGTTGAAAGTTGAAATTGATTAAATCATTTTGAAGATTTAATGGAAAAACATGTTATTATGACTTATTGCTCATATAATTGTTTGCAGTGTACCTTCATATAATTGTTTGCAGTGTACCTTCATTTCATTGTTTGTCTTTCTTTAAATTTACTTTTTGCATGGTGTCTTATTTAATTTTTTAAAACACATATATCCAATGACAAAATATCTGTTCTAAAAGCATAGAAGTATGACATGTGTTATATTGTTATATGCTTGCACACTGTTAAATGCTTAGTCTAAATAAATAAATAAACAAACAAATAAATAAATAAATATAGTATGAATTAGTTTTAGTTTTTAGTTTTTAGTTTTTTTTTTTGTTTGTTTGTTTGTTTTTTGGAACCAAAGCACCTCTGATGTAACTAACACTTTTATTATTAATTTCACTGAGTTCCTGTTTTTATGTGAGAGTTAATAGTATTAGCTCATTGCTGAAGCTTTCTAAGAAGAGACTAGGAAATAGGAAGCAGGCAAGACTGGGTCATAAACCCTTGTCGATGTACAACAGTTCTCAATCTCAGTTGTGTTTACCCAACACCTTAAACCCACTGGTGGAAACATGAACCTGTAAGGGTGAACAAATAATAAAGACCGATACAAAAATAGTGGAATATTTGGTACAAGTTTGGACTTCAGTAGAACGGAGCAATCAATGTCAGATGTCTCTCACAACAGCAACAAGACTTTAAACCTGTACTTTTGCATTAATACTGGTCATCTGCAAAGTAGTAGAATTTACTTTTGAAGAATTATTCTCAAAAAAAAAAAAAAAAAGTTATCATGAGATGGATGACCGAGGATCTTTAAACAAATATATATCACTAATTGCCTTGGAATTATTTATTTATTTATTTAATTTTTTGTGGGAATATGAATGTGCGGATTTTTCAGCCTCAGGCAAAGACAGCAAATGTTCATCTGGGTTCACTGTGGCAAATGTTTTGTTTCAATTCTACTTAGAGATAGATTATTAATATGCAAAACAAACTAATACATTCACCACACTGCTTTTATGAATTAACAAAAACATTGTTTGTAGTGCTTTGGGTACTTGAAAAGCGCATTATAAATAAGTGTATTATTATAAGAGCAGCAAATTATTGCCTATATGTATGAATGGCAATCTCACACAAAAACACTGACTAATGTTTATTACGAATTAAACACAACAAACAAACAAACAATAAATAAATACATAAATATTAAATAAATAAATAATGGTCGATTTTCAACCCTGGGTTTAAATGTTGCACATTTATTGTTTAATGCACACTGTAAAAATGGTTTATATATAAAAATTGTTTTTATAATTGTTTATATATATATATATATATAAAAGCGGAGAAACTCCGCTGATCACCCCCCACTGACCATCGACAGCTCGCCTGTGGAGAGAGTCAGCAGCACTAAATTCCTGGGGGTGCACATCACAGAGGACCTCACCTGGACCACCAACACCATGTCACTCTCCAAGAAGGCACAACAGCGCCTACACTTCCTCCGCCAGCTGAAAAGAGCAAGTCTCCCTCCACCCATCCTCACCACTTTCTACAGGGGCACCATTGAGAGTGTGTTGACCAGCTGCATCACTGTCTGGTACGGGAACTGTACTGCAGCAGACCGCAAGACCCTCCAGCGGACAGTGAACACAGCTGCAAGGATCATCGGTGCCCCTCTCCCCTCCATCCTGGACATTTTCCTCACACGATGCTCCAGCAAAGCCAACAGTATCGTAAAGGACTCCACACACCCCTCCCACAGTCTCTTCCAGCTCCTACCATCAGGTAGACGGTACCGGAGCATCAGAGCCCGCTCTGCCAGACTGCTCAACAGCTTTTTCCCCCAGGCTGTGAGAGCCCTGAACTCAAGTCACCCCGCTCCTCTCTGAAACCTCATACAAACCCCTGAAACATGGACAATCTGGAACTTATGGAACTTTGTTTGTGCAATCGAAGAGTGCTACAGGTGAGTGGGCCTGTACGAACCACCTATAGTAGCACACTCTCTTCCTCTATGCGCACTAGTCACTTTTCACACAAGTCAAGTCAAGTCAAGTCACCTTTATTTATATAGCGCTTTTAACAATACAGATTGTGTCAAAGCACTTAACAGTATCAAATTGGAGGATAGAGTGTCAGTAATGTATAATAATAAGATTAAACACTCAATTTTCAGTTAAAGGCATTTCATTATTGAATTCAGAGATGTCATTGTCTAGCTCAGTTTAGTTTAAATAGTATATATGAAATCAAATTGACGATAATCGTTAGAAATTAAGTGTCCCCAACTGAGCAAGCCAGAGGCGACAGCGGCAAGGAACGAAAACTCCCTCTGTGACAGAATGGAGAAAAAAACCTTGGGAGAAACCAGGCTCAGTCGGGGGGCCAGTTCTCCTCTGGCCAGGATATTATTATTTATTTTTTTTACTTATTGTATTAATTAAATTTTAAATGTATAAATGTATTATATTTCTATTTTTATATTGTTGCAATTTCTAACAATAATAGTATTATGTAGTTAGGTATTTTATTATATTATAGTTATTTTGTTTAATTTTGAGTTTTATTGTATTTAAGTCGAGGTCTTCACTGGGGATATGTCCCTGGGGCTCATCCAGGTGTCCGGCCTCCGCCGACGGTCAGGGTCGCAGACATCATCTCCCGGCGCCATCTGATCCGGACACGGACTGAGAAACAGAATAATAAAGAAACAGACAAATATTAGCGTAGATGCCATTCTTCTTATGATGTAACGAGTACATCGTGTGTTATGAGGAGTGTTCCCGGTTCCGGTTGATCTAATTAATGCAGCCTAACAATCCTTTAATGAATTTGAATAATAGAAGTGTATTAGTGTGTTATGTGTAAGCCAGGTTAAAGAAATGTGTCTTTAATCTAGATTTAAACTGACAGAGTGTGTCTGCCTCCCGAACAGTGTTAGGTAGATTGTTCCAGAGTTTGGGCGCTAAATAGGAAAAGGATCTGCCGCCCGCAGTCGATTTTGATATTCTAGGTATTATCAAATGGCCAGAGTTTTGAGAACGCAGCAGACGTGGAGGACTATAATGTGATAAGAGCTCACTCAAGTACTGAGGAGCTAAGCCATTCAGGGCTTTATAAGTAATTAACAATATTTTAAAATCTATCCGATGTTTGATAGGGAGCCAGTGCAGTGTTGACAGAACCGGGCTAATATGGTCATACTTCCTGGTTCTAGTAAGGACTCTAGCTGCTGCATTTTGGACCAACTGTAGTTTATTGATCAAGCATGCAGAACAACCACCCAGTAAAGCATTACAATAGTCTAACCTTGAGGTCATAAACGCATGAATTAGCATTTCTGCATTTGACGTTGAGAGCATAGGTCGCAATTTAGATATGTTTTTGAGATGGAAAAACGCAGTTTTACAGATACTAGAAACATGGCTTTCAAATGAAAGATTGCTATCAAACAGCACACCTAGGTTCCTAACTGATGAAGAAGAATTGACAGAGCAGCCGTCACGTGTTAGATAGTGTTCTAGGTTATTACATGTGGGGTTTTTAGGTCCGATAATTAACACCTCTGTTTTTTCAGAATTTAGCAGTAAGAAGTTACTCGTCATCCAGTTTTTTATATCGACTATACATTCCGTTAGTTTCTCAATTTGGTGTGTTTCACCGGGCCGTGAAGAAATATAGAGCTGAGTATCATCAGCATAACAGTGAAAGCTAACACCATGTCTCCTGATAATATCTCCCAAGGGTAACATGTAAAGCGTGAAAAGTAACGGCCCTAGTACTGAGCCTTGAGGTACTCCATACTGCACTTGTGATCGATATGATACCTCTTCATTTACTGCTACGAACTGATGGCGGTCAGATAAGTACGATTTGAACCATGCTAAGGCACTTCCACTAATGCCAACTAAGTTTTCTAGTCTATTCAAAAGAATGTTGTGGTCGATAGTGTCGAACGCAGCGCTAAGATCCAGTAGAACTAATAAAGAGATACAACCATGATCAGATGATAGAAGCAGGTCATTTGTAACTCTAATGAGAGCGGTCTCAGTACTATGATACGGTCTAAATCCTGACTGGAATTCCTCACAGATACCATTTTTCTCTAAGAAGGAATATAATTGTGAGGATACTACCTTTTCTAGTATCTTTGACAGAAAAGGGAGATTTGAGATCGGTCTGTAATTAACTAGATCTTTGGGGTCAAGTTGTGGTTTTTTAATGAGAGGCTTAATAACAGCCAATTTGAAGGTTTTGGGGACATATCCTAATGACAATGATGAATTAATAATAGCCAAAAGAGGATCTATGACTTCTGGAAGCAGCTCTTTTAGTAGTTTAGATGGAATAGGGTCTAACATACATGTTGTTGGTTTAGATGATTTAACAAGTTTATACAATTCTTCCTCTCCTATAATAGAGAATGAGTGGAATTGTTCCTCAGGGGATCTATAGTGCACTATCTGATGCGATACTGTAGCTGACGGCTGCATGGTTACAATTTTATCTCTGATAGTATCGATCTTGGAAGTAAAGTAGTTCATAAAGTCATTACAG
Source organism: Spinibarbus caldwelli (assembly GCA_039654775.1). Lineage (NCBI taxonomy): Eukaryota > Metazoa > Chordata > Actinopteri > Cypriniformes > Cyprinidae > Spinibarbus > Spinibarbus caldwelli. The sequence continues at coordinate 28,515,157 of CM077251.1, forward strand.
CTGTGCTCTTGAGAAATGCCAACACCTGTTGATGCTTTATTTTTCGTTAAATTAGTGACTGTATTGAATAAATACCGGGGGTTATGTTTGTTTTCTTCTAGAAGAGACGAAAAGTAATCAGATCTAGCCGTTTTTAATGCTTTTCTGTAGGATAGGGTACTTTCCCGCCAAGCTATACGAAATACCTCTAGTTTTGTTTTCCTCCAGCTGCGCTCCATTTTCCGGGCTGCTCTCTTTAGGGTGCGAGTGTGCTCATTATACCACGGAGTCAAACTGTTTTCTTTGATCTTCCTTAAGCGTAAAGGAGCAACTGTATCTAAAGTGCTAGAAAAGAGAGAGTCCATAGTTTCTGTTACATCATCAAGTTTTTCTGCGCTGTTGGATATGCTGTCGAATTGAGATAAATCAGGAAGATTACTTACAAAGCAGTTTTTTGTGGTAGAAGTGATGATTCTACCATACTTGTAACAAGGAGTAGAATTTACAGTTTTAGCTATATGGAGTTTACACAAGACTAGATAATGATCTGAGATATCATCGCTTTGCTGCAGAATTTCAACACCACTAACATCAATTCCATGTGACAGTATTAAATCTAGAGTATGATTTCGACAATGAGTAGGTCCTGAAACATGTTGTCTAACCCCAATAGAGTTCAGAATGTCTATGAATGCTGATCCTAATGCATCTTTTTCATTATCGACATGGATATTAAAATCACCAACAATTAAGACTTTATCTGCAGCCAGTACTAACTCAGATAGAAAATCAGAAAATTCTTTAATAAAGTCTGTGTGGTGCCCTGGTGGCCTGTACACAGTAGCTAATACAAACATCACAGGGGATTTATCACTAACACATGTTTCTCTAGATAATGTTATACGCAGCACCATAACTTCAAACGAGTTATACTTAAAGCCTGCCCTCTGAGAAATACTGAGAATATTGCTATAAATTGTAGCAACACCTCCCCCTTTACCTTTTGGACGTGGCTCATTTTTATAGCAGTAATCTTGGGGGGTAGACTCATTTAAAGTAATGTATTCATCTGGTTTTAGCCATGTTTCTGTCAAACAAAGCACATCTAGCTTATGGTCAGTGATCATATCATTTACAAATAGTGCTTTTGTAGAAAGGGACCTGATATTCAGTAAGCCAAGTTTTATCAGTTGTTTCTCTGTATTGTAAACATTTTTTATTTGTTGAACATCAATTAAATTGTTACTATTACTTTGGTTTGGACGTTTTCTGTATTTTCTAGTACGGGGAACAGACACAGTCTCTATAGTGTGATATCTAGGTGAAGGAGTCTCTATGTGCTGAGAATTAACTGCCTTCTGTGACGTGAGGCGGCTAGCAGACGGTCGGTTTAGCCAGTCTGTCTGCTCCCTGACCTGGGCCCTAGTTAGTCAAGTACGAACTCTAAGACTATGTGCCATATTTCTAGAGAGAAGAGCGGCACCACCCCAGGAGGGATGAACACCATCTCTTTTCAACAGGTCAGGTCTGCCCCAAAAACTCTTCCAATTGTCTATGAAACCTACGTTATTCTGCGGGCACCACTTAGACACTGCTGTGTGCACACAAATCCCACAAAAAGACTCAGTAATATCAGTAATATATGTATGTTTACATGCTCATGCACTACAAATCATCCTGCACTGTTCCCCAGCCAGCTGCTTGAACTCACATTGTCTCTCTTTGCACATGTACAGTATTTATCTGAAGCATTCGTATAGTTTGTATAGTTTGTATTTTTTAGTTTATGTATAGGTAAATTTTTTTATATAGAGAGATTTTGACTATAAATATACTATCAGTAGGATAGTTTGTGTATAGGTTTATATTGTTTTACTTCATTGCTGTATGCCTGTATTAATGTAGCACCGTGGTCCTGTGAGGCACGACATTTCGTTCCACTGTATGCCCCCGCATGTAGCGGAATGACAATAAAGCTCAACTTGACTTGACTTGACTTGACTATATATATATATATATATTATATATTACCATTTTTTTCCCTGTGCCCACAATTAATGATTACATATGTATGAAAGAAAAAAAAGTACAAACATTCGAAGTCTAATGCGTGAATAAAAGTCTTGGAAAAGGAAGAACACCATGTATATTGAAATTAAGTTTTTTATTGTCAAAAATGACTTTTATTTTGCTAGGTTACTGTTTTTTTCCCCAAATTCATACACTGGTGTTGCAGGTTTTTATTGATGAGAGATGTAGAAGTCTTCATTTGAACGGCCAGCAGATGGCAGTGAAGGATAGCGAGTGGACCTCGGTTCTGTCAGACTGCTGCTTTGAGCGTGAGACAGAAATAAACCGGGGTGAAATGTAAGTGGCTGACCCTCACATGCTGCTCTACACCTGTAATTGAGTTCTTCACTTTCAAGTTGTTGGTGCGCTGACCAAAGAAACACGCTTTCTCTCATTGAGTGTTTACAAGGCCAAGGGTTTTCATATGTTTCTAGGCTAAACTCGCTTCTGTCCTCATTACAGCGCCATGAAAGAAGCTGCCTGTGATGCACAGAGTAAAGAGGACAGAAAAGCATTTACTAAAGACCTTCTCAGCTGTACAGAGCTCTCTGATAATGACAAATAGTTGTCTTTGATTAGTGAATTAAAGAATAAAATAACACGAATAAATAAAATGTGAAATAAAACATCACGCCAGAGGGTGGCAGTCTTCTCCCAATATAGTGACATTTTAAATCGTTTTGAAATATTTTGTCATGCAAGCAGTGGAACCTCTAAAATATGTAATGCGTAAATCTTCATATCGTTTTTAACGGAAATCCAGTGTGTTCCCTAAATAACTGAAGATAATCAAGAAAAAAAAAATGTAGCAATTGCCTTTTTTTCTGACCTTATTCCAGGCAGTGCATTATTAAGAATATTAGTCTCACACAAGTAGGCATTTGCAATGCAAAGTTTGGATTTATGCAGGTTGTGCAGAACAGTGTTGACACTTATTTTATACAGTGTGCATTGCATTTCTTCCACATCTCTTTATTCTCTTCTTTTACATCCCCACAGACGTCCATTCATTTTTCAGAAATGTTTGCCGTCCTTTAACCTTTAAAAGAAGAGCTTAGCTTTAAAGGATGTCACTCTAAATGACCTATACATGTTTTTCCCCCATCACCTTGACATTTCACTCAGTCCAGTTTGTTTTCATAGACCATTCAAAAATACAGGTGCATCTCAGTAAATTAGAATGTCGTGGAAAAGTTCATTTATTTCAGTAATTCAACTCAAATTGTGAAACTCGTGTATTAAATAAATTCAATGCACACAGACTGAAGTAGTTTAAGTCTTTGGTTCTTTTAATTGTGATGATTTTGAATCACATTTAACAAAAACCCACCAATTCACTATCTCAACAAATTAGAATACTTCATAAGACCAATAAAAAAATTAAAAAAAAAACATTTTTAGTGAATTGTTGGCCTTCTGGAAAGTATGTTCATTTACTGTATATGTACTCAATACTTGGTAGGGGCTCCTTTTGCTTTAATTACTGCCTCAATTCGTCGTGGCATGGAGGTGATCAGTTTGTGGCACTGCTGAGGTGGTATGGAAGCCCAGGTTTCTTTGACAGTGGCCTTCAGCTCATCTGTATTTTTTTGGTCTCTTGTTTCTCGTTTTCCTCTTGACAATACCCCATAGATTCTCTATGGGGTTCAGGTCTGGTGAGTTTGCTGGCCAGTCAAGCACACCAACACCATGGTCATTTAACCAACTTTTGGTGCTTTTGGCAGTGTGGGCAGGTGCCAAATCCTGCTGGAAAATGAAATCAGCATCTTTAAAAAGCTGGTCAGCAGAAGGAAGCATGAAGTGCTCCAAAATTTCTTGGTAAACGGGTGCAGTGACTTCAAAAAACACAATGGACCAACACCAGCAGATGACATTGCACCACAAATCATCACAGACTATGGAAAGTTAACACTGGACTTCAAGCAACTTGGGCTATGAGCTTCTCCACCCTTCCTCCAGACTCTAGGACCTTGGTTTCCAAATGAAATACAAAACTTGCTCTCATCTGAAAATAGGACTTTGGACCACTGGGCAACAGTCCAGTTCTTCTTCTCCTTAGCCCAGGTAAGACGCCTCTGACGTTGTCTGTGGTTCAGGAGTGGCTTAACAAGAGGAATACGACAACTGTAGCCAAATTCCTTGACACGTCTGTGTGTGGTGGCTCTTGATGCCTTGACCTCAGCCTCAGTCCATTCCTTGTGAAGTTCTCCCAAATTCTTGAATCGATTTTGCTTGATAATCCTCATAAGGCTGCGGTTCTCTCGGTTGGTTGTGCATCTTTTTCTTCCACACTTTTTCCTTGCACTCAACTTTCTGTTAACATGCTTGGATACAGCACTCTGTGAACAGCCAGCTTCTTTGGCAATGAATGTTTGTGGCTTACCCTCCTTGTGAAGGGTGTCAATGATTGTCTTCTGGACAACTGTCAGATCAGCAGTCTTCCCCATGATTGTGTAGCCTAGTGAACCAAACTGAGAGACCATTTTGAAGGCTCAGGAAACCTTTGCAGGTGTTTTGAGTTGATTAGCTGATTGGCATGTCACCATATTCTAATTTGTTGAGATAGTGAATTGGTGGGTTTTTGTTAAATGTGAGCCAAAAATCATCGCAATTAAAAGAACCAAAGACTTAAACTACTTCAGTCTGTGTGCACTGAATTTATTTAATACACGAGTTTCACAATTTGAGTTGAATTACTGAAATAAATGAACTTTTCCATGACATTCTAATTTATTGAGATGAACCTATATATGCTGTTTTATCTTCTGATAGTAGAAGTTGATTTTCCAATCTAACTCCCATCAAACATGAATACTAAACTAAACAAACATAGACTATAAAGATTGCATTTTTTGTACTGTATTATACTAAAGGTGTCTTCTAAATTTTCTAATTTAGACATGTATTTTATTTATTTATCTTTATTCATCCATCCATTTTATGCTCAAAATTAAAGCTAAAAAAACACCATTTCAAAAGTGTTGAAATGTAACTCTCTCTCTAAAGAGTTACAGTGAAACTCTCCACAGTGCTTTTATATATGTCTTGCTGCACTTCATATCATGAATCAGTGTGGGTCAAATAAGTGCCACAACTCTTACCAAGTATAATCATGTTTTAACTGTATTGATAGATGTTGTTCAAAAAGGATCCAGCCAAAACTCTTTACGTTTACCTGATGTAGGTCGGTGCACTCTGGTTAACACAAGCAGGTTTGTGATTTAAAATCTGATTGAGTTGACAGAGGTCAGCCACTATATGGTTCATACTTCCTGCGTTTCAGTGTGCGCCGCATTCACGTCTAAAACTACAGACAGACCTTTGGACCGACTCCAGAGGAAAAAACAAAGATTTCAGTTTTTGAATTTGTTATGGAGCTCATTGGAGTGTCATGGTGCTTCTCCCAATTTCATGTTCTGATTTCAGCCTAGTTTTTTTTCCAAAACCCCCCATGACACTGATCCTACCTTGTTGCTCAGCCTAATTTCATTTCAACAGCAAATGCCCGGGAGAGCGAGGAACCCGCCACTATCTCAGCTCATCTTGACAGACAATTGTATTTACTATTTTCTTTTCACAGGCCAATAAAAGCGAGGCAGTTATTGCATCAGATTAAATGAAAAACTGTTTAATGATTCCAATTTATAACTCTACACCGAATAAAGCTGCGTTTAAGAGCTGACAGGCGATGATAAATGGGGCCTCATATAAAACATATTCAGAGTGAAGAATGGCTTTAGATGAATTGCACGCTGATACAAACCCCTGATAAAACACCCTAAGAGCCACTAGAAGACTTAATAATGTGCTATTCATTTTGAAGTGATAATTCCTGGCTAATAAAAGCACACAAATTAAAAACATATAAATATATTTTTAGAAAGGAAAGTTTTGTTTTCTTCTGATTTAAAGAGAAGGCTGTTAACTCGTGTACACTCATTGTCTTAGTTTACGTGACTTAATGAGATGGAGATTTCCAACAGACCATCCATCAACTTCTTATCATCACTGGACTGACTGTCACAAACTGCCGCTGAGGGAATGAGCCCACTGTGACACACGTTACCAGCTCACTCCTATATACGTGACGCGTGACAGAAGAAAAAAAAAAAAGAAAACTTCCAATGGAACAGCATTGTTTTGAGGGTGCATCATTTGTTTTATCGCATTTCTGTCTTGTATTCGTATGTACCTACTGGTGAATTTCATCTAAATCCAGTTACGTTAGATACAGCTGGATGAAGCACAGAATTGCAGATTATTTATTTATTTATTTATAAAAACCATTAGGGATTATGTTACCTGATATGTACAGAAAATAATATGGATTGCAATATTTTTCCTGTTTGCCATTCTTCATAAATGCATAAATTTCACCAAAACTATACATTTGCCAGTTGACTATATCCAATGCAATAACATGAATAATATTACAAACACAATGAATATGCACTTCCACCTTAACCCACAAGCTCTTGTTTGTCGCTGGAACTCAGTCACACACATTAGGAGATCCACACAATTTAATTTCATTATAAACCTTGAAGATACTTTCTGACACATACTGTATTTTATACTGTGCATTGGTGTTAGTGCACAAAACGTATTATAAAGTTCTGAAACCCTTTGTTCACTGGCGTGAAGTTAATCTTTGCATTTAGTCAGATCTGGTACATTCTGAACTGTTTTATTGTTGCAATAGGTAATTTTATATCTGTATATTATTATTACATTACACCTACTATTAGTGTACATAAATGTTTATATGACTTAAGGAGAGAATTTATCTTCAACTCTTTCTTTATTATAAATCCCACTGCACCTAATAAAGGAGGTCCTTTCAGAAATGTCATGTAACTTGCTGTTTAGAGAAGAAAGCCACTGCACTCAAAAAAAATCAAGGTTCTAAAGGGGGCTTTTCACAGCAAATAGCCAAATAAGAACCATTTTGGGTTTCCCAAAGAACCTTTCAGTGAACAGTTCTTAAAAGAACCATTATTTTCTTAGTGTGAAGAATATTTTCAGAATCTGAAGAACCTTTCTCAACTATAAAGAATCTGTTTTTGCAGTGGATGTTTAAGGTTTTTCATGGAACTGATAAAGTACCTTTATTTTTGAAACTGTAATGTTCATCATCAGTGTGTGCAATATTTCCTGTTTCTTACTTAACCTGTATAATAAACTATATGGTGGCTGCGGTGTGTCCAGAGTTGGTTAAACGGCTGTACCCTTCATCCGCCAGACAGCTCCTTCACACCACCTCCTCGTTGTTGTCAAGGGCAACCTGTGTTGCTATAGGACAAGTGATAATCTACAATTTGAATGATAAGAGTGTCTCGTTAATGAAAAAATGCTAATGTAGAACTGTTTGATGGAGAAACAAAGTGTGTGTGGGGGGATCTGGTGTGACACCTGGGTGGCAGATGAAGCAGACAGCATTGTGAGTTTAAACCAGCGGTTTGGGACATACAGTTCGATGTGTCATCAATGACAAATGACCCTAAACGGACACTTTAGATGCTTTCAAGGTATTTTTATATTTATTGTCTATTGTTGAAAACATGAACATGTTTTGTCATTGGTGGACCAAACCCTGGAGATGTGGAGATTCTTGTTAACTCATTTATTCTTGATTAACTAGTTAATGTAGTGGAGAATATTGTCTTTTTATGGAGTAAAAACTAATTTTTCCCTCTATTCACCATTTACAATGTGTCCTTCAGCTAATACAAATAGCTTGCAATTAGCATTTTGCAATACATTCCAAGTTGTGCCTTTGGTTAATGTGTCCGTAATAAGAGCAAGTCTCTGCCTACCCCCATCGGCCATCTTTTGAGATATCATTCAACATAATTGCCTGACACATCGATTTGCACAAACAACAAGAGTTGGGCCCTTCAGAGCCACTTTGCAACATCCTAGCAACACCCTCTGTCCACCTCCCTGGTCACACATTTACATCCCAACATAAACCATCCTCTTTTCACCCAAGGACCCCTCTCAAAAGCCCTTCTTGGTGCTTGGGGAAGACCCCAGGCCAGTGCTTGAGAAATGTGGGCCTGAATAGGGCTTGCCCTGCCCATTGTCCTAAGTCTCTCTCTATGTACACAGCCTTTGCTCTGGGTGTTTTCATCCTCTTAATTGCATCGCCTCAGGCTGTCAGTACGCCCTACCAATGACATAATTTTCACAGGGGTCCGGACCAGGTAAAGGAATGCTTACCGTGGGAGAGGTGGACATGACAGCAAATATTCTATTGTACCGACTTCTGAACCCCTTATGAATTCTGAACGTTCTGTTTTTTCATATACACTATACTACTCTTAGACGTAATGATATACAATATTTTTTTTATTTTTTTTTGTAATGTAAATCTACTTGTTTTTTTTTTTTTGTTTTTTTTTTTACCTGTAGAATATGAATTAGTTCTTTTTTTATCTTTTTATTTTATTTTATTTTTTTTGATCATTTGTAATTGGTATTTGTACTTCTTTTTCTCATTTTGAATTCTATAGTGGTTGCGTAATTGGAGGTGTGGTCTTTGTCATTATTATCAGCTGTAAATACTCTTACTGGGTTCTTTCTAAATTTTGCCGATACTTTTTCATGTTCTGCAAGCCTGAGGAAGGATGATTGACCAAATCATTGCTAATAACAGTTTTATTTTTTATTTATTTATTTGTTTATTTTTTATTTTTTTTTATTGGGTAACACTTTATTTAAAGGACCAATTCTCACTATTAACTAGCTTCTTATTAGCATGCATAATACTGCATTACTGCGTTGGCTGTTTATTAGTACTTATAAAGCACATATTAATGCCTTATTCTGCATGACCATATTTAAGATCTTTTAGAACTTAACAACTACTTTACTAACTATTAATAAGCAGCCAATTAGGAGTTTGTTGAGGCAAAATTCGTAGTTAATAGTGAGAACTGAAACTTAAAATAAAGTGTGACCATATTTTGTAACAATGCCATTTTTTTTTTATTTTTTTTTTCATATAAAAATATCTGTAGAAAATCTGAAAAGGTACTGGTAATTTTCTGCCAGGACATTGTCCGTTAGGTTTACTGACATTTACTTTAATCCAAAAATACAACACAATGCGTAATTCTGAATACGGGTAAAACACCTGTGAAAAAATCAATAGAGAAAAATTCTTCATATTAACACAAAACATTGGGCCCTGTTTTTGCAGACTTTTCATAGAGTGTAGTCTATAACTGCCACACATTTTATGTCTGCATAGACACTCTCATTGCTCTGTCACTGAGTCATCTCTTTGACTCTTTGAGTCACATCTCTTAGTATATTTGAGTATATCTCTTTCTGAGTCAGAGATATACAAACGGCTGCGCCTGCTGTTAAGATATTCCACAATGTTTATTTTTTCCCAATAGTTTATATATTTTTTTCCTTTGGATTTCTGTTTACTCACTCAGAAGATTCACTCTGTCTTAGTTGTGGGCGAAACACACGGACCTTGTGTGGGTTGAGAAAGTTCGCTCTAGCCCAAACAGAATCACTTCGAGGTGCTTTTGTGTCAGATGTGATTGGTTATAATAAGTGCCATCAAAACATTTTCCTCACCCTTGACCTTTACACCACTGAAAGAGAGAGGAACAGACACAGTGTACACTATAAGAGCCATTTCCTCTCCAGTTACCATTTCCACCGTGATTTTGCGAGCACCCGTCACACCATACCGTTTATCGAGGAGAACACATAATTATCTTTTTGTTTACTTTAATAAAGAGGCATCCGAGTGCTCCAGCCTCAAGCACACACGCATACTCTCAAACACTAGAAAAATAGCCCAAAACAGGAATAATGATATTGTCCCATTCACTTGGTATAATTAAAACATTAATAAGTATTTGCTTTTAACTAACCTAACTGCTATGCAAATGCGAGTTATTGTGTGAGTTGTGGAACACCGAGATTTTACCCCCTTTCAGCTTATGGGTCATTGAAAGTTCACCTCTGAAAATGCTATTTAGAATGTGATGTGATGGTACTGTTTAATTTCAAGAGGTACTTATCTCAAAGTCAACATCTTACCTCTGTTTTCCATGATGCCACGCTTCGCCACCTTTATTAGTTGGTAGCCAGGCAACCAGAAGAGCATGGCTTTAGCAAATGGATGATTTCGGGATGCGGTGAGCCCAGGCTGGACCTGGAGCCCTGACCTTGACAGCCGCATTGGGTCTCTTTTCTCTTGCTGCTCTGGAAGGTGTCACCGATAAACGTTACCTTGTCTCGGCAGGTGTGCCAATATGGAGAGGCTCATGGCACTGACGGGGGTCACCAGCCCCACCCTGTTACCCCCATTTATTCAAATAATGGCCCATTAGGTGCTGGCCAATGAGAATGTGGCAGCTTGTGACCTGTAGATAAAAGAAATAATTACCTCATGGTTAGACATGGTGCTGCATACAACACTTCTGCTAGACTTTTGCAGAACAGCAGGCCTGGAGCATGCTGACGCCCTTGCCACTAGATGGCAGCAGTACGGCCGCTCCTGCAGAGTGCTGGAGGCATCACTCTAGTGTTTTCCATTTTTAACCTCCCAGCAGTATAGTTTTGTACCATGTATTGTACATAGGAAAGAGGCTTTAGCGTAGCAGCATATACTGCACACAGCAAAGTTAAGAAGAAGTTCCTGTTATTTATTATAATGTTGCTTTTTGCTTTGAGAAATGCCTGTGCAACGACTGCCACTACTTTCATTGTCATTAATGTTATTTGCAAATTTCAAACTTGCGAGTGCCCATCACTACACTCCTTTTTGGCTAAAAACTATATTCACCTGTTAACTCATACAATATTTAATCAAAGATTGCAAGTGCCTGATTAGAGGCCGTGGAATACATTTCATCCCATTCTAGGGAAAAAAAACAAAAACAAAACAAAACTGTGTTCTATTTTAGAATTTGAAAGGTGACAAATTTGTTTAAATCCTTGATCATTTGTTTTAAATCACTTCAAGTGGACAACACGGACAGCCCTGAATAGAACACTAACAGGAAGTTAGTAATCTGTTTACGAAATCTTATTCGGATAAGCTGTCACCACACATGTTGCATTTACTACAGCTAAGCTTTTTACATTTAATATTTGTGAACCAGCATAGATTGGTTGGATTTCCTGGTATGGGCATACCTAAGTTGTAGGGATGGGAAAAAAAATGAATAAATAAATAAATAAAAAATAAAAAATAAATTCTATTAAGGTTTTATCACCATTGTTATCCGTCATACAAATCGAAGCTTAAGAGTGTTTTGCCTTATTGAGCACCAAATGTGGTTGGGACATCAGTGAGTACTCGTGTTTATACGCAACAACAAAAAAGAGATGGCCAATTAAGGTTACTTGAGTTCTCCTTGTGCCCTTGACATTTTATTTTTCAATAGATATTATCTTATAAAAGCACCTTTTCAGTATTACAGAATGGGAACGCAAATCTTATTCCCTTTCTAAATGGATTTCCATCTTTCATTCGAAATTGTCATCTTGACCACTTTTGAGGAAAGTTTCACCTCCTCACAATAAATGCTAATTGCCCTCAAAGGTAGAGTATAAAGAATATATTTCCAGAATAATTATCCTGAAATTTGGCTGCCCATCTGTGGAGAGGACATTGAATTTTTTGCTCCTCTTTTCTTTTTTGGGATGTGTTAATTAAAGGCTTCAGAAAACACAGATGGGTAATGTGTCTCTCTAGGGTGATGTATGGTTCAAGGAGAGCCTTACAACCTCCTTAAAACCATGGTCATCTGTTTTTTTTTATTTTTTTTATTTTTTTTTTTGTACGGCCATTCTACCTAGAGAAGAGCAGGAGCGTAGCCTGGCCTCAAAAGAGATGAACCTTCAACTGCCTTACAAACAGATGCACGAGCAGAGGTAGGGTGTGTGAGAAAGAAAGAGAGAGTTAATAATGATTACCATGTGCACATGACGAGTCTTGTACAAAATGTGAGCGGTAGAAAATTTGTGAATGTGACCACCATATACTACTGCAAGAGAATTACAGTCAAGTCTTCTACAAAAAATTTTTTCAAGATCATACAAGAATAAGATTATGTCAGTGTATCAGGCCTTAAAAACTTAAATAGTGCAGCAGAAAAGTTGCAGAAAGTTGACAAAATGTCACCTGTTGAACTGCCGCAATTCTTTTGACTGTTTTCCAAATGTAGGATTGCACAGCTCTTACATGGTATATTGAACGAGTGTTTTTGAAAGCTTAATTTCTTGATACCTACTGCATCTGTATGCTTAAACTCTGTTCATGCGTTGTATTTATTTCAAATTATTATTTGTGCTGTTTTGTCAATACACAATTTTTGACTTTATATTACCATGCACATCCTTATGAATTGTGTGACCCCAGGCTTCTTCTTTCTTTCTTTCTTTCTTGTTCATCTTATGTTGAAGTAAGTCAATAATAAAAGCTTAGGTTCTCTTAATCTTTGAACTCTTTGTAGATGTGCTATCAAAACTATAAAAATGCTGAAACTTTAAACCGCAGAACATTCTGGTGATTGAAATGTACCTTACGTGATCTTAGTAAAAAACCCGTTTCTCAAAATTGAATCTCAAGTTATCTGCAGTAACATTAGTTTCTAAGAACTGCTATTCAAATATCCTATTATTTATCCTTTACATCAGTGCTTTTCAACCCTGTTCCTGAAGCACATTTTGAATGTCTTCTTTTTCTGACACATCCATTTCAAATCTTGGAGTTACTAATGAGCTGAGGGAAGACATACAAAAGTTGCTGTGTTGGGGGGGGGGGGGGGGGGCTCTAGAAATAGGGTTTCAGCAATCGATTCTTCCAAAATTGTCCAATTTTATCTTTTGTTTGTGTAGCTGCTAGCTGGATGAATTCAGCTGTTATGAATGAAAGCTTTACAATAGTAAGCAGCAGAACTATATCAGATGTCACTAGGCATCTCTCTTTGTTTTGCCTAGCTAGCTAAGTTTTACTATACTTTCTCTTCTCCACCAAGGAACGAAGGTCTCAACATTGCACATATTGCACTGGTGCTTTGTTCAAAACCTATATGCTTCCTATTTTCTTTCTACTCTCAGATGTAAGATGTGTATTGTTGCTGTAGCTACAGTAACCACAACATTCTCTTAGTAACCACATACAAGACAACAGGACATACTTTACAGAATTCTAACAGACTGATTGTGAAGCTAATCCTTTGAGCACATTCTAAACTTGAGAGTGGATATAACCATTCAAAGCACCAATCTCAGCTAATGGGTTCTTGGAGAAGATGATGACAGAAAGAATTAACAGAATTTACATCAACACCATACAATATCAGATGATGCATGTTGCAGCCAAAAATAAATAAATAAATAAATAAATAAATAAATAAATAAATAAATAAATAAATACACACACACACACACTATATTGCCAAAAGTATTGGTCACTCCCTTCTAATGAACAGGTTTGACTACTTCAGTAATTTCCATGAGTACAAATCTTAATGTTTAAGCATATAATGATATTCTAGGGAATTGTGTGCTTCTAATTTTAAAGCAACAGTTTGGACAGGACCCTTTTCTATTCTAACATGACAATGCCTCTGTATATAAGGCAAGGTTCAAAAAGAAATTATTGATTTAGTCAGTTTGGAAGAACTTGACTGGTCTGCAGAAAGACAAGTCCTAATCCAAGCTGAACACCTCTGGTGTGACTTTAAATACAGACCTTGAGCCAAAAACTCATCACCAAACAACCTGTTCATTAGAAGAGGGTGACCCAATACTTTTGGCAATATAGTGTGTGTGTGTGTGTATACATATATATATATATATATATATATATATATATATATATATATATATATATATATATATATATATATATATATATATATATATTATCTTTAAACATGCTTCATACTGGACATAATGTTTTGATTTCTATTCTCATACTCTTTGTTTAATTCCAAACATCTTAAACATCCACCTGTCCTATAGAGGGAGTGCTGGAGTCTATCCCAGGATATCATGTGTCGAAGACTGGGAAATACAGGTTGATTTCTAAACAAGCAAGCCTTTTTAAAAGCCAGTGAAAACACACACACACACACACACACACACACACACACACACACACAAAAACCAAAAAAAAAAAAAACATTTGAACACTTGACCATTCTTACAATTTAAATATACTGTATATACAAATTTAGGAATTCATGAACAGTTTTACATATGTATTCAATGCACTTCCTAAACCAAGAGATTTTCTCAGCAAAATATTTTATGTTGATAATAATCATGTTTTTCTGCAGTTGATTCAACAGATTTTGGACTGTACATATTATACATCCTGTATTAATAACTTTAACAACACAACAGGAGCGACGCTTGGTAAGCAGCTCTACCCGTATTAAAAATCTCATCTTGATAACACCTCTTGTTTCTCCAGCGCAATCCATGGCCCTCATGCTCACCTCATGCAGATGTACTCTAAAGCCTCAAGTGTCAGGCCATCTCACTCAAAACACTTTCTTTTTGGACAATTACTCCCATGAATCCCTGCACCGCAGAAACCCCATTCATGCGACCTGGAATCTTCAGGAACGATTAACGGGATGGTGTTTTAGAGAACAGAATAAGATGGCACCTTTTTAGTGAAGAGCACTGGCCATTACAACCAGCCAAAAGTAAAGAGTGGACAACTCCCAGGCAGAGGATCTTCGTTTGTAGTGAAAATGCACAGGGCTGCCCTGGTGTTAATTAAACATTTTTCCCAAAAGTGCACCCTTGGCTGAGAACGAATGAAGCTCTCAGTTGCATTTGTGTTTGGAGAAGCATTCTCTCTGTATGAGCGACCCTTCTCAAGTGGTTGATATATCAAAACTTGAACTGATAGATACAAGAATGGCATGCCATTGGTGTCTTTATGTGCCCGTCCAGCTCATTTGAAGTGTTTCAGTCATCAGGCTTTGGCAAGGGATATATCTTAATAGCTTGACCACAAGGGTCTATCATCTCCATTCTTGCTCTGAAGGTCTTTGAGGGAGTCCTCTGAGTGGTCATAATAGGACTCCCACTGCACAACGATTCACAACAGGATGAGTGGAAAGGATTTTTATACTGGCAAGGAGCTTCATGAATACATTGCTAGTCAAACCAGGTACTTTATATTAATATGGAATCTGAATGCAGTGATGAGCCCAATTTATTTATGTGTATTCGTCACACTGTGGCATTGCTCTCAAGAGCAAGGATAACATGAGGATAATCTCAGTCTTTTACCCGTAAAGTGGCGCCCAACAAAAACCAGTAGTAATGTATTCCTCCATTGGTTGCTCCCTCCGTATCTAACAAAACCATCATTGTGATCGAAAGATTCCAAGCTGGACACAATAAAATCTTTGAGACTCTTTGCAATTGTCAGTAAGAATACAGTTTGTTCGTTTTGGAAGATGCTGTCCTTGTACAGAAAAAAAATAAAATAAATAAATAAATAAATAATGTATTTTATTTGTGCAGGCCTACATATTTTGAGAGATAAATAACAGGACAGGGTTATCTAATTCTTTAAATGGAAACTAGATCCTGTGATATAATTTATTCTTTTAACAAGACCTCTATTTAATTAAAACAGTACAAGTTATTAGTGTTAGTTACTGCAGATGCCATTTTCATTGCAAAATTTATTTTCCAAGTGAAAATAAATAAATAAATAAATAAATTAATAATAAATTTAAAAATCCAGCTCTACTCTAACCTATAAAGCTATTTCTTCATTGCAAGCAAATAAAATGTAGGCTATAGTTCAAGAGTTGCATTGCTGTATTATTTAGTAAATTATGACAAATATTGATGCATGTAATTTAAATAGACATTTTCTATTTAAGCAGTAGATAAAGCATCACTCTTAGCATTAGTCATATGTGGAATCTGTAATAGGCCTACTTCAATTACTACTGAGGCTTAACTTTACACATCTATATTTACTTTTTTTCGTAAGTCTGCCAATTAATTATTAATTACCCGTATTCTAAATGAATCGATTATACGCCCATTGCAGTCAGACTGAAAGTGAAGCTTTAAGCTGTTTGGATTCATCGAAAATGTAGGTACGCCCTGGCTTCACACCTTGAGTAGACCACAAATGAGACCCGAGTCCTCTGACCTCGGATATCAACAACTGCATAAGGGTATCTTAAGTAAACGCGGTTTTAACCAACACATGCCACATCTGCTCATTTGACCGTGCAACATCATGGCAACCAAGCGATTTATTGTAGAGATTTCTGGCAGAGACATTCTTAGCCGCAGGTTTACCAAAGCCACGTGAATAAACTTTTTTTGTTGGCTATTTGATATAATAAACAGCTTTGGACAATTCACAGCCTAAGTGTATCAAAACGACACAGAAGGCAGTAATAGCACTTTGGTCAATAGTGTAGCATGAATCGGTGAATACGGATCAGCTAAAAGCGCTCTTATGAGGCAACCATGTTTGCTCTCATGACCAATTTATTGCCGACGAACATATGGCCAATATTTTGTCTCACGTCATTGCAGGGGGAAAACAAACATCATGTAATGTTAGTAGCAAATCTAAGGCAGAGCCACTTCGCCAGCTATGCAAACGTACTTGGACAATATCAGAAGAGGAGTGCTTGCTCCCCGGGTATATAAAGCACATCAGGCTTATCGGTGCGTGCGTCCTTACTTTCATTTGGAGATATTTCATTAACGGTGCGGTGTCTTAACGCAAGCTGCACCACTTACCCTCTTCCGTCAGCCGCCAGGTGAGCGTTTATTACTATCACTCGACCTCTCCGCGTACAGTGCGTTAGGTAGGTTGTGCAAAGATTAAATGCTTGCTTGTGTGTGTGTGTGTGTGTGTGTGTGTGTGTTCGCTCGTGCAGGCGCACGCGCACGTACTTGTGAGCTCTAATAAAAGCCTAAAGTCTAAAGGTAAACTTGCTTGCAATGTTTCGTGCGGTGAAATCCTCCCCTTGCTGTTAACGCCTGATCATATTCGAAAATCATTTAAGAAATTATTCCCTTTATTATGAAATAGCAATCTCTGGATATGAAAAATTGTATAACTACATATGACACAGTCTGAAACCTATGCGTCAGTCTCACCATAATTAATAAAAGTATTCATATAGATTATTATTATTATTATTATTATTATTATATGTTGCTGTTGATGCTGTTTATTTTTATCGTTTATCATCACATTGTTAATTATAACTGTATTTTAGATAAATTAGGGTAAACTATCAATCTGGAGATTTTGCATATAGCAAAAACGTATTAGATATATTTAACGTAAAATAACCAAGAACAGTGTTTCTGTGTCGCAGAAAACGCCATTAGATCTATTCATTTTAGTTCATTTTTTTTTCAGGCTATACGCATTTGTACCGGCAGAGTTCGCCCGAGTATCAAAAATGTCTCTTCGTTGCTCATCTCCACCATCATCTTCAGTGGAAATCATATGACTGGATGCAAGTATAATTCATTGGTGTGAAAGAAAGAAATCTCGCTCTGAAATATGTACTATTTCTAACTTCACGTGTGCGTAAAGCAGAGCCGGTTTATTTCAATTAATCTACAATTAATTTCAAACGGATTGCAAAAATAGAGACAAACGTCCCAGTGGACATTAAGATACCGAGAAAAGACGTGATTAAAATGATAATCCTTAAACCAATTTGTTTTGGGTACTCTGATAAAGGTGCCAGGACGGAGCATTTAACACTATGCGCCATGAAATTCACCGTTACAAATAAACTGATAGTTAAACAAATGAAGGCATGTCCCTGGGCCATGGGCACCGTGTTAATCTCCTTCTGACATGTTTAATCATTAGAGGCTCTGAGACGAATAAAGGCGCAGCGTTTGCCCTGCAGTCAGGAGACTCAGACCAGCTCCAAACGATCTGTGCTGCAGGGCATTTTCTTGGGGCAGCGGCTAAGTCTTACAAACCACCAGACTTATTTTTTATACCAACATTTCCCTGTTATGGCCTTTTAATCGCAGGGGGAAAGCAGAAAATCGCTCTTGTCAGTTTATACATTTATCATGAGCACCTAGAGGGAAACAGGGTTACATTTATCAAAGCTTAACTGCTCGCCCAAGGCATCGGAATACGCTGAAATTCGTCGATTAAAGCAAGAAATGATCAACGTTATTATAGTCCCCTGGCCTTCAGGCAGCATTAGGATTTTCTTTTTAATCAAGCGTATAAAGGTCTTTTTTATTTTCCCCAGTTATTAACAATAGCTTCCATAAAATGACAGGTTCAGACATTTTTTGTTCGACAAGGAATTAATTAATGGATGTTTAGTATTATGTTATTATCGTATTTACATTGTATTTTTAAATAAATCTAAAGCATGTTATATACAATGCCAGACTGCAGAGAACGCCAGTTGTTTCCTCAGAAATTTAACAAACCGTCTTTATTATGACTTGTTGGCTTGATTTTAAACATGCGTTAGTAGGCTATACTCTTAATAATTTTCATACATATATACATACATTTTGTGCGTGTATACATGCAACATCCACTAACAGCTCCTAAATGTTTTTAAATATTGATGTGATGCTTTGTGCAAGATTTTATTTTCTGAACCTGAAAATAGGCCTATAATACAGACACCGAAATATAATTTTAAATTGTGCGCTGTTTACTCTGCGCACATTATTATTATTATTATTATCATTATTATTATTATTATTATTATTATTATTATTATTATTATTATTATTATTATTATTATTATTATCATCATCTTCATTAGTGTTGCTTTTAAAACGATACGAGGGTGGCCGGGTTTTTTTTTTTTTTGTACTGAAAATTATGATTATGAATATGTTTCCACCCTCTCTAGCCAATCTGACACTAAATGCTCACAACTGATGAAGGGACCTCAAGTACTGAAATATTTAAATAGCAAATGCGATGTAAACACCGTTGTGAATGCTCATCGGAAATTACACTAGTTTTAACTCAAATCGGTGCGCTAAGATACTGTCGCTCCTCTTTCAGTATAAGCGCAAAGATAAACTGTCTATTTGAGCTACCTGCAAATGTAAACAGGTAAACAGAAGGAAATGGCTCTTGAAGTGAAGTATAGCCACTCAGCCTGTGCACATTTACTTCTCCTTACCGAACTCCTCGGTTCAATTGTTCAAACACATTCCCAAATCACTGGCCACAGACAAACCACGAGTCCTGCCATCGATCGCGGACTGTGTTGTGCTGGTTACATGGAACAGAGTAGACTGGCGCATTAAATAATACCTTGTTTACAAATTCTGTCACCAGCCAATAATATTCTGGAAATAAAATTTGTAACTGCATTAATGCCAAACAAAGAGTGTAACAGTACCAGTGTATACTGTGTTTAGTTTAAATCTGCGTATAGAGTGCGTTTGCAAGGTTCTCGTCATTTATCATTTCATGGTTACAGGGATGTGTTCAGTAACCTGTCTCTGCGGCATGGGAAGGCTGGGAGAATGACCTTGCGAAAAGCGTTCACAGTTCGACTTTGCTCCTGGCCCGTCCAGTTCAATGCTCCCATTGTCTGATTTTTCTGTCGCTGCATGATTAATTCTACGTAAAACTCTGGTTAAGTATTTGCCTATCAAGTAACTGATTATGAAACTGATCATAGAATGAAAAATATGCTTGGTTACTTGCGTGTTTACCATATCATGAACAATTTTTCGATGAGATTGCTGATATTGTAAATCTTGCTAAACCCAGATTCCTACAAGATATTTTTCTTTTCTATATCCTATCGAATATTCTAACATTTCGCTTGCGGAAAGGTTGAAACACGGTTTCTTTTAACTGCAGTTAACCTTTAAATGCAGGGATTAAGTTATAACGACAGCAATAATATATCTTTTCAACACATAATAAATAATGAAAAAGATAAAGAAATAAGTTTATCTAATTTGTACCCCACTTATCACCAATCTTGTATGGTTGCATGCGTGCGAGAAAAAGAGAAAGTGCGTGTAGAATGCGCGTGCGTGCGTGTGTGTGTGTGTGTGTGTGTGTGTGTGTGTGTGTGTGTGTGTGTGAGAGAGAGAGAGAGAGAGAGAGAGAGAGATGAAGGACTTTCCTTGATATTGTGAAGGGGTACAGAAATGAATGAAGAGATAGTCCATTGAAAGCAGTGAATGCCATGACAACTAGGAACAACCTCAGATTTATTCCAAACAGTTAGAACGTATTGTACAGGGGCGTCAATCATCTATTATTTTGGCCCTTAAATAAATGCAAAAACTACGGCCGGACAAAGGCTTCCAACAGGAGCCGGACATTTGTCTACATTTCCCCTATTGTCTGCAGCTTAGCAATCGGTTTGTATTTGTGTTTGCCCGGGTTCGACCACCCAGGATGAGCAGAGGACTGGCTAGAAACGTGCAACATTGTCACCCACATCACATACTAGATAGGAGGCAAAGAGGCAAAAAAGAAAAGATAGGACAGAGGGTTGAAAAAGAGAGGCAAAATACACAACAATAATGCTTCACTTTTTGTGCTGCGGACAACGAAGAGAAGCAATACGAATATAACGATCAGAAATTAGTTTTAAAAAGGAGGCAGTAAATTGTCGTTCATGTAATTTGAACATAGTTTTACTGTTTATCCACATAATCATCTCGATTGTCTTTGAAAAACGTTGAAAAAAATGTTACGAGTTCACTTTTAAAGTGCGCTAAATGATATAATAAATTATGCAAATTGCACAAGATTATTTAAAAAAAAGTCATAATAACAATTTCTGTAACAATAATAAGAAGTTAATAATTATCCAGGACAAAAACACAGATCATTAATTGTTCCTTTGCCGTTTCATCATTTTTGATGGCTTAATCATGTCCAGTGAACGACCCTTCTCCTTAATCCCGAACCAAAATATTGACCTACATAAATTAGTCTGTTACCACTAGAGGCGATTTCGTTGCCCTTTTTTTAAATAAACATTTTAAGGGATTACAAAGTGACATCCTCCTAAATGCTGGATCCAAACAGCACTTTCAGCGCATCATTTATTTATATACATCTGCGTTATAAGTTAACTACCGGAGGAATATACACAGGTTTTGTCCATTTCCAATTCAAGAAGGCCTATGATGTGTATAAAGCTACTTGGAGGTTCTTTGTATGTAAATAGGGTGTAAAAAGGCCCTCCCCATCTTTGTAATTAATTGACACGTTATACCACTCATCATGTTCTGAAGCACCAATGGTATAGGCTAGGATCTCCCCAAAACCCACAATTTCACATCGGCAAACACTGTCTTCATCCACTTGACTCCCAAGACCCGCCCACACGTGGCCAACCTTTTTCGTTTTTAATGCTTTTTCACTGCAGGTTCATGTGTTGAGACCAACCTTATATGGACTGATCAGCCTGGTAATGGCTTATTTCCCCCTAACACCCAGCAGTAGCGCAATATCCATGAGCTAGATATACCACTTCAGTCACTTTGGCATTCTTCCTGGACTTACAGAACTGATTTCTCCGCTACTTTTTTCCCAAGCAACGGTTACCGATCGAGCCTCATGCGTCGACTTCAGCTTACTTCGCGCTGAAACGGCACCGATCCTATATTCATTAAATCATCTGTGTTTTGTGTTTTTAAACAGAGGATTGCCAAATTGGTGCAGCAACTTCACTGCATCAAATGCCACAGAACATGTCGTTGACCAACACAAAGACGGGCTTTTCAGTAAAGGACATTTTGGACCTCCCTGATACTAACGATGAAGAAGGATCTATCACCGGGACTGAGGAAGATACGGAGGGTTCTGAGGCGACTAAAACGCCTGGAGTGCTAGTGCAAAGTCCTTTAGAGAATGTTCAAAACCTGCCTTTAAAGAATCCGTTTTATGATAATAGCGACAATCCTTACACCAGATGGCTCGCAACTACGGACAGCATCCAGTACTCATGTAAGTAGCAAGAATTCACACAAGTTGAAACTCTCTTCGATGCTAAAAAAGCACCATTTTTATATCGATCCTCTATCGCAAATATTTGATTCTGCACAGCTGAAATCATTTTACAAAATCGTTATCTTTGATACTGTCGTAGACATCTGTAGATTTCCACTGTTGCGCTTGTCTAAAGGCGTAACCTATTATGTGCTTCTGGATTGTAACTGCCGTTAAATTAGTTATCAACACTACATTTCTGGTTCATAAATCCTGTTTGAATTCACCAGACAGTTTCTGGAAGCTTTATTGACTGATAGTTTTCGCTTACATTTTCCTCTTTGTTAATCAGTAACTGTTGAATCGGCTATACTGCAAAATCGTCGTTCCGTTTGGGTCACACGCCCCACGATAATAAGGGCCTATTAAAATGAAAAGCATGTTTATTTTAAGAAAAGATCTGTAATAACAGATTACTGAATTGCTGTATTGTGTCCACCGAACCTAATTTAATGTTCTTTGACAAATATTTGTTTGTTTGTATAATTGAAAATAAATACAAATAAATGTCGCAAACACACTTTCTTGCGATTTACAATTAAATTTTATTTGATGTGGTTTTAAATGTTTTTTATTCCCCCTTTTCCTTTTTTTTTTTTTTTTTTGAACAGTACATGGCCTATCTGCAAACTCTCAAGACTCGTCTGCAAAATCTCCGGAACCTTCAGCTGACGAGTCGCCGGACAACGACAAGGAAACTTCGAGCAACGGCAGCGACTCCGGTAAGAAGCGCAAAAGGAGGGTGCTCTTTTCCAAGGCACAAACTTACGAACTCGAGCGCCGGTTTAGACAACAGAGGTATCTGTCAGCCCCGGAGAGGGAGCATCTCGCCAGTTTGATCCGCCTGACTCCAACCCAAGTGAAAATCTGGTTCCAGAACCATCGGTACAAAATGAAGAGAGCCCGGGCGGAGAAAGGTATGGAAGTGACCCATCTCCCTTCTCCTAGGCGGGTGGCCGTGCCTGTGTTAGTGAGAGATGGCAAACCCTGCCATACGCTAAAAGCTCAGGACTTGGCAGCTACTTTTCAGGCTGGAATTCCGTTCTCCGCGTATAGCGCCCAGTCTCTCCAGCACATGCAATATAACGCGCATTACAGCGCCGCCACCACACCACAGTTCCCAACAGCACATCACTTGGTGCAAACGCAACAGTGGACTTGGTGAACAAATACTGACTTGCAAATGCAGGGCTGCATTTTAAAGACCGTGGTAGGGAGCTTTCCAAACAAAACAAAAAAAAAAATAAAAATAAAATAAAAAATAAAAATACAAGACTTTTTATTTTTGCAGCTTGACCCTTTCTCACCAATTTATTTTGGGGATTGACGTGTGCGCCATGTTTACATGTTTTCGTTAAGAAAACCGGGTCAAGCCTCTCCCCAAATCTAAGAATGTTAAAGCTCTTGTGAAATTTTGTAAAGTATGTTTGTGTGTTGTAGAAATGTTTTCCTTTTGTCCTTCGTGTTATAAGCACGTGCAAAACCACTTTATGATTATAGAAAATTTTATTTCTTTCTTTTACAATGGACCGAATATATTTATGGCCATGAATAAACATTGGCAATCTTTAGCTTATTACATGGGTTTGTTTTCTATGTAAATATTTTGTGATAACTGTTTGCAATATTATGTTTGACCGTTCAGTAAGCTATAGCCTAAATATATCCGATATTTAGGAGAAATGGAACATCAATTGTCGATAAATATCCCTCATGTTAATTTCAGCAACACCGCGCGCTGGCGAGGGAGGTCTACAATTCTTTTTATTAAGACTTTTAATAAAATGATGTGTTTCAGAAATTCCGATTTGTTTTGCGTTTGGTCTCAGTGATTTCGGACACATTTTGCAAAATATGGATCGTTTCTTCGCCATCTTCCATTATTAGAAATACTTTAGAATAAACGAATAAATACAAATAATATAATTATGCTAATTTATAAAGCCTTCATGTTTGCACAAATGTTGCTTTGGACAGCTTGTCGCTCTCTTTGTCACTTCATCAGCAACACAATTGGCTTCATTTTTCCGAATTTATCTGTACGAACACTTCAGCAATAAGAAGGCTAAAGTCACTTGTGAAATGGGGGTAAAAATCCACTCACTTAATATAAGAGGGCTTCTTCAGCTAAGCAGCTTTTCATTCAAACGCTCTCTCCTTTTCAGGCTCCGCGGCTGACATTTCGGGTGTTAAAACTGCACATTTAAGAGAGAAAACACACGTGACAAAGTTTTGTTAGCGGAATATTATGTGAGTTTACTATTTACAATGCAATTATATAATATGTTATTGTCAACTAAACAAATATGTTGTTACGCGTTGCCTCAGTGTGTATCAAATAAGTTATTTACTTGAACTGATATACACCGCGGCCGTATACATGTCAGAACATTTTATTTACACATCGCTGTTAGCTAAGAAATAAAAGTCAAAATTAGTATAGGGAAGGTTTTTTTTTTATTATTATTTTATTTATTTATTTTTTGTATTTAAATAGGCAAGAACAATAGCTCTCTTTTTGCTTCGTTTCCCGGCGAGGATGATCGTATATTAGTGTCTTGGGTCAATACTGCGGTTCAGTCCGAAATGGTTTGTTTTTCAAATATATTTTACAGCAGATGCGAGGGTAAACTTAGCTTTCATTAAACAGACGGTTGAATAGATACGCTGTGCTAATTATTTACAGAATTAATCTTAAACTACTTGATTATGCTTAGATTCTACAGTCGGTTTGATTGTGACTTTTTGATATTTTGTTTATTTATTTATTTAAATAATTATGTATAATATTTGACTAATATTTTGATAGTTCTTGTAAAACCGCTATTGTTTGGTAGGGAGAAGGCGGTGTGAAAATGACAGAATTGCACTTGCACCTGTTGTCGACTATAAGAAGTAATCTGTGACGCTATACTTACCGTTTCTTCAGTGTACTAGGCTATTTCATAGAAAGACATAATACGTCAGAAAACGTTTCCAAAGTTTTTACCACGGCTTTTGTCTTTCCGATTAGCTTTTCGTCTGTAATTGTGTAGCAAAACTGCGCTCTGAAGAAGAAAAAAATCGTGGCCACAGTTGCGTTGGGCTGATGGTCAACAATGTGGCGAAGCACTTTTGAGCAGTCTATAATAGTAGCACAATATACAGTGCATGACACAAAACCTAACAAAGCTTAGGGTCGGTTGTTGTGAATGTAAGAGGCGTGCATATTAACAGGGGGAGTGTATCTCCGGGTGGAGAGAGGGAGAAAGACAGTCCGCATTTCTTGGTGCTATTCAGGTCCTTTATCTGGACCAGTGCATCCCTGAGTCAGGGAGATATATCCTTGTTTTTATTTATTTATTTATTTATTTTGATTTGTTTTTTTTTGTAGCGCCTGTCAGTTGGTGCCATTGTGGTGCTTGTTGTACACGTTCTATTCCATATGGACAGCTGGGCCCGCAAGAAGAGAAAGGAATCCCTCACAAAACCCAAATTGTGTCCCTCTTTCAAACGCAGCATTGTTGTCTCTCAAAGAAAAACGAATTAAAAATTCGTGCTATATCTATTCTGGAAAAGAAGGCAAACCCATTCACAGATAACAGGGAGTCCTTCTTCCTTGATATAGCAGTGCTAACAACAGTTCTCTCATTCCTTTAACCCTCTCATAAACTCCCCCTTTTCTTGACGTTGAAAGAGAATGATTATTGTCTGTTCTGCAAAGTCTGCAGCGTTACAACTTCAAAACTATTTAATAGATACTTTCTTATTTATTAAGTGAAAGGCCCTACGTGTTGATTCTTTCTCTGCGAATGGAAGTGTCCAATTATTATTTAAATGCTAAGAAAAACATGCAATTAATAATGCATATGCGAACTGGTATCTATCTATCTATCTATCTATCTATCTTTCGCAAAAATAGGCAACATGCGATGCGGAAATTAGCAAATTATAATTGGCAAACACACACACACACACACACACACACACACACACACATGTATATATAGGCTACACTAAATTGCATTACAGATTTTTTTCTTTCCTTTTTTTAAACTAAAAGGATATACCATTCACCAAATATTCCGCGTATGACAAAAAGACCGATTCTATGAAATTTCCTGAGGACACGACATCTGCCTTAGCTGGAAAAGAAAATCACTCTTCTGTGTAAGAAATATTGAAGCGTTGTAGGGTATTATCTGGAATTAGTCTCGGTTGCGGAGTATTTTAGCGAAAATATCAAAAGTAAGGGAGTCGCAAACGCTCATAAAACGATTTTGAATGTATGCTGAAGTTAACGCGTGGATAATAACCCTTTCACGCCTCCAAATGGGATATTTCAGGAAGTATGTACTTGGTTGTCCATGGATCCAGATAACTGTTACCATTTTTTGAACTTCAACATGAATCATTTCTTATCATCCATATCTCCAAATGAGGGTTCTCAACGCCTTAATAAGCAGGACTAACATTTGAAGGAAGTAATTTGGTATTTTATTGCCAATAGAAGATACAGATTAGATTCAACCACCATCTCAAATGTGTTACAAAATGAGTGCATTTTCAATGTGATATGGACCAAATCACATATCACCAATATACTTGCCAAAAGATGGCGACAGAGCCCGTTGAAAGGAACAGTAACGTTGTTCACTCC
Organism: Spinibarbus caldwelli; assembly: GCA_039654775.1. Taxonomy (NCBI): domain Eukaryota; kingdom Metazoa; phylum Chordata; class Actinopteri; order Cypriniformes; family Cyprinidae; genus Spinibarbus; species Spinibarbus caldwelli. Next base: position 28,541,871 of record CM077251.1, read on the forward strand.
GTAGGACCAGTTTAAGAATAGTCTGGTTAATTTCATGCTGCCAATGTCGATACAACAACATAAAAATCACACCCTAAATGGTAGGCAGTAGGTATATTATTTAAGATTAATAATAGAGTTAAAAATGAATGCTCTGTTTAAGCGAGGTGTTCAGATGCTACGATGTATTTTGTGGTGTTCATGAGATGATCCGCAGAGAGGCGCAATTGGTCCACACAAACCAAAACTTTAGCAGCACAGCCAGCATAATACAGAGCATAGATATGGAAGTGGATAAGTGTTGTCAGCGGCCTTGATGTTATTATTTTGTCATCAGACGTTGCCTTCTCTGAACATTTCATCCGATACATTATATATTACGGTATTTTAAAATACAATTTGCTGATTATGCGTGACCAATAAATTATTGCTTCCACTCTTACTTCCCAGAGTCCATACTTAAGTACCCTCATAATAACAATAAGCTAAATAATAATAATATTATAAATATTATAATTTATAATATTATAAATACAAAAACCGCCAAAGCTATTATGCATTTACATTTTTTTCCCGAGTAGCCAAAAGCTGGATTTATGTCATAATGTTTTAAAACGTTTAGTAAAACAATAGAGTAAAAGCGTTGTTTTTTTTATTCTTTTATTTATGCATTTGTTTATTGCAACTACAATGCAATATACCTGATGTACTTAATACACTTGATCCCTTTCATTAAATAGACAGCTAATCAGATACAAACAAAGAAACAAAGAAACAAACACTAAATAAATAAAGTGAAATCTTCCAGGTTGCTTTAGGTCAGACACTTGGAGATCTCTGTCTCTATATAGTTATAACAGTTTCAAAGTTCAGTGCTTTCTTAAGTGTTCTAGGCGTATGTTAAGTGGACCCTGAATTTCACCTCTTCTTAATCATTACCAAATACTTGCTGCCCACACTGCACTTTTTAAGTTGCTTTTTTGTTCACCCATATAGTTTCCCATAACAATGGACATAAATATGAAAGAAAAATGAAAAATAAAGTTGAGCTCACACTTACTTCATAGAAGGCATGATCAGAATTAGGTTTGTTTTTACAAGCATAACTGCAATGCACTGGGTATTATTTTTCTTTAGTACATTAACCTAACATGCCATCAGTTTTGAGTGATGGAAAATTAAAAAATATGATTGTAAATCCAGGCTTTCATTGGATTTGCAGACAGAAAAAAAAGTTAAAAATTTAGTCAATCAAACAAGCAAGCCATTTGAATTTCTATGTAAACTAAAAACACTTTGATATGTTTCAAATGAAAGGTTATTTGACTGACTAGTTTAAAAGAGTTTTAATTTCATTTTTATTTTAATGCCATAGAAATCAGACAATAGGAAAATGAAGTGAGTAACAAACAGTGTTGGGTAAGTTACTCTAAAAAAGTAATTAATTACTAGTTACTAATTACATCTTCAACAGTGTAATTAGATTACTGTACAAATTACTCTCTCCAAAAAGTATTTAATTACTGATTACTTTTTCTAAATCCTATATCAACCTCAACAAGTTAATGATACAAGGATAGACATGAAAATTAGATTAGGGTCCAATTCTCACTATTATTAACTATGACTTTTGCCTCAAAATACTCCTAATTTCTGCTTATTAATACTAAAATAGTTAAGTTTAAGAATTGGGTAGGATTAAGGATTTAGAATAAGGTCTTGCAGAATAAGGCATTAATATGTGCTTTTCAAGTAATGATAAACAGCCAATATACCAGTAATATTCATGCTAATAACCAACTAGTTAATAGTGAGAATTGGACAATAAAGTGTTACCAATATTCTTATTAACTCACCAAAGTATATAAAGTGAGAAGTGTACATAAAAAGCATGCATTTTAAGGATATACTTTAAATTTTGATGTTAAATCCACTAATGTTTTATGTATAAATGTTCTACAGTCTATACACAGTATTAAGTTTAATTACATAAGAAGTAACTGTAATTAAATTACTGAAAAAAACAAGTGTAATCCCTTACTTTACTTTTTCAAGGGAAAATTAATTAAATTACAGTAACTAATTACTTAGTAATTAGTTACACCCAACACTGGTAACAAATAATGCATAATTCCCTTTATGTTTTTTTCCCCCATCACATTATTGCATGATAGCTAAAACAAAATTACTGTAAAGTATGGCTAAGCCATTGTATCCCAACATAGTGCAAAAATTCTGAAAAAGTAATGATGTCGAATGAGCTAGGTGAATGTGTTAAAATTAACAATAAGTACACAAAACCCTTATTTCTTGAATATAATAGAAGTTACCAGTGATTCAGAGATTGACCTTCCTCTGGGAGAAAGTCGGTGTATGTATAAAAATAGAAAGGCCTATTTAAATCAAACAATGTCATTATTGTCTAGTTGACTAGACTCATCTTAGCATTTGACCTGTCTCCAGTATAGCATTTCTTCCAAAGACAATCCAGGCATAAATGCTGCTTGACGCAAGTCTGCCATCAAACTGTCAATTTGGGTGATGGATCAACAGCACAAGCATCTCAGTTTACAGAAACACAAAGTATCTTTGTTTGCTGTTGTGGTTATTTGTGTTTATATAACTTGTTTAAATTGAGTTAAAAGTCTAACTCTTACAATATTTGGAATGGAGGGAAAGTTGAAATGACTCAGCCCTGCATCCTGTGATCATATGGAAGACAACAGGATGTAAGGGAACTCTGCTTTAAAACTGCACTGTTTTAGGACTCCAGAGTGATCACAAACTGTGGATGTCTATACATTGGATAATAAGAATTTAAAATGGGGGGAAATATCATTATGATACACGTTGGACACAATTATTGGTACCCCTAGAAATTATTATGAGTAAAATATCCCTGAAGTGTATTCCCATTCATATTAACAATTGAGCACTCCAGGGTGATTATGAACATGAAATTATCCAGCCATGGCTTCCTGTTTCACAGAAATATAAATAGGAGGGAAAACAAAGCCCAAATTCCCTTAATCATCCATCACAATGAGAAAAACAAATAATATATTTCTGATGTGCAGCAAAAGATAATTGAGCTTCACAAATTAGTGAAGTGGCTTTAAGAAAAGAGCTAGAGCAGTGAAAATTCCCATTTCCACCATCAGGGCAATAATTAAGAATTTCCAATCAATATAAAATATTAGGAATCTGCCTGGAAGAGGACGTGTGTCTATATCGTCCTAATGCACAGTGAGAAGGAGAGTTTGAGTGGCTAAAGACTCTCCAAGGACCACAGCTGGAGAATTGTAGAAAATAGTTGAGTCTCGGGGTCAGAAAATCTTAAAAAAGATTGTCAAACAGCACCTACATCACCACATGTTGTTTGGGAGGGTTTCAAGAAAAATTCTCCTAGCTCATCCAAAAACAAACTCCAGCATATTCAGTTATCAGACACGACTGGAACTTCAAATAGGACTGGCTGCTATGGTCAGATGAAATTAAAAAATGAGCTTTTTAGCAGCAAACACTCAAGATGGGTTTGGTGAACACAGCGATTAAAAAGTACCCCATGTGTACAATGAAATATACTGCTGTATTTTTGATGCTGTGGGCCTATATTTCTGCAGGAGGTCCTGGACATCTTGTTTGCATGGATTCTATCAAATACCAACAGATATAAAATCAATAAATGACTGACTCTGTTAGAAATCTTATAATGGACCATGTTTGGAGCTTAATTCAAACACAAACCTCAAAAACAACACAAAAATGAGTCACTGAGCACAAAACCAAGCTTCTGCTATGGCCATTCCAGTCCTCTGACCTGAACCCTATAGAAAATGAGTGGGTGAACTGAAGAGAAGCACCACCAACATGGAGCTGTGAATCTGAAGGGTCTGGAGTGATTCTGGATGAAGGAATGGTCTCTGATCTCTTGTCAGGTGTTCTCTAACCTCATCAGGCATTATAGGAGAAAATTTAGAGCTGTTAAACTGGCAAATGGAGGTTTCAAAAAGTATTGAATAAAAGAGTGCCGTTAATTGTGGCCAATGTGTATTAGAGAAAAATAAAAAAAAAAATAAAAAATGTAAAAAAAATTTTAAATAAAAGATCAAAAGGATTAACCATGCAGATTAATTTTCACAGCCTTCTTTGATCATATTTACCAATGGTGCCGATATTTTTGGCCATGACTGTATATCTATCTATCTATCTATCTATCTATCTATCTATCTATATATATATATATATATATATATATATATATATATACACACACATCTGATTGTATATAGTTGTGATTGTCTGAATTGTATTGCACTGGTTTGGGTGATTTATGAGGACACAAATTTGTAGAATGACATGGGTATGACAGAGGTATTACAATGTGAAGGTGGTTTATGAGGACACTGCCTATGTCCCCATAATTCAAAAGGCATAAAAAACATACTAAATGGTGTTTTTTTTTTTTTTTTCTTTGAAAATCTAAAATTGCTCAAAGTTTCTGTATGGTGTATGTTTAGGTGTAGGGCAATAGAAAATAGAAAGTAAGTGTGTGTGTGTGTGTGTGTGTGTGTGTACTCGTATGGTTTATGAGGACACAAATGTGTATAATAACATGGGTACTACAACGTAAACATGGTTTATGAGAACACTTCCTGTGTCCCCGTAAAACAAAAGGCTTTAAAAACATGCTAAACGTTGTTTTATGAAATTCAAAAAATTGCCAGTAGTTTCCTGTAAGGGGTAAGGTTAGGTGTAGGGTTGGTGTAGGGCGATAGAAAATACGGTTTGTACAGTATAAAAACCATTACGCCTATGGAGAGTCCCCGTAAACCACAAATTCAAGTATGTGTGTGTGTGTGTGTGTGTGTGTGTGTGTGTGTGTGTGTGTGTGTGTGTGTGTGGGTGTGTGTGTATATATATATATATATATATATATATATATATATATATTAGTTAAATAGCATTCAATGTTGATACCTCATGAGAATTAGAGAATTAATACAATATAAATGTGCACAATCTGACAAAAACTCCACCACTAAACATAACGGTCAAGCAATGAGCAGATTGTACAAAAATGTAAAATGTTGGAACGAGATTGCACAAATTCACAACCAATTCACCAAGTAAAATATTTTCCTACCTTTGAATGGATGTAATGCGATATAGACATTCATTTACAGTACATGTTTCTGGTTGATGCTATATGGAGTAAATGTTTGTTCATGATAAACATACAGCTTCCTTTACAGGTTACATCTGTCGACAGAATCACTGTCTTCTGATATCTCTCCCAGCACCTATCCATAAATTTGATTCATCCACATGTTCCTCATATAATTACACACACACACACACACACACACACACACACACACAACATACACACACACACACACCAAAAAAAAAAAAAAACATACATCATTATGACATGAAATGTCCTTCATGCAAATTTTTAAAATTATATTAGAGACTTCCTTGAAAATTAATTAACTTATGTAAGTGGACTAAAGGTAAGTATGCAGACATTCTAAACTTTTTATGGAACCAAAACATGTCTATTGTTATTACTTTATTATTATTATTATTATTATTATTATTATTATTATTATTATTATTATTATTATTATTGTTGTTGTTGTTGTTGTTATATTTTTAAATGTGTTTTTTTAATAAATGTATTTATTTGTGGTGAAAATTTTTATCTCAACAAGATGTTAAACTTGTTGTGTAAGCCTGTTATGTATAATTGCATGTTTCTGTGGTTTATCTAAAATTATATAACTAAAAAATAAAAGAGTAGAAGCATAACAGTCTGTGTTTTAAATGTAAATTTGAGTTTTGAAGTTTTGCATGTAGTATATACTTGCAATATACTTTTCACTGCAAGTCCAGAAGGGATAAATACACATTACACATATTCACGGATCAAAGTCACTCCATGAATTCATGAATTACAGTCAAACCAAAAATTAATCAGACACCAGATATAATTTTAGAATTTTTAATTTTTTTTTTAGTTTTTAATTTTTTTTTACTAGTGGGTGCAGCACACTATAGTTAATTTATTTTAGTGAGGATAGCAAAATAAAGTAACTGTGACATATTATACCCAAAAATTCTTCATACAGTGAACTACCAGTAAAATTGATAAAAATCTGGGACCAAAATTTTGATTTGACATTTTGACCTGAACATGTTTTGTTACATACCTTTCTATCAAAGTTATCTGACATTATCAAGATGAATTTGTTCTGACACAGTTTAACTCTTGTTCTTGTTCTTGTTCTTGTCATATTTTATTACTGTTTTCTAAACTATAGCGAATAAATTGTGATAATGTGAGAAATGTTGAAGGTGTCTGGTTTCACTGTACATCTTTATTTAGTTGACAATTTTGTGCAGCATTCCTGTTGTATTTATTTTATTTTATTTTATTTTATTTTATTTTATTTTATAATCTGCTCTTACCTTCTTAATCATTAAGTTTGACAGACCTCTGCCAGAAGAGGGCAAGATTTTAGCAACAACAGTGTGACAGTTGTGGTCACACTTTATTTTAAGGTCCAATTCTCACTATTAACTAACTATTAACTATGACTCTTGCCTCCTAAACTCCTAATTTGCTAGTAATATGCATACTAATAAGCAACTAGTAGATAGTGAGAATTGCTCCCTGAGCTGAAGTGTTAATGTCAATTTAAATAAAAGATTTTGACAGAGTTTGTCATCATTGTAAATTTCTTTCCTCTTTCTCGACTATTGTCATCACTGGTTTTACTCTATAATTTCACATCTTATCTCAGCAGAAAGCAGTAATTGCAATTCTATAAAACTGGTGCCTCGTTAGCATATTAGCATATCATTAACTTTAAGCCCATGATAAATTTCTCTATAGTACAATAAAGTTATACTCTGGTACAAAGAGAGGTTGTAGATTAAATATACACTCACCGGCCACTTTGTTAGGTACACCTGTTCAATTGCTTGGTAACACAAATTGCTAATCAGCCAATCATATGGCAGCAACTCAATGCATTTAGGCATCTAGATGTGGTGAAGACGACTTGCTGAAGTTCAAACCGAACATCAGAATGGGGAAGAAAGGGTGTTTAAGTGACTTTGAACGTGGAATGGTTGTTGGTGCCAGACGGGCTGGTCTGAGTATTTCAAAAACTTCTGATCTACTGGGATTTTCACGCACAACCATCTCTAGGGTTTACAGAGAATGGTCCGAAAAAGAGAAAATATCCAGTGAGCGGCATTTGTGTGGACGAAAATACCTTGTTGATGTCAGAGGTCAGAGGAGAATGGGCAGACTGGTTAGAGATGATAGAAAGGCAACAGTAACTCAAATAACCACTCGTTACAACCAAGGTATGCAGAATACCATCTCTGAACGCACAACACGTCGAACCCTGAAGCAGATGGGCTCCAGCAGCAGAAGACCACACCGGGTGCCGCTCCTGTCAGCTAAGAACAGGACACGGAGGCTACAATTCACACAGGCTCACCAAAATTGGACAATAGAAGATTGGAAAAATGTTGCCTGGTCTCGATTTCTGCTGTGACATTCAGACGGTAGGGTCAGAATTTGGCCTAAAGAACATGAAAGCATGGATCCATCCTGCCTTGTCTCAACGGTTCAGGCTGGTGGTGGTGGTGTAATGGTGTGGGGGATTTTCTTGGCACACTTTGGGCCCCTTAGTACCAATTGAGCATCGTTTAAATGCCACAACCTACCTGAGTATTGTTGCTGACCATGTCCATCCCTTTATGACTACAGTGTACCCATCTTCTGATGGCTACCTCCAGCAGGATAATGCACCATGTCACAAAGCTCAAATCATCTCAGACTGGTTTCTTGAACATGACAATAAACGGGAGATTCGCATCATGGATGTGTAGCTGACAAATCTGCAGCAACTGCATGATGCTGTCATGTCAATTTGGACCAAAATCTCTGAGGAATGTTTCCAACACCTTGTTGAATCTATGCCACGAAGAAATAAGGCAGTTCTGAAGGCAAAAGGGGGTCCAACCCAGTACTAGCAAGGTGTACCTAATAAAGTGGACAGTGAGTGTATATGAGAATGTTATATTTGGTGGGGTCCATGCTAAAAATAAATAAATAAATATAAGAAAAAGAAAGTATCTGTCTTCTCCATGCACCTTGCTCTGCCTGCTCACTCAAGTTTTTCTTTCTGGTTTCAACCTGATTTTGGCTTTGCCACTACCTGAGACCATGGCTTTGGGATAAACCACTGCATTTTATTTGGAGGAGCTCACACATTACATCAGATGTGGTCAGTACTGTTCCTGGAGATCTACCTTCCTGCAAATACACCTCAACCAGCTAAATAGGATTTTAAGGCAAGACAATACAGGTAAAACATTGTTTTTTGATCAATTTCGAGGGTTTAGGTTATTTGGTAACATTTTATAATAACTTTCATTAATAAATCATTAACAAACATTATATAATGTTTAACAGATCATTAGTTAATACATATTCATATAGCTACATGTATGAGATAATATACTTGTAAATGTTTACTAATGATCCTACTGATCCTACATTACACAATAAATTAAAATGCTTACAGATGTTATTAAACTTTAAATTCATGTATGATCATACAAATCAAATGTGTTTAAATACACTTTATACTTTTCATTCATAAATCATTAACAAATATTATATAATGTTCTAAGTTATTAGTACACTTATAACTAATTTATAACTGTTTATTAACCATAACCGTAACCCAACAGTCTATGGTGTAAATGATACTGTGTACTTTCTATATATTAGGAATTCCTTCCTCAGCTTGTGGAAAAGCTGCTTGTGATGAGCTTTGATTTGTCATATGACTGTCTCATCACCACCTGTTTTGGTGGTTATCAGTGTATTGCAATGGTACAAAACACATATTAGTACTTCAGTAGGTTGGGATATTAACATTACATCAGTTAATTAAATAAATAAATAAATAAATTTATTTACTTACTTACTTATTTTTTTACTTACTTATTTTTTTACTGTGAATTGAAGTCTGTAAAACCTAAAATGATGCCAACAGTTTTTTCACAGCATAGTTGCCAGTATTTTACCGTAAATGGCACAGATTTTATTATTATTTTTTTTTTTTATTTTTTTTTTACAGTGTAAAGTAAGTAGGGTAACACTTTATTTTAGGGTCTCTTAACTAGTTGCTAATTAGCATGTATATTAATAGAATATTAGTCATTTATTAGTAGTAATCAAGCACATATTAATGCCGTATTCTACATTACCTTATTCTACATCCCTAATCCTACCCAACACCTAAACTTAACAACTACCTTGCTAACTATTAATAAGCAGCAAATTAGGGGTTTACTAAGGGAAAAGTCGTAGTTAATAGTTAAAAAGTGTTCCCTATTCTAAAGTGTTACCGTAAGTAGTGTAGTGGAAGTAGTGGAAGTCTGCATACACACCTCAAAAAATGCAAATGTGTCACATTTACAGACTGTGGTTATGAGTTAATGAATCACATGTCAAATGAATAGGGAGTGCTTAAGATTACTAACACTTTTACGACATTTGTGACCCTGGTCTTAATTAGCATGGGTATATTTGTAGCAATAGCCAAAAATACATTGTATGAGACAAAATTATCGATTTTTCTTTTATGCCAAAAATCATTAGGATATTAAGTAAAGATTATGTCCCATGAAGATAATTTGTAAATTTCCTACAGTAAATATATCAAAACTTAATTTTTGATTAGTAATATGCATTGCTAAGAACTTCATTTGGACAGCTTTAAAGGCACCCTCAGATTCCAGATTTTTAAATATTTGTATCTCGGCCACATATTGTCCTATCCTAACAAACCATAAATCAATGAAAAGCTGAATGAATCAGCTTTCAGATGATGCATAAATCTCAATTTTTTTAAAAAAAAACTGACCCTTATTACTAGTTTTGTGGTCCATGGTCACATTTGTAAATGTAAACAAGTGTATTAGATGAAATACAAATTATTTTAATAACAGAATACCCAACATTTATATTTTTGGTGACTATAAAGGCCCTTTCACACCAAGAGTGAAATTAGTAAGCCTCAGGCTGAAGAAAATGCCTCTGGAAAGGTGTCAGTGAATAAATAGAAAACAAAGTAACTTGTGTTACTTATTTGAAAAAATAACTATATTTTCTTGTTAATTTAAAGTAATGCATCACTTTACTAGTTACTTGAAAAAAGTAATCTGATAAATAATTTGCCTCATTTTATACAATATTTTACTCAAAATAAACCTAATGGGGAAAAAGATGATACCTTAGATTAGATGATACCTTATTTGCACATTTAAACATCATATTCAGAAAACTTGTAATACAAAACATTTTTGCAATTTTTTAAGTGTAATCAATCAGCTGGGGAAGGATGGCAATATCTATTAGTGTCTTGCCTTAAAGAATACACAATAATTACACAGATGTGTTGGAACTGATACTCTGTGAACAAGAATGAGCACATATGCCTTAAATTATCTTTTATCATTCTAGCCAAGAACCGTTTTAGTCAAGGTCTGTCTAAAATGAGGCATGTTCTGGGTTTATAAAAATGCCAAAAATACATCTTTTAAAAAAAATCTGATGTGACATGCTCTATCTATCGGGAGCAATGTTCCAACTCTTCAGATACAGAAAAACTTTAGTTTTCTTCAGATGGCTGAAAGTCATTACAATATATACCCTTGTCCCGCTAGAGCTGCACTGTAAAGAGTTTGTGGGCTGGGTTAGATGTAGGAATTTAATAAGTATCTCTTAAAAACAGCCCATCTACAGGAATGATCCCACTGAAATGACATAAAATATGTTAATATTACAAGTTATGCAATTAGATTTCTTTAGCAGATGTTTACTCTTCACCTTGATCTCAATTCAAAATTTTTACCAGTATTTTATCATATTTAATCCAGACTCATTTGCCGCTAAATTTGTGACACACATTTGTAAGAAATTGTATTCAGTGCTAGGTACAATGTACTTTGAGTCGATACCTTTCTCCTCAATAAATATTCATAATATCCTAACTGTGCCTTTATGTTGTGAAGTTTTCTTTAACGGGTACTAACAGGGCCTTCAGTTGCAAGTGCATGTAGTCAATGGCAATAATCACATTTGGTGAGCCTGGGCAAAAATAAGAAAGAATTCATGTAGTACCCTACTAACGCACATTGATTAACTTCACATATCATTTTAATTTAAAAACAGTGTAAAGTGACTGGGAATACACAATGTCAAAAAAAGCTTGATTTGTACGCCTACATGTCGGAAGAAGTCTCAAATGGTTCATGTTAACATGTTAAAGACTTATGTGAAAGATGAGTGTGCCCCTGTTGTGGTTACTGCTAAGTCAAACCACAGTAAATTTGGTAACGACTATGCAAAAAATGGCAAAATGAATGGATTCTTGCTCACTTCATTTTTGTACTTTGGATTTTAAAGATTTTTATTAACCCTCTGAGGTCGAAGCCCACGGCGGCGCAATTTGTGGCAGATTTTCCTGATAACGTCGAAAAGAGCTTAAATTAATCTGTCATTTTTGATCATACAGATAAGAGCAATACATCATTCGAATCTGTAAGGGGTCTACTTTTATTTGTATACACTCATAATAACAACCAAACTTTGTGCTTTGTAAAAAAAAAAAAATACTCGAATACTTTTCGTTTTTGGAAGAAGACGCTGAGAGGAATAAGCCTTGTATTTACCTCAGAAGAAGACTCTGAGAGGAATAAGCCTGTATTTACATCAGAAGAAGACGCGCTGAGAGGAATAAGCTTTATGTTTACCTCACAAACAGAACGCAAGCGCAGCTAGAGCCAGCGGAGGAGATCTTTTGTGCTGAGTAAGTAATGTTTCTTATTGGCATTAGATAATGTGTTGTTGTGACATACATTTGAATGCAACTACTACTTGCACTTTTCCCAAACTATAATTCCAGACTAAGATGTGTGAAATTGAGTGCAACAGTTTGAAATATGATAGGCAGCCTTTCATTGCATCTAAATGTTGCACAGCGGGAGAGTGGTTTTATGTTCTATAAACAATACGATATAAAAGTTATGTTTAGACGATATAAAAGTAATGTCTAAGAATGTTTAGACCAATCTTTGCTGTGAAATACTCTGTTTGCAAATATCTGCTCAAACATTTATTTTAGTGGGGGGATGATTTATTTAGCAAGGATGCTTTAAATTGATCAAAAGTGATAATAAAGACATTTATAATGTTACAAAAGATTTCTATTTCAGAAAAATGCTGTTCTAATGAAGGTTCTATTCATCAAAGAAACCTGAAAAAATTCTACTCAGCTATTTTCAACATAATAATAATAATAATAATAATAATAATAATAATAATAATAAAATGTTTTTGAGCAGCAAATCAGAATATTAGAATGATTTCTGACGGATCATGTGACATAAAGACAGGAGTAATGATGCTAAAAATTCAGCTTTGAAATCACAGGACTAAATTATGTTTTATAATATATTCAGATAGAAAACCGTTATTTTAAATAGTAAAAAATATTTCAAAATGTTACTGTTTTTGCTGTACTTTGGATCAAATAAATGCATGCTTGGTGAGCTGAAGACACTTCTTTAAAAAACATTACAAATCTTACTGTTTAAAAACTTTTGACTGCAGTGTGTGTGTATATATATATATATATATATATATATATATATATATATATATATATATATATATTAGATTAGATTAGATTCAACTTTATTGTCATTGCACGTGTAAGGTACAAGGAAACGAAATGCAGTTAGCATCTAACCAGAAGTGCAATAAGCAGAAGTAAAGGATATACAGTGCCTATAATATGTTACTTATGTACAGAAATATAGATAAAGCAGTACTATGGACATAATTTACAAATTTTTAAATACTATCAGTATGCTATACAGATGGGTGATTATGAGCATACTATACAGATGGATTATGCAGTAAATGTATGTACACTATGAGCAAAAACTGTGAACATAATTACAAATGGATATGAATAAGGGATACTTTAAGATATACAGTGGGTACGGAAAGTATTCAGACCCCCTTAAATATTTCACTCTTTGATATATTGCAGCCATTTGCTAAAATCATTTATGTTCATTTTTTTTTTCCTCATTAATGTACACACAGCACCCCATATTGACAGAAAAACACAGAATTGTTGACATTTTTGCAGATTTATTAAAAAAGAAAAACTGAAATATCACATGGTCCTAAGTATTCAGACCCTTTGCGCAGTATTTAGTAGAAGCACCCTTTTGAACTAATACAGCCATGAGTTTTTTTGGGAAAGATGCAACAAGTTTTTCACACCTGGATTTGGGAATCCTCTGCCATTCCTCCTTGCAGATCCTCTCCAGTTCTGTCAGGTTGGATGGTAAACATTGGTGGACAGCCATTTTTAGGTCTCTCCAGAGATGCTCAATTGGGTTTAAGTCAGGGCTCTGGCTGGGCCATTCAAGAACAGTCACGGAGTTGTTGTGAAGCCACTGCTTCATTATTTTAGCTGTGTGCTTAGGGTTATTGTCTTGTTGGAAGGTAAACCTTCGGCCCAGTCTGAGGTCCTGAGCACTCTGGAGAAGGTTTTTGTCCAGGAGATCCCTGTACTTGGCCACATTCATCTTTCCCTCGATTGCAACCAGTCGTCCTGTCCCTGCAGCTGAAAAACACCCCCACAGCATGATGCTGCCACCACCATGCTTCACTGTTGGGACTGTATTGAACAGGTGATGAGCAGTGCCTGGTTTTCTCCACACATACCGCTTAGAATTGAGGCCAAAAAGTTCTATCTTGGTCTCATCAGACCAGAGAATCTTATTTCTCACCATCTTGGAGTCCTTCATGCGGGCTTTCATATGTCTTGCACTGAGGAGAGGCTTCCGTTGGGCCACTCTGCAATAAAGCCCCGACTGGCGGAGGGCTGCAGTGATTGTTGACTTTCTACAACTTTCTCCCATCTCCCAACTGCATCTCTGTAGCTCAGCCACAGGGATCTTTGGGTTCTTCTTTACCTCTCTCACCAAGGCTCTTCTCCCCTGATAGCTCAGTTTAGCCGGACGGCCAGCTCTAGGAAGGGTTCTGGTCGTCCCAAACGTCTTCCATTTAAGGATTATGGAGGTCACTGTGCTCTTAGGAACCTTAAGTGGAGCAGAAATTTTTTTGTAACCTTAGCCAGATCTGTGCCTTGCCACAATTCTGTCTCTGAGCTCTTCAGGCAGTTCCTTTGACCTCATGATTCTCATTTGCTCTGACATGCACTGTGAGCTGTAAGGTCTTATATAGACAGGTGTGTGGCTTTCCTAATCAAGTCCAATCAGTATAATCAAACACAGCTGGACTCAAATGAAGGTGTAGAACCATCTCAAGGATGATCAGAAGAAATGGACAGCACCTGAGTTAAACATATGAGTGTCACAGCAAAGGGTCTGAATACTTAGGACCATGTGATATTTCAGTTTTTCTTTTTTAATAAATCTGCAAAAATGTCAACAATTCTGTGTTTTTCTGTCAATATGGGGTGCTGTGTGTACATTAATGAGGAAAAAAAATGAACAAATGATTTTAGTAAATGGCTGCAATATAACAAAGAGTGAAAAATTTAAGGGGGTCTGAATACTTTCCGTACCCACTGTATAAACACTAGTGCAATGGACATTGAAAGTGCATAGAAAATAAAAATTTCCAGTACATAGTGCTCAGTGTGTAGATGGATCCATTCCGTATTCTGAATGTACAGTCAGTAGTGCAAGTAATAATTTAACAGATTTTTTTTTTTTTTTTTTTTTTTTTTTATAAACAGATTTAGTGATGGGGAGGGGTGAGGGGTGTGTAGTGGTGTGTGAGGGGGGATCATCGGGCAGAATTCAGTAGGGAGACAGCTGTAGGGAAAAAGCTGTTCCTGAGTCTGCTGGTCTTTGTTCGGAGGCTCCTGAAGCACCTTCCAGAGGACAGTAGGTTAAAAAATCTATGGTCAGGGTGAGAGGAGTCCTTAAGAATGCCGCGAGCTCGACGTAGACAGCGTTTTCTCTGGACGTCCAGACATCCTTGTGATGCGTTGGGCGGTTTTCACCACCCTCTGCAGTGCCTTGCGGTCAGCAACTGAGCAGTTCCCATACCAGACTGTGATACAGTTGTTCAGGATGCTTTTGATCGCACACCGGTAGAAGTTCACCAGGATGGCTGGAGACAAGTGGTTCTTCTTCAGTGTCCTAAGGAAGAAGAGTCGCTGGTGAGCCTTCTTGACTAGGCTGGAGGTGTTGGTGGTCCAGGTCAGGTCCTCCGAGATGTGGGTTCCCAGGAACTTGAAGCTGGAGACACCTTCAACAACCATCCCGTTAATGTGGATGAGGTCATGCGTGCCTCCTTTCTTCTTCCTGAAGTCCACAATAAGCTCCTTTGTCTTGCTGGTGTTAAGGAGCAGGTTATTGTCAGCGCACCATGTGGCCAGGTTCTGTACCTCCTCCCTGTAGGCAGTCTCATCGTTGTCTCTGATGAGGCCAATCACCGTGGTGTCATCTGCAAACTTGATGATGGAGTTGGATCCATGTACAGGCCTGCAGTTATGGGTGTAGAGAGAGTAGAGGAATGGGCTCAGCACACAGCCCTGTGGTACGCCGGTGTTGAGTGTGATGGTGGTGGAGCAGGTGTGGCCTGACCTAACATGCTGAGGTCTGTTGGTCAGAAAGTCCATAATCCAGTTGCAGAGGGAGGTGTTAACACCCAAGTATCCAAGTTTAGTGGTCAGCTTGGAGGAATGACGGTGTTGAATGCTGAGCTGAAGTCAACAAACAACATCCGTACATATGTGTTGTTGTTATCCAAGTGTGTGAGTACTGAGTGCAGTACTGTGCATACTGCATCCTTAGTGCTCCTATTGCTTCAGTAGGCAAATTGATGTGGGTCCAGTGTGGGTGGGAGGCAGTTCTTGAGGTGTGCCAGGACCAATCGCTCAAAGCACTTCATAACAATGGGTGTGAGTGCTACGGGACGGTAGTCATTCAGGCATGTCGGGGAGGAGTGTTTCTACACTGGCACAATGGATGTGGACTTAAAGCATGTTGGCACAGTTGCTTGGGCGAGGGACAGGTTGAAAATGTCTGTGAAGACCCCTGCGAGCTGCTCTGCACATGTCCTGAGCACACGTCCAGGAATGCCGTCGGGGCCAGCAGCCTTGCATGCGTTCCGGCTCCAGCTCAATGCTGTGTAGACATCTGTGGAGGTGAGTTTGAAGGTTTGATGGTCTGCTGAGAGCGTGATCTTGGTAACCGTCTCCTTGTTGTTATTGTTTCCTTATATATATAGAGTGGTGTGAAAAATTGTTGGCCCCCTTCCTAATTTTTTATTTTTTTGCATGTTTGTCACACTTTAATATTTCAGATCATAAAACAAATTTAAATATTAATCAAATATAACACAAGTAAACACAACATGCAGTTTTTTTATGAAGGGAAAACAAAATCCAAACCCCCATGGCCCTGTGTGAAAAAGTGTTTGCCACCCCTGCTCACAATCAAGAAATCACTTAAATAGAACCTGCTTGACAAAGTGAAGTAGACCAAAAGATCCTTAAAAGCTACACATCATGTTGAGATCCAAAGAAATTCAGGAACAAATGAGAAAGAAAGTAATTGAGATCTATCAGTCTGGAAAATGTTAAAAAGACATTTTTGAAGCTTTGGGACTCCAGCGAACCACAGTGAGAGCCATTATCCACAAATGGCGAAAACATGGAACAGTGGTGAACCTTCCTATGAGTGGCTGGCCAACCAAAATTACCCCAAGAGCGCAACGACGACTCATCCAAGAGGTCACAAAAGACCCCAAAACAACATCCAAAGAACTGCAGGCCTCACTTGCCTCAGGTAAGGTCAGTGTTCATGACTCCACCATAAGAAAGAGACTGGGCAAAAATGGCCTGCATGGCAGAGTTCCAAGACCAAAACCGCTGCTGAGCAAAAAGAACATAAAGGCTCATCTCAGTTTTGCCAGAAAACATCTTGATGATCCCCAAGACTTTTGGGAAAATACTCTGTGGACTGACGAGACAAAAGTTGAACTTTTTGGAAGGTGTGTGTCCCATTACATCTGGCGTAAAAGTAACATAGCATTTCAGAAAAAGAACATCATACCAACAGTAAAACATGGTGGTGGTAGTCTGATGTCTGGGGCTGTTTTGCTGCTTCAGGACCTGGAAGACTTGCTGTGATAAATGGAACCATGAATTATGCTGTCTACCAAAAAATCCTGAAGGACAATGTCCGGCCATCTGTTCGTGACCTCAAGCTGAAGCGAACTTGGGTTCTGCAGCAGGACAATGATCCAAAACACAGCAGCAATTCCACCTCTGAATGGCTGAAGAAAAACAAAATGAAGACTTTGGAGTGGCCTATTCAAAGTCGTGACCTGAATCCTATTGAGATGCAATGGCATGACCTTAAAAAGGCGGTTTATGCTTCGAAAACCCTCCAATGTGGCTGAATTACAACAATTCTGCAAAGATGAGTGGGTCAAAATTCCTCCACAGCGCTGTAACAGACTCATTGCAAGTTATCGCAAACGCTTGATTGCAGTTGTTGCTGCTAAGGGTGGCCCAACCAGTTATTAGATTTAGGGGCAAGCACTTTTTCACACAGGGCCATGTGGGTTTAGATTTTGTTTTCCCTTCATAATAAAAAAAAAAAACTTCATTTAAAAACTGCATGTTGTGTTTACTTGTGTTATCTTTGATAAATATTTAAATTTGTTTGATGATCTGAAACATTAAAGTGTGACAAACATGCAAAAAAATAAAAAATCAGAAAGGGGGTCAACAATTTTTCACACCACTGTGTGTGTGTATATATATATATATATATATATATATATATATATATATATTAGGGGTGTCAACGTTAACGCGTTAACGCATGCGATTAATCAAAAAAATTTAACGCGTTAATATTTTTTAACGCAAATTAATCATGTGATTAGGTTTGACCCCAACTTCTTCCCGTCATCGCAGCGCGGAAGGTTATCTATCATTGTGTGATGAGGGCACAGCAGTGAACCAGTGTTGTCAGGGCAGCGGCACTCGTGGGCTATTTTGAAAATACAGTCGCGGGAAAAATTACAGAGCCGCGGGTTGCGTTTTTTTTGGGGCTATTTTTATAATGTACCGCGGCCGCCCAAAGTGTATATAGACAAATGAAAATTAAAATACATCCTTTTACTAATGTGTATTATAGTTGGAATGTATACCTGGCAACTTAAGAACGGAGAGGCGGTTGTAAACATCACAAACAACGTGAGTTTCAGCAGAGCACGTTTAGGCTTTTACACAGCAGAAATAAACATGACAACAGCCACTATAGATTATACAAGATAATAAACACACGATTACGATAGGATATGGTTTGTATGTGATTTTCTTGAGATGAATGTGTACATCTGAAATGCTAATTTGTGCAGCGATATAAAAGGCTATAAAGAGCATATTTTAACAACAGTAAACGACCAAATTCCACATGTGATCGCAAAAGGAACTTATTACAAACACTCGATGGTGGTTTAAAGTGAGTTCTGAGTAAAAGTGTACTATTAATCTCATAAATTGTCTTATGAAGCATGATGCTAATGTTAGCTCTAATGCACCTGCAGAACAGGTCCAATTCTTCTTCATAATGCATTTTGTTATAATCACGTAAGGTCGCAAGAAAATGTTTTGTTGTATTTATTTAGAAATACTTTTGAAAATAGTTGGGTAAATGTATACTGGGATTGAAGCGATGTGGCTTGGTAAACGTTGTATTGCCAGTTTAAATGCTGATAATGGCTGAATAAAAACAAATGAATAATGATAAAAAGAATAATAAGGATTATGTCTCATACCTGGCGGAGGTGTGAAAGGTTCTGTTTCCTTAAACTAGTTTGTCATGCATTTCATTTCAACACATTTACAGGTAAATCCTAGTATTTTAAATTTGCGATTAATCATGATTAATCACAGTCCAGGACTGTGATTAATGCGATTAAATTTTTTAATCGATTGACAGCACTAATATATATATACTGTCACCATGTTTGCTCTGTCTTTGTCTGATCATTGTGTTACTCACATCCATTTGTTTTCTTGTGCAGTTTCTGCTGTCTCCCGTTTTCCTGTGTTCAAGTTTTCTGCCACTGTTTTGGAAATTTTGGATATTGCACCCACAACGTCTTGACTCTTGTGTTGTTTATTTGTTTGTTTGTTCCTAATAAACTGTTTAACTGCACTCGGAAGTGAATCTCAAGTTATTTTGTGTGATATATTATATTATATATTATATATTCTAAATAAAATGTATAGTTCAGCCATGAAACTCTAGATGGCGCAGGCTGACGGGTTGTTAACGTGACTGATGATATTCAGAGAGTTAAACGACTTGGCACAAGCAGATTGGTGCTTGCTGCATATGCAGCCAATGAGCTTACTGCCTAGCATTTATATGGCTGGCTAGCATTCAGTTGAGATTCCTGCAGCGCTTTCAGAGTTTCTCTGAAACCCTTCACCTTCCCCAGCTACACCTGTATAGATCTGCTACTGGTTATTTTATATGCTATCTGTGCAGCTGCAGTATGTCTTAAATACTCACGGCACCGTATCGCCATATGCATTGGCAGCAGCAAGTTCATGCACTTGCTTGCAGCAGCAGCAATAATCTACAACTACAGCAATAACCAACAGCTGCAGCGTAGCAGATCTATTGTGCCAAGACCAAATACATTAACATTGTCATATCCATCACCATGCTAACATGTTCCGAGAGTTGTCATGACTGAACTACAAATGAAAAATATATACATTTCTTTTGTCCTCACATTCCTTCTTGTAACTCTTCAGTCACATAACTGACTGAAAGGCTCATTATACAGCTCATTATGTGGGCCTTTGTCTTCTCAGGTGTTAATCACATTATTATCCATGATCATTCACGCCTTCTTGCATATGCCCTTTCAAAACAAAAAAAATTAATCAATATATTGTTTTCTGTGAGCGAGTAAACAAGATGATTTTCACATCATTTTGAAGCAAAAATTCTAGGCTACAAGATCCAGTTCTCAAAAGTCTTGAGAACAAATGTTCTGTATGTGTTTTATGGCCTTATTTCAGTGACTTCAAAATTTTTGTTGTTCACTAACCACGCATAAATGTTGCTTTCTCAAAAACACAGTCATGTACATACATGCTGTTTACATATTATTGTAGCCCAGTTTGTGCCGAATACAGTGTTTTCAGACTTTGGCCATTTACATGTATATAAGCAACTGAAAAAAGCACAAATGTCAGGGCATGTCAAAACTTCTCCAGGCCCCCAAAACACCCTCAGACCCCAAAGGGTTAATTTCCAAAGTGACAACACAGAACAGCACATGCGGCTATTTGTCACAACTGTAATGCAAACGTTCAAAAGAACACGGGTGTCAATTTTTTATGTCATTTCTGCTCAATTCTGTGAGCAGAAATTACATATAAATTCTTTCTGCTGCAGCGTGTTAGTCACGCTTATCAGGAAAGCAAGTGAGTAAACGCATAAGAACAAGCTTTTTGAGCAGCAAAGAATTTATGATGTAACACCCATTTTGTCAGTGCTGGATTTCACACGGCCTTTTAAATTGGAAGTGGATGCTTTTGCTACTAGAGCTGGTGCTGTTTTGCTTCAAGAAAGCGAGTTGGGGGTTAATCACCCAGTTTGCTATTTCTCTAAGAAGTTCACGTTATGGCAATGAAAAAGGACACTCTTGCTTTGTTATTAGCATTGCAACATTTCAAAATGTACCTGGGTGGAAATTCATTCCCAAATGTTGTTTATACTGACCACAACCCACTTGTTTTCTTGGCTCGGATGTGTAACTCAATAGAACAATCAGGGTGTGACGGTTGTTCGCTGTGGTATTAGTTCCATCCCTCCTCCACTGTGATTGGTTAGATGACTAAAAATTGACAGTGTCAAATCATCATAGACCCAAAGCCCAATGGCACCTTCAGACTCTGCAACTACTTCCGGAAGTTGAACAACATGTCCTGGTTTAGCAGATACACAATGACCAGAGTGGATGAGCTGATTGAGCACTTTGAAAGGTCCAGGTTCATCTCCACCCTGGACCTCAAAAAAGAATACTGGCAGATACAGTCCCCTCACCCCAGCGGCCAGAGAAAATGCAGCCTTCAGCACCCCCACTGGCATTACCGAGTTCTTCCCTTTGCCCTGCATTGTACCCTAGCAACTTTCCAGATGATGATGAACCTGCTTCTCTGGCCCTATCATGCCTACGTCATGACATACGTAGATGATGCAGTCATCGACTCTGAGAGCTGGAAAGACAACTTTGCATGGCGCAGGAAGGTCAAGTCAAGTTCAAGACAAGTTGAGCTTTATTGTCATTCCGCTACATGTGGGGACATACAGTGGAACGAAATGTCATGCCTCACAGGACCACGATGCTACATAAATACAGACTTACAACAATGAAATAAAAACAGTATAAACCTATACACAGCTAACCTACTGATAGATTTTGACTATAAATATACTATATATAAATGTTTACCTATACATAAACTAAAAAATACAAACTATACAAACTATAAGAATGCTTCAGATAAATACTGTACATGTGCAAAGAGAAACACTGAGTGTCAAGCAGCTGGCTGGGGAGCAGTGCAGGATGATTTGTAATGCATGAGCATGTAAACATACATATATTACTGAGTCTTTTGTGGGATTGTGTACACACAGCAGTGTGTGTGAAAAGTGTCTAGTGCACATAGAGGAGGAGAGTGTGTTACTACAGGTGGTTTGTACAGCCCCACTCACCTGTGTGTAGCACACTTCAAATTGCACAAAAATGTTTTCATACGGTTTTTACTTTGATGTGGTAAGGTTGGGGGGTGTTTGGAGGGGGGTGGGTGAGATGGTCCATGTTTCAGGAGGTGGGGGGTTTGTATGGGGTTTCAGAGAGGGGCGGGGTGATTTGAGTTCAGGGCTCTCACAGCCTGGGGGAAAAAGCTGTTGAGCAGTCTGGCAGAGTGGGCTCTGATGCTCCGGTACCGTCTTCCTGATTGTAGGAGCTGGAAGAGACTGTGGGAGGGATGGGTGGAGTCCTTCACGATACTGTTGGCTTTGCTGGAGCATCGTGTAAGGAAAATGTCCAGAATGGAGGGGAGAGGGGCACCGATGATCTTTGCATGGTGCTGTCAGAGCTCCGTCAGGCTGGACTGTCAGCCAATCCCTGGTAATGCCATCTTAGTCTTGTTGAAGTGCGGTATCTGGGTTCCTAGGTATGTACTTTCTTGTGGTTGGCTGGAAAATATTGCTGTTTCACTTCACTCTACCCGATCCTCTCACAAACCTGACCCAGAAAGGACAGCCTGAGAAAGTATGGTGGACTGAAATAGAAGTAGCCTGAGGGATCTCGCATCTGAACCCATTCTCCATGCCCCAGATTTCTCCAGGCCATTCATCCTCCAAATGGATGCTTCAGAGTTGGGATTAGGGGCTGTGCTTAACCAGGACTATTAATGGGGGGGGGTCACGGTACCTCATTGGCCGCAGACGCACCTTAATGACTGACTATACCCCACTATAATGTATGGCAAAAACCAAGGAGACCAATGGTAGAGTCACCAGGTGGATCTTCACACTCCAGGACTACCTCTACAAGGTGAAGCATCAGTTTGGTACAGCAAATAGCAATGCCGATGGCCTCTCATAGGTGTTCCCCCTGGCAGGTCTCATGAGCACAGTGAGATTGTTAACTGGGTACAGGTGTTGACAATCCACCTAATTAATGGGTGAAGAAAGAAAGTGAGCTCTTTCCAAAAGGAAAGTGAGCATTCCAAGCAAAGACTAACATGTGTCTTTGCTTGGAATGTCTCTATTCTTTCCTAGAAACAAGCTGGGTTTCCATCACCCTGTTTTAATGCGCATTTTGAAGTATCGCATGAGAAACGAGTGACGGAAACACCAAATTTCGAATAAAAATCCCTTAATTCACAAAAACGTTTTTATGCTCGCTTGAGGTGGTTTTTGACTTGTGCGTAAAAGGGTTAATGCGAATAATGGGAGATGGAATTGCATTTTGCGAATAAATTCCTGCAAGCGCATCAAAAAAAGTCATGTGACTTTGCGCTATGAGACGGGATAACTTGACTAGCAGCGGACTGATCTCGTTCCACAGCATCTGAAATGTTGTTATGGTCGTTATGAAATGCCTGAGCAAAGTCTGTCATCAAAGTATTTCTGTATAATTGTCTTACACGACTGTGTTCACAAACAGCAGCATTCACCTCCCAAAGCAATGACAGCATTTATTGTGTTTCGTCTGCTCGCTCTGAGGCGCAATTAATTTTTCATATATGAAAATTATTATATTCAGTAGCTTATCTTAGTTTTCTATAGGCTATTTAGTGCCAGTTCACCTGGAAGTGACGATTTTGTTCTCTTTGACTCGTTGGATGGAAACGGTGCTAGTTCGCAAATGTTTTATGCGATATTCCAATTTTGCGCACAAGTTAAATTCGCAACTTTGGATGGAAACCCGGCTACAGACTGAACCCAGCCAGTGAAGTACAGCAAGCTTCTCACATCCACATACAACACAGTTTGCCAAACTCCAGCGCAACTCACACCAGTGGACAAAAGCCTCCCGACTCAACTCAAACCTCCCGACTCACACCCAAATGGCCGCACAATCACTTCAGCTTTGCATGTTGCTAAAAAAACGGGCCTTCTCGTCTGGTAATACATTAAACATACAGGTGCATCTCAATAAATTAGAATGTTGTGGAAAAGTTCATTTATTTCAGTAATTCAACTCAAATTGTGAAACTCGTGTATTAAATAAATTCAATGCACACAGACTGAAGTAGTTTAAGTCTTTGGTTGTTTTAATTGTGATGATTTTGGCTCACATTTTACAAAAACCCACCATTTCACTGTCTCAACAAATTAGAATATGGTGACATGCCAATCAGCTAATCAACTCAAAACACCTGCAAAGGTTTCCTGAGCCTTCAAAATGGTCTCTCAGTTTGGTTCACTAGGCTACACAATCATGGGGAAGACTGCTGATCTGACAGTTGTCCAGAAGACAATCATTGACACCCTTCAGACAGAGGAAGTGGCACAGCTGGCTGAATGGTGTGGTGCAAACAACCTGTCCCTCAATGTGAGTAAGACAAAAGAGGTTGTGATGGACTTCAGGAGAAACTCCGCTGATCACCCCCCACTGACCATCGACAGCTCGCCTGTGGAGAGAGTCAGCAGCACTAAATTCCTGGGAGTGCACATCACAGAGGACCTCACCTGGACCACCAACACCATGTCACTCTCCAAGAAGGCACAACAGTGCCTACACTTTCTCCGCCGGCTGAAAAGAGCAAGTCTCCCTCCACCCATCATCACCACTTCATACAGGGGCACCATTGAGAGTGTGCTGACCAGCTGCATCACTGTCTGGTACGGGAACTGTACTGCAGCAGACCGCAAGACCCTCCAGCGGACAGTGAACACAGCTGCAAGGATCATCGGTGCCCCTCTCCCCTCCATCCTGGACATTTTCCTCACATGATGCTCCAGCAAAGCCAACAGTATCATAAAGGACTCCACACACCCCTCCCACAGTCTCTTCCAGCTCCTACCATCAGGTAGACGGTACCGGAGCATCAGAGCCCACTCTGCCAGACTGATCAACAGCTTTTTCCCCCAGGCTGTGAGAGCCCTGAACTCAAATCACCCCGCCCCTCTCTGAAACCCCATACAAACCCCCTACCTCCTGAAACATGGACCATCTGGAACTTATGGAACTTTGTTTGTGCAATCGAAGGGTGCTACAGGTGAGTGGGCCTGTACAAACCACCTATAGTAGAACACTCTCTTCCTCTATGCGCACTAGTCACTTTTCACACACACTGCTGTGTGTGCACAAATCCCACAAAAAGACTCAGTAATATCAGTAATATATGTATGTTTACATGCTCATGCACTACAAATCATCCTGCACTGTTCCCCAGCCAGCTGCTTGAACTCACATTGTCTCTCTTTGCACATGTACAGTATTTATCTGAAGCATTCGTATAGTTTGTATAGTTTGTATTTTTTAGTTTATGTATAGGTAATTATTTTATATAGATAGTATATTTATAGTCAAAATCTATCAGTAGGGTAGTTTGTGTATAGGTTTATATTGTTTTACTTCATTGCTGTATGCCTGTATTTATGTAGCACCGTGGTCCTGTGAGGCACGACATTTCGTTCCACTGTATGCCCCCGCATGTAGCGGAATGACAATAAAGCTCAACTTGACTTGACTTGACTTCACAAGGAGGGTAAGCCACAAACATTCATTGCCAAAGAAGCTGGCTGTTCACAGAGTGCTGTATCCAAGCATGTTAACAGAAAGTTGAGTGGAAGGAAAAAGTGTGGAAGAAAAAGATGCACAACCAAACGAGAGAACCGCAGCCTTATGAGGATTGTCAGGCAAAATCGATTCAAGAATTTGGGTGAAATTCACAAGGAATGGACTGAGGCTGGGGTCAAGGCATCAAGAGCCACCACACACAGACGTGTCAAGGAATTTGGCTACAGTTGTCGTATTCCTCTTGTTAAGCCACTCTTGAACCACAGACAACGTCAGAGGAGTCTTACCTGGGCTAAGGAGAAGAAGAACTGGACTGTTGCCCATTGGTCCAAAGTCCTCTTTTCAGATGAGAGCAAGTTTTGTATTTCATTTGGAAACCAAGGTCCTAGAGTCTGGAGGAAGGGTGGAGAAGGTCATAGCCCAAGTTGCTTGAAGTTCAGTGTTAAGTTTCCACAGTCTGTGATGATTTGGGGTGCAATGTCATCTGCTGGTGTTGGTCCATTGTGTTTTTTGAAAACCAAAGTCACTGCACCCGTTTACCAAGAAATTTTGGAGCACTTCATGCTTCCTTCTGCTGACCAGCTTTTTAAAGATGCTGATTTCATTTTCCAGCAGGATTTGGCACCTGCCCACACTGCCAAAAGCACCAAAAGTTGGTTAAATGACCATGGTGCTTGACTGGCCAGCAAACTCACCAGACCTGAACCCCATAGAGAATCTATGGGGTATTGTCAAGAGGAAAATGAGAAACGAGACCAAAAAATGCAGATGAGCTGAAGGCCACTGTCAAAGAAACCTGGGCTTCCATACCACCTCAGCAGTGCCACAAACTGATCACCTCCATGCCACGCCGAATTGAGGCAGTAATTAAAGCAAAAGGATCCCCTACCAAGTATTGAGTACATATATGGTAAGTGAACATACTTTCCATAAGGCCAAAAAATGTTTTTTTTTAATTTATTTTTTTTATTTTTTTTTTTTATTATTATTGGTCTTATGAAGTATTCTAATTAGTTGAGATAGTAAATTGGTGGGTTTTTGTTAAATGTGAGCCAAAATCATCACAATTAAAAGAACCAAAGACTTAAACTACTTCAGTCTGTGTGCATTGAATTTATTTAATACACGAGTTTCACAATTTGAGTTGAATTACTGAAATAAATGAACTTTTCCACGACATTCTAATTTATTGAGATGCACCTGTATATACAAATGTATAAAACAATACAAGTTATTTTTGTTTACTTTCATACAGTCAAACATTATTGACACTCCAACACATTTTCATTGACACCGAGTTATTAGTATTTTTATTTATTTATTTTTTCTGAAATTGTGAAATTATCATTACAAAAATGCTTAACAGGGACAAACTGACAGTAATAACAGGGTGGATAAAATTACTTTGATCTGAAATGCGTTTTGGTAAGTTTTACATATTATTTCCCGAGAACTTTAAATACACTACATCTTCAACTTCAAGATAAATTACTTTTACTACTGTGTACTCTCCCTGTCTACTCTGTTACTGTAAGTCCTGTGTTTATACATTTACATTAATATTTAGCAGACGTTTTTATCCTAAGTGACTTACAAAGGAGGAACAAAATTTTGTTCCTCTTTGTAAGGAATTAAAGACAGAGTAGACACTAACAGAGTGGACATTGTTACCTAAATTTAACCAATGAAGAACTACATGGTTTTTAACATTTTTTAAACAATTTTTAAAAGATGATTTTCTACTTACTTTTTTTTTCATATTTCACATAACATAGTGGATATATTGAGGTTGACATATCCAATTGAAAAGATACAATTAATAAGGTAACACTTCAGTATAGGGACCAGTTCTCACTATTAACTAGTTGCTTATTAGCATGCCTATTATTAACATATTGGCTGTTTATTAGTACTTATAAAACACATATTCTGCATGACCATATTCTATATCCCTAATCCTACCCAATACCTAAACTTAACAACTACCTTACTAACTATTAATAAGCAGCAAATTAGGAGTTTATTGAGGCAAAATTAGTAGTTAATGGTTTGTTAATAGTGAGAATTGAACCTTAAAATAAGGTGTGACCATTAATAAAAACAGTCATTTGAAATAGCCAAGGATTCACTCACATTACCTAGTTGTTTTCCCTTTCGAGAAAGTGATGTCAGCTTTATGATTTAATTGTCATTTCATTTTGCCAGATTTCATCTGAAGGGGTCGTAATCAACATAGTGGGCAATAACTTGAGTGAAACAAGGAGGAAAAAGTTGGCACGCCATAGCTGTAAATTGAAAAATGTTTATAGCAACAAGCTATTTGTTGTGAGAATTTGAAACACAAGCCTGTTTGCTGGTTTAAAATTCTGTAAAAGTTTACAAATAATTTTTTTCATCAACTTCAGTATGCTTAAAGTTCAAATAGTGTTATTTATGACTAAGACAGCTTTACATTTTAGATTGTTCAGCATTTTAAGGCAGTGAAATCATGATCTTTATTGGGGACACAAAATGCACTGAATTCCAGGAATGACACACAAGATTATGGTTTTTAGTAGTGTACTTTTGGTGGCATCAAAAAGTGTCTTGTCCCTGACTGGAGAGTACCATCAGAATGAGAGTTTAAGCAGTTGATAAAAACATCAGAATAATCCATAATAAATCCATATGACTCCAGTCCATCACTTAACGTCTTGTGAAGTGAAATGCTGTGTGTTTGTAAGAAACAAATCCATCATTAAGACATGTTACCTTTAAACTTTAATACGAGTCCATAATCCATAACCACACTTCCTCCAGTTAAAAAGTCCACTGTTTTGGACTGTTTTTACATGAACTCAAAAACTAAATGGTTCTTGATCAATGCATATTTCTCTCTGGATTCAGAGAGAGAAGACTTTATCATCGGTGAAAGCAATATTATTGATAGACAGCTAATATTTTAGCCAAAAACAACATGATTACTGTAATGTTTTTATTAGCTGTTTGGACTCTCATTCTGACGGCACCCATTCACTGCAAATGATCCATTGGTGAGCAAGTGACCTAATGCTACATTTCTCCAAATATGTTCTGATGAAGAAGCAAATCATCATCTACAATCTACATCTTGAATGGAATGAGTGCCTAAATTTTCATCAAATTTCAACTTTTGGGTGAACTATTCCTTTAATGGGCCACATTTCAGTCACTATTTCATTTTCTAAACAGAAACACATGTAAATGAGAACACCTTTTTGTGGAATTCAGTTGTATTAAAATGTAAGCACAGAAAGTAGGAGAAAAGCAAACATATGTAAAGGGCTGACAATATAAATATGCTCATTAGCATATTGCGTAATCTAGCAACATTAAGCAACTTTTCGTACAGGCTGCAGCTACTTTCCACTGAAAGTTGGCAACTGTGGTTAGATCAGACAAGTCCTGTGCTGTTCAAAAATCCTATGAGCAGATTTAGCAATTTATTTTATGTTGTCATGTTATTTTGTAAGGGTCTAAAAGTTCACTACCGAAAATTTTCTACAGGTCTTTCAGTTCAGCACACGTGTTTATGGAACAAATAGCTACATCGTTTTTTTTTAAACAGTGTTTGGAAAGTTACTAATGCATTACAATATTGTGCTACTCCCTAAAAAGTAACTAATTGTGTTACTTAGCTACTTTTTATGGAAAGTAATATTACATCACATTTGAGTTACATTTTCTCATCTGAGTTGGGCTAGCTTGTTGTTATTTTTGGCAAATGTACAAGCCCTGTCACACCAGAAGTGTGATGAATAAGCCT
This sequence comes from Spinibarbus caldwelli, assembly GCA_039654775.1. Lineage (NCBI taxonomy): Eukaryota > Metazoa > Chordata > Actinopteri > Cypriniformes > Cyprinidae > Spinibarbus > Spinibarbus caldwelli. Next base: position 28,571,090 of record CM077251.1, read on the forward strand.
CAGGCTAAAGGAAATGTAAATTCACCTCTCTACAGTAACCATCACGTTTACACAGCGCACAAAACGCCTCTGCACTTACTCCCGATTTCTCTCAACATGGGGACAGAAGAGCTGTCAAATGGGAAAACAATCTAACTGGCAATACTTATTTGAAAATTTTATTTATTTTAAATTAAAAAGTAATGTATTATTTTACTAGTTACTTGAAATATATATAATCTGATTATGTAACTTGTGTTACTTGTAATTTAAAAACATATGAAAAATCATTACAGTTATGACTATGATTTTATTTCAACAATGATAGAAATTTTTATAATTACACTCTAAAAATGCTTGGTTAGTCTATTTATCTATCTATCTGTCTGTCTGTCTATCTATCTATCGATCTATCTATCTATCTATCTATCTATCTATCTATCTATCTATCTATCTATCTATCTATCTATCTATCTATCTATCTATCCATCCATCCATCCATTCCAAATTCTTGGTTCTGCCAGTTGGTTTATTTTAATATTTTTATCCAGGTGCTGGGATTTTTTTTCTGTAACTCAGCTTCTTGGTCATTTTTACTGTCAATACAAATGATGAACGCCCTCACATACCTACCCAGCGCTGGGTCAGTGAAACCCAATGTTGGGTTATCTGTGTTAAACCAGTTAAAAAGTGGATACATTTGTCAGCGGTCATTCTGTATTCTTGAATGAAATTAGGATTTGCATTACATTGTATTCCTGACAAATTATTACTGTATAAATAGAAAAACGATTGTATTCTCACATCTCTTTATTTATTTATTTTTTATTTTTTTTTTTGTTGTTGTTGTTGTTGTTTGTTTAGCCTACATGTATGTCGCAGCTGACTCTGCTTGGAATGCTAGCCTAGACCGGATCTCCGCTGAAAGCGAAGGACACACTGGCGTCACCATGGAAGTTTCACCTCCCGCCAAAGGAATATGTGATCAGGGGTGAAACACACATTGCTACATCGCTGTTAAATGCAACAAGTTATTACTGTATGACTCAACAATTACTGTATTACTGTACTGTACAGTAATAACCATGGAAATGAAAGCGTTATAAATAGCAACTTACAATGTTTTTATTAAACTGTCATCACGTTAAATACAAATTCAGTCTTATTAAAATATTTTATGACATGACCCATATTTGGTAGGTTATATTAACATTAGGCTACTTTTACCCTGGAGTTGGCTCGCCCTCCGCCTGTGCTTTTAGAGATTACAGAGTGACCCTTACCAAAAAGTAGTATACTTCAAGTTTATTTTATTAAGTATACTTAAGTAAAGTTCAAGTATATTTTTAAGTATACTTTATGTAGTAAGTATACAAATATCAGTGTACTAGTAGTATACTCGTAAGTGTACTATTTCAATACTCCTTGGGACTAAATTGGCCCACTTTCTAGTATATAAAATATACTTTTAAGTAGTAAACTTTGAGTACACAACATACATCGAAGTTTTTAGCTTGTACTGCAACTATACTAAAAGTGAACTTATAGGTATGCTGATAGCTTACTAATTAAATACTTGTAGCATTTTTAGTATACTTTGAAGTATAGTCTCAGTAAACTACTAGTTTATTAGTATAAACTGCAAGTATACTCGTAAGTTTACATTACATCATACTTTAAGTATACTACTATGTCCCTATTTATTAATTTGTATATATTTTGTTATATGAATATCTGAACATACAAAACATCAAAAGAAAGAACAGAGTATCTGCTTGCAAACAAAAACATTTTATTATAGCTTCATGCATTCTTTTTTTAAACACTTGAATGTGGGTAAGTTTCATAAATAAAAAAAATAAAGAAATAAACAACATTTTGAACAAAAACCTGGAAAAAGACTATGAATTGGATTCAGAATGATAATCAAAACGTAGATAGAGTCGATCAACACCCCACAGCTTGACAGTCATTATTACCTCTTCATTGGTCGACATAATGTTACACATTTTTGATGCTATTTTTTGTTTGATGATCATGTTAGATTACATGTGGATTGGAAGCATCTGTTGTTTAGGTTTCTTCTTCACTTGTGTTTTTTGGAAATTCTGTACAGAAGATGTGTACGAGCGCCCCCTACCATATAACAATGAAAACACAGATTCTAGGAGCACAGGTATAGCTCAAATATATTTAGACTTTTTCTAAGTATAAGTCAAGTATAATTAAATGTCATTTCTGAGAAGTACATAAAGCCCATTTCTGAGAAGTACATAAAAAGTAGACTAAAAGTATACTTTCCTATTTTTAGTTTAAAAGAAGTATACTAATAGCAAACTTGAATAAACTTCTTTTTCGTAAGGGGATACACGACCATGAAAAATGACTTCAAATAATACTGACAGTACGCTAAGCTAAAAGTTAAAGTTTGCCTCCTAAAAGCACAAGGGACACCTGCCTGGCCCCCCATTACTTTGGTCTACAACCTCACACTGAGCATTAGACAGCCTGAAAGAATATCTCATGCCAAATGTGTGTGTGAGTTGGGAACCCTGCTTTTGAGAAAGTAATTGTCTATCACGGCTCTTTTGAACTGTTAAAAACAATTGTTTTAAAATGAATTGTTTTAAAATGAATAATGTTGTTAAAATTCACTCTCAATTTGCCCTAACCACACAACGATTGCTAGATATCTTACCTGATGAACATGAGAAGGCCATCACTGGATGGTTTTAAATCCTTTGAAGTCTCGGAGTTGTTGTTCTCTCTTAAAATTCAGACATTGATACGAGTTTTGTAGTACTGGCTTACTTTACCTTTTGCTTGTAAACTCTTTTCTGAATGAGGTTTCATTGATTTAACAAAGGGCAATGCCTCAGATAGTAGTTTTCAGATGTGATGTAACCATGGAAAGACAAATGTATGTGACATTTCCCGCAAAATCTGACTCGCTTACAGTTGTGAATTGAGGTAAACCAAAGCGATCCTTTTGAACACAGTAAGTAAATAAGCGTGTATGTATGTATGTATTTATTTATTTATTTATTTATTCAAATCAGTTATTGATCAATTATTTTGTAACCAAAAAACGTCTAACATACTTAAGCTTTAAACAAACCATTTAAAAAATATATGTACGTACTCTTGTGTTCTTTGAGACCTTCATTAAAAATAGTGACACTCTTGTTTTTTTGTTTTTTTTTTAGTTAAGATAATGAGGGAGAACACAGTAGTCAGTCAAATAGAAGTGATGCTCCCTAGTCTTGAGGCCATGGTTACTCTTAGGCAGAAAATCTCTTTGACATTATTGATGGCAATGGAAACAGAGAGGAAAATTGAGTGAAGTGGAGAATCTGAGCTCAGCCAACTGGATACCAGCAATTTAACCCCTACATGGACCGTTGAGTGTAGGACATCCCTCTGCATGACAAGCAGAAGCAGGAATGTCACACAAATTACATACGGCACCGCCATGTGTGTTGATTCATGTGAAGCCAGTATGTGTCCTTGAATGTAATACAAGAGATGGAGGCTATAGACAAGATTGGCATGATCAAAGGTTTTGTGAAGTGTGCCAGGAAGAGCACCATGTGAAATAGGAAGATTTCTTTTACCTGATTGATACGGCTGTACTCAACACCAACATTGGCAAACCACCAATTGTTAGGTGAGAGGATGGAACATGACATTCATCAGAGGAAAGTACAGAAAAAGTTGAACATTTGTGGGGAAAAACACAAACAATATGTTAGTGTCCTGAAAAAAAAAGACAAAATTGTTTAACTGTTCTGCACTCCAATTCACTTGAACCCAGTGGTGTATTGTAACGAAGTAATAATACTTCGTTACAGTACTTAAGTATTTTTTGAGAGTATCTGTACTTTACTTGAGTTTTTATATTTCAGCCAACTTTTACTCCACTGCATTTCCTAATTAAAATGTATACTTTTACTCCGATACATTTCCCCGAAGCAAATTCGTTACTTACTACAAAATAGTCAGAAGTCAGAAGAACACAGACTGCAGGAAAGCAGGTTTGATGAATCAGTGGTCTGGCGTCTGCAAGTTAGACTCCTAAAAACACCTTTGCTCATGCAAACAAGTGCGTGCAACCGCGGATGATTTCATTTTCCACTCAAGTCGAGTCTGGGGTGTGCAAAACAACATCGTCTGCGATAATATGGTAAGTTTTGTTGTAATGATGTGCGATCTGACATTTTCAAGTAGGCTATATCACCAAATCACACACAGAGTGCACTCACGTTGATTTATTAGTCTATTAAAATTCAAAATTCCAGGCATTAAATTGTAGATGGCAAAAATGTTTCTGTATGCTTTTTATATTTATATAATGTAATATAGTTAACTTCTATATCTATCTATATCACACAAAGAGTACCGTTTTTCTGCAGATATCATGAACACATTTAATAATCATTTTGGTGACGCTTTAGATTACAACCCGCAAAGAACTACGTAAGTATACTGAATGTACAGTGTACGTTTCTGTAATTATAATGTACCTATAAAGAACGTACGTGTAGGTATAAGGGAACAATGTGTTAAGTTTGAGTAATAAGGGGGTAACAACCAGATATGCAACCTGCAAAGAACTGCGTAAGTAAATTGAAGTTGCAGCGTAACGTTTTTGTAATTATAGTGTAGGTGTAGGGGAATAATATGCAACGTTTGGGGAATAAAGGGGTAACAACCTGTAAAATTACAAATCATTTATACCGTAAGTATTTTGAAACTAAGGGGTACCTGTTCTAATATTACGTGGTATGGCCTAGACAATAATCTTATGTTTAGGAGTGATTTAGAAAGACAATATTCTTTGTATAATTTTATTCTGGTATTTTATTATAGGCCTAGGTATTTTTAACCATTCTATTATTAAAGGAAACATGATGATTACTGAACAACAAAACTAGACATCTAGTGTAATGAGTTAATGAGTTTCTGCTATGATTTATAATTCACAAGTCAGCTTACCTTATGAAAGCTTATTCGTCGATCTTAGCTGAGTCACACCAGCAACTTCCCAACACCACTATCACCAAATAACTTTGCATGATATACCATCAAGGTTCAATGCAGCTTAAAACAAGCTTACCTCTTTCCAGCTGTTCGCAGAAAAAAAAAAAAAATGCATGAGACAACATTTGCATTTCAGTGGATGTATACTGTGATGTTTTATAGCAAAAAACAAACAAACAAAACAAACCAAAGGAAAAAAAAAGGATTTAGTTAGTCCATCAAACAATTACATAAAAACTAGTGCAATACTTTTCTCTCTAATTACTGTGCAAATATACACTTGTTCTGTGTTTAAGCCCAACTCGTTATTCCATGTAGTTACAGTGCACATACAACATTTGCGGGCTGTAAATTAAAGTGGTGCTTTGTTACCTCCTTGTTCCACGTAGTTACAGGGTAAATACAACATTTGCGGACTGTAAATTAAAGTGGTTTTCCTTTACCTCCTTGTTCCATGTAGTTACAGGGTAAATACAGCATTTGCGGGCTGTAAATTAAAGTGGTGCTCTGTTACCTCCTGGTTCCATGTAGTTACAGGGTAGGCTAAATACATTTGCGGACACTAAATTAGTGGTGCTTGTTCCCCCCTTATTCCATGTAGTTACAGGGTAAATATAACATTTGCGGACTGTAAATTAGTGGTGCTTGTTCCCCACTTATTCCATGTAGTTACAGGGTAAATACAACATTTGCGGACTGTAAATTAAAGTGGTTTTCCTTTACCTCCTTGTTTCATGTAGTTACAGGGTAAATACAACATTTGCAGACTGTAAATTAGTGGTGCTTGTTCCCCACTTATTCCATGTAGTTACAGGGTAAATACAACATTTGCAGACTGTAAATTAGTGGTGCTTGTTCCCCACTTATTCCATGTAGTTACAGGGTAAATACAACATTTGCGGGCTGTAAATTAAAGTGGTGCTCTGTTACCTCCTTATTCCATGTAGTTACAGGGTAAATACAACATTTGCAGGCTGTAAATTAAAGTGGTGCTTTGTTACCTCCTTGTTCCATGTAGTTACAGGGTAAGTAGCTACAACAAATTGCTCTAAAACGATTGTTTATACAGTAGTTCATACATTATATATCAGGTAATATATCAATAAACATGGTGACTGTTTTATTTAATTCAAATATTATTTGAAATTCGGGTTTTTAAATTAAAATCACAAACAATATGACAACAGTAACAACACAGGCAACAGATAATAAAAGATAAAAATTTATTATACCAGTTCAGAAAAAGTAAAGCAACTCCATAATACAGCTTATACAGTTAAACCAATTTCTACTGAAAAGTTTTTTCAAGAATTAATTGTTAATGTTTTTCCCCCACTGACTAAGTTAAACTATGGCCAAACCATCGTCAATAAACACACAGTAATAAACACTGAAAGTCAATATTAAACTATGCATTATAGCGAACTGGCAGGATTTTACTTTGATTTTACCGTTGTGATTCACGTCCTCAAGCACCATTTTGCCTACTTCAGTTCCCAGCTTTACTGCTCAATGTTGTGAGAACATACTCGGACAAAACTCTCCAGTTTTAAAAGAACACATTCCAGTCAGTTTCAAAAATCTCTCTCCTCTTCGCTTCGATTAGTTGTCTTGTATTTTCGACACATATTCCTGTCATGAGCGCCGCAAACACGGACAGACTTGTCTCAAGCGCCATTCAAGCTGTTTCCAGTTCCCGATCAGCACATTCACTGCTCCAGTTTTAAACAAACACAGTTTCAAAGTTGTCCCTCGTCTGCGCTTCGATTATTTTTTTTTCTTCGATTTTTTTTTTTTTCACCGCAGACACGGATTTCGTCGCACACAGAATCGTTCGCGTTTGAACCTCCACATTCCTACCCAGGGTTGCCAGGTTTTCACAACAAAACCCACCCAATTGATCCTCAAAACTAGCCAATCGCGTTTCGAGGTAAAAATTCCCGGGAAAACCGCGGACTTGGCAACACTGTTCCTAACCCAGGACCGTCGGGTTACTTTTGTTACTGATACCAACCCAAATTGGGTCAAATCAAGTCAGCTTCCTAACGCAACAGTCTCAATCGAGCGTTTGGATTGAAACAATAACCTAGCCTGTTTAAAAAGTAGGGCTACACAGTGGTTTTGCTAAATCGCTTGCAAATATAAGATTGTTGTATAGCCTACATACCACGTAATATCAGAATAGGTACCACTTAGTTTCAAAATACTTACAGTAGAAATAATTTGTAATTTTACAGGTTATTACCATTTTATTCCCCAAACTTCACATATGATTCCCTTATACCTACACGGAGGTACTGAATAGGTACACTATAATTACAAAAAAGTTACACTGTAAATTCTGTTTACTTACGCAGTACGTTGCGGGTTGTAATCTAAAGCGTTACAATCATTTTATACATGTTTAGTAATGCAATAAGTGGCTTACATTTTAGACGTAATATTGCTTGTTTTTGCTAAATTATGCAACGAAAATATTTCCAAACAAAGATCACAGCACTGTGTTGCGTCTCTGAGCAAGGGAGGTATACTTACAGTTTTTTTTTTTTTTTTTTTAATTTTTACAATTGCTTAGGCACGATTATAAAAACAAGGCTCATTTTGTCAAAACACTACACACAGTTCACACATCTACACACACAAGTAGCAGAATATCTCAGATCTTTTGCAAAATGAAACACTTCATTCAAAACTTTACAACAGTTTAACAAAAGCCAGTTTTGGTACCATATGGTACACACATGGTTCATACAGTTGGATTCTGTTTGAACCACTTTCACACTGCTGTGCTCAATCTTAAACACGCGTAACATTTCAACTTTTCTGATGATACAGTCTGGGTTTGATTTTTTTTTTTTTTTGAGATATTGTTAAAGAACATGAATATATTGACCAAACACAATACAAGAGACAAGTACTGCACACTGATGAAAGTATTTATTTCTCACCACATTGTAAAATCATTCAGTACATTGTTTCAATTAGGCTGCATTTTGCAATGAATATTCTAAATACAATATAGTACATAAACTTTTGTGGAGACGAAAAAAAAAAAAAACGTTATCATCTCTTCATGTAGCTGGATATGGACACTTCGTCCCCATTACAGGCAATGTCTTCCCTCGCAAAACAGCAAGGGAAGATTCTTCTCGAATGGTGACTCTATCCTTGCCCAGACTCGGTTTCTATTAGGTCAAAGGCCTCCTCCATAGTTTGAATGAGGGATATAACATAGGGTCGGAGATCATAAACCTTCCACTGCCATGTGAAAAAGGAAAGGAAGGGAGAGTGTTGTAGGAGGTACTGGAATAATGGAAACAGTTTCTGGTTGTATTAGTCCAATACCTTGTCTGTCCAATACTTAGTCTGTCGTGAGCGTGTGGTCAGTGTTGTAAGGAGCTCTTTTGGCATACCGGTGGAGGACCCCATTCTGTGTGATTGCAGCATATATTGTGATGTTACCACCACGTTGACCCGGGACATTCAAGATAGCTCTGTGGTCAAAGATGTTTCCCCCATTCCTCTTCCTACTGCAACACTGCCTTTCATTTTTGTTGAAGACAAAAATTCACCTGTTGCCTTTTTATAGTGCTTACACCTTGATTGTTGAGTTTACAGTTAAGCTCCTAAGTGTTTGCACACCTGATGGCCGTGTTTGATCAATTGGTTCATATGTGTAGTATTTTGGAAAGCAGTGCCTTAAAATGGCAAAGAAGTGACATCATGTTAGATTTCTGTGTCTAATGTAGAGAATTGTGTTTAGTCTCTTGCAAAACAATGTGTGTAGTGTTTTGCAAAAAGTGTGAGGCTGGGAATGTACTTATAGTTGTGTAGATTTGGGCTGAGGTTTTGCTCCTTGGGTGTCAGGTTTCACTAATCGTGTGTTATTTTTAATTTTAGTGTGTAAGCAGTCGTGAAAAACTGTATTGAATGAATCGGCTTTTTGACGGTTGAATAAATGATTCAGTGATTCACTCATTAATACAGTCAAATGCTTTGTTTCTGAATGAATCAGTCGTTTGAATGAATCGGTTGAATCTCAATGACTCACTCATTAACAGTCACTTGCTGTCACCTACTGGCAGTCTTAATTTCACATTTCGACAATTTTTTTCATGTTTTAAATTATTTCAAATATCAGTATTCAACGTTTTATGTTAAAAACAAAACATTAGGCATATTTATGCATCTGTAACTGCAGTTTAAATGCATCCATGTCCCCTCTGAGATATATAAACGGTGTAAATACAGTAAATCTAAATGATGTTTCAGATGCAGATTCCAGAAATGTTTTCTTATGTTGGAATAAAAGACACTAAGTACCGTATGAAGTGCGGTATTCTTATTCTTACCCAAAAATACTAAAACTGAAAACAATCTTGCTACTCAAGCTGTGTATGAATATTTTTTATATATATATATTTATTTGCTTCTTTTCCATTTTGCATTTACTTGTACTTTTACTTTCAATACTTAAGTACATTTAAGATTTAAAAAATACTTTCCGTACTTAAGTACAATAAATATCACATACTTTAAGACTTTTACTCAAATAATATTCTAAACGGTGACTTCAACTTCTACCAAAGTCAATTTTTGGTAAGATATCCGTACTTTTACTTGAGTATGGCTTTTCAGGTACTTTATACACCACTGCTTAAACCCCACCCATGTACTACTACACATATGGAAACACTTATTTAGAGTATTAAACAGGTGCTGGAAAACACTGAAGTAGCAATGCATCAGTGATGACTGATGAAAAGATCTGGCTAACTCTGTTAACTAGGTTGCTATTAACCAGCACTTTGGCAGTGAAAATATGTAGAAAATATGCCTTAAATATTCCTCACCAACCAGAAAGCAGAATATATGTTAGTTCAGTGGGCTGAAACACTGCATTTGTTTGTGGTACATTTCACTTGCATTTCACTTTAGAAAAACTGTTAGTTAGTGCTAAGTTACAATGAATATCAGCATCATAAAAAAATATCAATCAGATATAGTTAATATCATTTTGGCAGGTTATGAATTTCAAATAAAAGGAATTATCTAATCGTACTCACCAATCTTGCAGTGTATGTTGACTGAGATGTGGCATGTGTGAGGTCAGATTTTCCCAAACTGGGGGTTGTGAATTAATGAAAAGATAATAATTAAATCATATAAATCTAATTAAAACAAATCATTTTAAAATAAAAACAATAAAAATAAAACTCTTACTAAATAGAATGACCATCAATGGATATCAGAGTAAATACGATATCCGATATATGTGTTATTAAATGTAAATACGATATATGTGTTATTAAATGTTAAATATTTCCTTAAAATCTCATGGGGTACTTCAAGCAAATATTTTATTTCAATTTTTTTATTATTATTAATTATCCAAATTATATTTTATTTTATATTTTATTCTTGGAATCCCTGTGCTAGGTAAATAAAGCCTTTGGCTAAAACAAGATAAGTTGACTAAGAGTGTCACATGACTGGTAATTTTAATATTTTAAACAAACACATGTGTTATAGTAGTTTTAGATCCAAGAGTAAATGGAATTATTACCATGAAATTCTATCTTGTTATTGTCACAGTACAATTTGAGAATAGAATAAAATATGTGCAAGGAAAAGATGAGGAACTTGCATGTGAAACAGGTAAAGAATAGAAACTGAAAACACACAATACTGTATGCTTATCACAAGGTGAACATTCAAAGTGCTATTAAAAATTAATTAACTAAGCCGCCTGTTCTTATAAAAAATATTGCCTGAGTGAGTCAGATAATATTTAAACATATTGGACACATTATTTGAAAATCATGACTTGACTATATAGGTAAGAAAAATTATAAAAGATTGCAATGAGTGCAAAATACTGATGTCCCCTTCATATTGCCTTCAGAAACAAACAGTGAGTACAGACTACTTGTGTGAACTTCTTCCATGATTCATTCACTCAAGTTTGTTATTGTTGTTGTTGTTGTTTGTAGTCTATAGCACTCACATGTTGGTTTATAAACTTATAATTTTGATAATTTGTGAAATAGCGTTGAAACTGTTAGTCAGATATACTGTATTGTTTAAATGGTATTGCGATAAATGGGTGTTTTTATTTAACAAGCTCTTGTTGTTCTGTGTTTGTGATATAACTTTAAATCTCTGTGTTTTTAGACAAATGCAATATTTCTTATATAAGAAATGTTTGGGGAAGTTATGGACTTCTAACCTTAATGAGCAAACAAACTGGAGTTCAGTACAAATCAGGACATTGAGTACAAACACAGCAAATACTCAGAGAACATCTGCTTTTTAGATGAGAAGAAAAATTGCTTTATTTAAGCTTTCAAAAATGTCATCCATCAATGATTTTAAGTGATGTGGTCTCTCACAGTTCATTTAACATACAAATTCACAATAATAGTAAATTTCAGTTTTAACAGCTCCATATTGTTTCCCGAAAAGCTTTGATGATGCACAGGTTTATTAACACAGAAGTGATAGTAACAGAGTAACAAAAGAGAGAGAAAAAACAAAGAGGCAAATATATTGTGTTAGTAATATTAAACATGCAAAGCAGTTTCACAAGATAGAATGCTCCCTATATTGTAAACAGACTCTACATGTAAAATACATATATACTGAAATTATACATGAAAGGATCATCTGTGCAGCTGATACTAGTACATTCTCTCAGCCTTTAAATTTTGCACATACTTTCGCAGTACATACTTTCGCAGTTATTGTGTATTTGCATTACTGTATTGTATTATGGACATGTAAGCATTTACAAATCTAAAACACCCTTTACATCATATTCATAATTCCATTACACAATTATAATGAACTCATACCTGCTCTACCAAAGGTAGAACTGGAACTGCGTAACCTGTGTGCTTCCTCTTAGCACAAGTAAGCTGTATGTAATGAGAACTCATTAATGTAAATTACTTTGGTTTCAATTGCATCCAATGATCTTTCTGAGCAATCTGCACATTGTCAGAATGCATTACGACACTGATTTCCCTAAAGCTCTACCAGATGAAAGATTATGTTATGCAAAGGAAATATTGCAGAGTCTAATATGTGTAATACAAAATAGCAGATCTTCGGCAAAGGCTACAATGTGTGTGTGAGACACATACTGAACAGGTATTACAAAACTTTCATTGCTTGTATTGTAGAGAAGATGGAAGCTTGTTTATAGCTTTATTGCCTGAAAGAAGGAAACTCCAGACTTCAGATGCAGTTGCAATAATTTGAATGTAAGGAAGCAGGATTAAAATTAATTTAACTTTTCACATATGTTTTTACTAGGAAAGCATTTTTATCGAGATAAATGTTGAATGTTAACTTCACAAAGCATTGTTAGATGTGTTACAGTGTTACATGTTATATTTCCATTGAATCTGAATAGTTTTGTATTCAGTTATGTAGCAATCAAACTCCCTTGCAAGGAATAATCATATCACACAAAATATGAATCATTACATATCCACTTCATAAAAGAGGCATATACAAAAGGACTGAAGGATGAATTAGAATAGTTGTATTGTGATTACAGCAGTGATTAAAGCACTTGTACATGCCAAAAAGAGAATAAATAAATAAATAAATAAATAAATAAATATGAAGTCTTAGCTTTTACATGGAGTTTCTTTGATTTCCACAACAGACATAACATTAAATCCTTTCATAAAATAAAACCGTTGTGTATATACAATATTTGTCATATGTTCTGTCAATACTTTTTACACAAAGTCATAGGCTAAGATTTTACACAATATTATACAACTAAACAATGTATGCATCAGTATAGTGACTGTAATATTAACTGTAATGGGTAGATTTTTGTTGTTAAATTCTCTCTCTCTCTCTCTTTTGACAAAGCTTGATTATATTAGCTTGTAGAATCTATTGTATTAGCTTGTCAAGTGAAATGGAGGTAGCGAACACTTAAGCGTTTGTGCTGAGACTGACAGATAACAGACCTCTGTGAACAATACATTAAGTTGTCTGTGTATAGTTCAGTAACTGAGGTAAAACGTTAAAATTTGTGTTCATAATATGAGCGCACTGCAGCAGATGTGAGGTCACTGAACTAGCGTTATATTTGAGTCTCTTGAGAGCCATTTCAGATTAAAGCTAGAGGTCTCCTCCATTAATAATGCAAGCATGAAAGCTGCCTCTCTGTTTTGTTACCACTTTTAAAACTAAGCCACTGATAGAAAAACTATGCAGATCAAGTTGCAACAGTTTGGGTGTAAAAATGATTCTGTTCGTTTGAACAAGCTTATGTTATTGTGCTTTTTTTCATCTACGGTGATTATTTTTCTTTATTGACACTGAAAAAACAAAAACATAAGAGATGTAGGTGTTAATTAGGTCAGAACCTCGTGCTGTTCATCAAATAAGAGTTTAACCGTTTTATGCCATCTACATATATTATATTATAGCTCACATGTTGTGTAAAAATGTTTCCACTCTGTTATCATATAAACAATTTCAAATCATTTTAAAGTATTTTGAAGTAGCTATTTTGTCACAGTCTGTCCTTCAAAAATGTCACTGCATCACAAATATAACAGTTAAATGCTTTGGCCAAATGCCCATTTTATTATCTTTTAAGCCGAGACCACAACAATACACAAACAAATCACTAAAGAAAAATGAAATGATTAGCAAATCGACATTTTGAACACAAACAGAAGGATGTGGATTTCCCACAATTCCGTGAAAACTAAAATTATAAAACACTTTCAAAGTTGATTTATAATTCACATTAATTTGAAACTTTATAGAAACGAGTTACCTATTTACGCAGCAATATTCAGTGATATAGGGAAAGGTGTTTCCGTCTTCCTGCTTGAACACAAACACAAGTTGAATATGTTCTCCTTTTTTATTTTTTATTTTATTATATATATATATATATATATATATATATATATATATATATATATATATATATATATATATATATATATATATAATTATTATTATTATTATTTATTTTTATTTTTTGTAGAACAGCGAATACACTATCATACCACGATAAATTGTAAATATCCTCTATTCTCAAACACCTTCGCAAACTCTGTGTTATAGGATTGCTTTCTAATGTTAAAACTATATACAACATGTAAACTAATAAGCCTTTTTATATATATATATAATTCTGCAGATGGCATTATCTCTCCGGCGCCCGGTGTTCTGCAACCTATTAGCATCATTTCGTCCATCGAGTTCCATTAATTACATTTGAATGAAAACTTGCGCGGAAGAATAAGATTTTGGAGAGGCCTGCCAGATACTTGCTCCTCTTGGGAGGACCTTTAACCTTCTTAACGGTGGGTATGCAGTACTTAAAGGCTGCTTTTTACTACAACTGGGAAGCTGGGACGTGCACCTGCCTGCTTATAGTACAAAATGGTCGACATCAGCGAAGTGGCAATTGCTTCATGTGTAGAAGGATTCTTAGATTACTGTATGCTAATTAAAGAACAAATTGCAAAATTTGGTAATAGCAATCTTTTATTTCGAAATATTATACATATTAAATTTTCCTTACTTTAACTGAACCTTGTGTCTGCGCATGGCATCTATTTTAGATGTTAGATATGCATAACTTAAGCAGATAAACAATACTATTTCCTAAGATCATTTTCATGCGAAATAAAATAAAAATGACTGAAAATGTCATTTCATTTATGTTACTTCTAGACAGCGCGTTATACAAGACAACGGATTATAACGATATGAGATGTGTTTTGAAGGCTGGGAACGTAAATCGTACTTCTGTTATATATCAAGGACTTGTAAATATTCAAATAACATTTTGAAAGACAGAAAAGCAACTAAAGAATCTCTCTGGCGCCTATAAATATTATTTTATTTAAATACAAAATAAAGGACAATGAAAAAACAAATTGTCTGCAAGTTGGTGGCCAAATGAGTAATAAAGCTTTTTTTGTAGGTATTCAATTTAGCTACCATAAAACTGAAAATATCAACATGTAGATGAGAAAATATTAATATGTTGACTGATTGATATTACTTTACAGTCTGTTACATGAATGTAAACGCCTTAGGTAGACATGTTGCTAATAGTTTGTGTAAGCTCTATCTGAAAAAGGTAGGCCCTGTCACACCTGTAGTAATCGTGTTTGTGTTGCACTTACACCTATAGCACTTATATGAAAAAAATCATGTAAGATCGCCCATGCAGGAGTGTCCTTGCTGTCATTTTATTATGGATTTTTGAATTTTGTGAGTCTTTATAAACAACGATAACACAGTGTTTTAAGCCTATGCATCTACTGAACAGTTTCCTTAGATGAAACAGCAAATATCGCTGTTTTGTCTAGTTATTTTTGCATTTGCATTTTATGATAAATGCGTCTCAGAGCATGTAGACATATTCAGAGAGCCCTAGTCTTGCTGTTCAAGCAGTAACAAAGGTAATAAAAAATTGATATGCCGATCTTAATTAACATAATTGTCCTCTAAATTAATTAAAGAAATAGTTGCGGGTTATGGAGTATCATGATTCAATGTATCTTGACTCCTCATTGTAATATACCCCGGAGGAAACTATAGGCTGTGGCATGTGCAACATCAGCATTATAATTGAAATAAATACTAAAACTTGATATTTGATGTCTTGATATCTGTGGATGATTTGTTTACACAAAGGATTTGAAACACTGCACCTTGTTGACCCGAATTGTATTTTGTTGTACCGCAACAGCTAGGCCATAGTATGCTCAAGTTAGGATTTTTTTCTTTTCTTTTTTTTTCTCCTTTCTTTCTTTTTTAATATACTCGTAACATATTTTGATGTGTTTTATATTGGATTTCAAATTGTGCGTTATTGAATGTGATGCCAATAAATTGTATACACAATATTTCCTCTCCGAGCCCTTGTGCCTATAACGCAAAGTAGACATTAACTTATTCTGGACACTGTTTCACAGTCGGATCTGTGAGATAATGAGTCAGGACCTCAGCTCTTACTCCAGGCTCTCTTTCCCTTCACTGACCCTTGATCCATCAAGCACTCCAGTGGACGCATGTGTTTGCCCATTCACTCCAAGACTTATATACGCTCTGCTTTAAATGAGGATAGTTGCTTAAGAAAGGCAACGAACTGCAAACCAAACGTGAATTAAAATAACCGCAGATTAAAAATAACTTTCAAAGGAATACCACAGGCCATGTCTTTTATTTTGTTGGCAACCCAATTACCAACAGCTCTTGCCATGCATTAAAGGAGAAGGGCCATAGGTGACAGTTAACTCCCAGCTAAGTCAAACACAAACAAAACTGACAGATATGACTCTTTTCACTGTTATGTTGTACAATTTACCTGCAAGTCACACACAGACACATAAACTTGCTTAGAAACGCGTAATTAGTTTAACGAAGAACGAACGGAATTCAGTTTCAGTCAAAGCATGTTCAAACAAATCTAAGCACGGTAATATTTGTATTTTATTAATGAACAAGTTTTCCGCACATTCACCGATTAATGCAGTTGAATGGGAAAGCAATACATGTTATTAAATCAAAAGACATGCATCAGAATCATTTATAATATACTGAATAATCTTAAAGTGTATATATATATATATATATATATATATATATATATATATATATATATATATATATATATATATATATATATATATGGATATAAATCCACCTCTAAAGCAACACATATGCACTCTTATTCCTTTTTCAGTTTCAGCTTTAGTAACTAGTGTAGCTAACTCATTCATTAGCCACTGTTAGTTTCTTAGATTTTTCTAAAAAAAAACAACAAAAAAAATTAATAATAATAATAATAATAATAATCTTATTATTTTCCCGGGACTAACATTACACCCACTAACACGCAGACACACATGTACGCACATACTGCTTTTATGAAAAGAGAAATTCCGCGAGCTCCTAAACTTACGAGGACATTAAAACAGAACAATCCATCTAAACTAAACACGGCAAACACGCTGATTCATTTCACACGGCAACCTGTTTCAGTACCTGAGCAAATGTTATCCAGTATATCCCAGTCCCATCTCTGATGGTAAATTTTTCATGTGGTCCTTCCTCATTGAAGTATAGCCTACAAACAAAACATTTTTAGTTTTTTTTGAGTGACTTGGTATACTTGAAATGCTAAGCGGTCACCCATCCAGTGGTTTCTCCAGCATCAGAGTGAGGCGGCTGCTTGGCCCTCGGTCATGCTCTCTGCCTTAATATTCCACAAGGTTGAGTGGCCCTCATTTACCTAATGGATCAGGCGCACAAAACCTTAGACGAGTTTCTCTCTCTGTGAGTCACAAGACAAACTATATGTGATGCTTCGAACTGGCTGGTCTCAGAATTAACCCAATTTAAACATATCGATAATTAAACACTTAAATATGATTTGCTGAACGTTTAGTAGTCAGAAGAGAACGCTTGATATTACTGTTTGTTTTGTGTTCTAAGTTTACAAAAAGAGTAGAAATGTTCAGTGTTACTAAAGTCAAAGTTATGTCACCTTACATAGGCTACTTGTACAGTATATCCAAACGTGTGAGACCAGTTAGACAGAGGTGTGTTCAACATGACTGATGGATGCAGGCATGAAAATGTTTCTTGTTCCCAAACTTATAGCATTGAAACTTCATGAGCGTACAAGCTTGGCTTATCTTTGTTTCCCTGGGCACTTAACATGAGTCTTATTTGTAGAGCCTTATTTCTACATTTATATGAAGTGCCAACATTAGCCCAAGCAACGTGCTCCACGCTATTTTTTAAAAACTGCATAAAACGTGATCTGTTATTATTAATATCCACAGGCCTGCTCACATCTGTGATGTTGTTGACCCAGAAAGAATCTGACAAAGGTCGGATGAATTAAACAGGTTAAATGAGCTTATATTTACACGTGGATCTTGATTATAACGATTTTTGCTGAGACAATACCGAACGTTTTAAAATTTCAATGTTAATTTTTAAAATTTACGTTCTTCATAAGCTTATACCTACGATTAAGATACGTTTTCCCTTAATGTAGATTTCCAGGTTTATATAGCTATTACAAACTCCTTTTGTTTTAGAAACTGTTTGAAAAATGTAGTTGCACTTCTATTGTCGATTTTCTGTGGACATAGCTATATTTTTTATTTTTTTTAAATTTATTTTATTTTTTTACTATGATCTTATTTGGGAGATACCCTTAGCGCTGCTTAAGACGCATAAATTAGGTCATAGACTGGAGGGGGTCTTCATTGTGCCACTCTGACAGTGCGCACTGGCGCTTATGACTCTCGGAGTGCTCTCAAAGTTGGAAAAAGTATGGAATTCCCTGTTGACGCAGATTAACAGCGCCTAAAAAAAGAAGAAGAAAAAGTAGACTTCAGACAGACTGACAACGTCGGCTCAATTCGATATGAATAAGCTTTTGAGGACGATGTCAGACTCGTGAATTGCACGGCAAAAAGGGGGAAATATGACCATTGAAAATGTTCAGTTGGCATGATGATAAATGTAATGTGAAACTAACAACATTTTTTTCTCAATTATCTTGGTGAGATGTCAATGACTATTGTTTGCTGGTCTAGGGAGTCGCTCCGCCCCTCATGTTTGTCGTAAATCTGGCGCCTGGCTACAATAAACCTGAGATAAGAGTGGCCAGGGCTCGCCTCCTTCTCCAAGGCGATCAATCGGATCTCAGGCATACTACAAGCACTCTCTTACGTCGACGTCCACGAGAACAGAGCTGATACAACAACACGGCTGAGCTCCACCATCAAATATCTTTCTGCTTTTCTGAACCATGTCGCTGAGCCCAAAGCACACGACACCTTTCTCAGTGACAGATATTTTGAGCCCAATTGAGGAGACTTACAAGAAGTTTAGTGGCATGGAGAGCACTGGAAACCTCACATCTCCATTGGGAGCGTACCGGCAACCTCAGGTGTCCCAGACTGGCATGCAGCAGCACTCTATGGGCCACAACGCCACTGTGGCGACCACCTACCATATGCCACACTCCGTTTCCCAGTTCTCGCACAGTGCAATGGGGGGCTACTGCAATGGCAGCATTGCCAACATGGGGGACCTACCCTCTTACCAAGAAACTATGAGAAACAGCGCAGCAGCAACAGGGTGGTACGGCGCCAATCCTGACCCTAGATACTCAACAAGTAAGTTCTCTTACATTATTCTGATTTATCTCTCGACTCTTTGCTCGTTGCATGCGTGTACTTATTTGCTGAGTTTCCAGCGAGTTTACGTTAGTTTTACGCATCAGCGTTATTGCTCATACTTTGCCTTCTTAGCACTGCCGCTGCTATTGTTACTGCTGATTTTCCCACCGTTCCTCCTTAAGTTAATCATAACTTACGAGTAAAAATTTATATTCGTTCACTGTTGCACGCGTAAATGCTGCACTGAGATGACTGCTGCTGCACAAATGATTAACAACTTAGCCCAACACTGCTACTAATTGAATGGCCGTACATCTGTATGCATATTTTGAAGTTTCTAGATTCATGGGACCTTCCACAGGTATGAACATGACAGGAATGGGCACGCTGACAGGCATGGCCGACACCACCAAATCCATCCCACCTCTGCACGCAGCTCCAAGGAGGAAACGACGGGTGCTCTTCTCTCAAGCACAAGTCTACGAGCTGGAAAGGAGATTTAAGCAACAGAAATACCTCTCAGCGCCCGAGAGGGAACACCTGGCTAGTATGATACATCTAACCCCGACGCAGGTCAAGATCTGGTTTCAGAATCATCGCTACAAGATGAAACGGCAGGCCAAGGACAAAGCAGCGCAGCAGCTTCAACAGGAGGGCAACCTGTGTCAACAGCAGCAGTCGCCGAGGAGAGTGGCTGTCCCTGTCTTAGTGAAGGATGGCAAGCCTTGTCAAAACGGCTCCAACACACCGACGCCAAACCAACAGCAGATGCAGCAGCAGCAGCAGAACGGATCCGGGGTCGTGCTTCCTACCTCCAGTAACTCTATGAACCAGCACCAAACCCAGCAGGTCAACGCACTGGTCCAGGCCCAAGACCTGGAGGAAATGTCCCCCAGTCCCCCGTCACTCCACTCGCAGATGAACAACATGGGCCAGATAGACACTACCGTAGATTACACAAATAACATGGTCACGTCAAATCTGCTTTATGGCAGGACGTGGTAAGACCGGACACCTTTTCTTTCCTCCGTTTTTCCACAAACTTTAGCGTGCTCTGAATTAAGAACTGCGCCCGAGGCCAAAAGCAGACAGTGCTTCGCACGCCGAGCATCCGTGTGGCGGGTGATCGGACCAAAGGAGCCAGTTTTCGAGGGAAATTTACCACTTTTTTTCTAAAAAAAAAATTAAAATAAACAAATAAAAACCGTTTTTCTGGTCACAGTTTTCTACAATGACCCTGCTACTCATGGACAAAATAACAATTTCTAGCCTCACGCTCTATGTTTGGGACTTCCTTTTGTTGTTCTAGTAGAAGGTTGTCTGTTGTTAAACAAAATTGCTGCTCCACATCTATGGCAATGCCAGGACACGGGAAGCAATGTTTCATTTTTCAGGTATGAACTCCTAGCAAGAACTGGAAAAGTTCCCAGATCTCAGCAATGCCTGAACGTGCGACTGAAGCGACTATTGTAAAAAAAAAAAAAAAAAAAAAAAAAAAAAAAAATACTAATGTATTCATTTAGAGAAATGAAAAGTAGGGACTGTATATTTGGCTAACACTTAAGTTTCTGTTTACTTGTAATATAAATGTTTGAGTCCTTTCGTTGGTCATTTATTCTATTATTTTTTGTTTGTTTGTTTTTTGGTAAATTAAAACAAAGACACAAAGACGATGGCTGCTGTATATGTTTCAAACCAATTGAACGTTAACAATAAATCAATTAAACCGCACGCCATTGTTGGGGAATTAATGTGTGTAGAGTAATTTCTGTGAAGAGCGTTTTCATTCAATTAATATCTGAAAATACATTTAATATTAAATAGTCGATGGAAGGAAACTTTTCACTGATTTTGGGAGGAAGAAACCTAAATTTAGATACAAAAGAAATTTAATGTCTGCCCTTTACTTCTAAATTGGCGTCCAAAGTTAATTATTTACTTGAATTTGTTACAAATTCAGCTACCTCTCCTAATTTAAATTTTTCTGAAACCTACGTTACACAAAAGGTAATAATAATTCTAATAATAATAATGTGCCACCCATTCATAACTTTAGGTTCTATCGATTTATGTTACGCATAAATTTATATTGTTGGTTCATTTTATTTAACGTCTGACACTTCAGTGGCTTTTCTGTTTGATCAGATCCAAAGAATACATAGGTATAGTTTACATCTGACGTATGCTATTTAAAACACGAAAATAAAACTGCATACATTTTTAGAATTCTATATTATTGTATACTATTTTAATATACTTTGTAATTAAAGGACATAAATTTAGATTTTCAATAAATAGATTATTTTAATTTTGTAATAAGCTCTAAAATATTTTTTAATTGTTTTGGTTTTGCATTTTTACATTTTCAATAAAGTGGACTTCAATAATAGACTGTAGATTGGCAATAAAAGTTAATGCGAAGATAGTCCGAAATTGTTTAACGTGATTTACAATTACATATCTTGTAAAAAATAATTTTGCGCTGCAAGCGAATTAAGCAGACTATGGCTTTTAAATTTAATTGTAAATATAAAAAGCAGAATGCGAGTTTAAAAACACTGACCCACATGCAGTAGCCTAATGAATCATGCGCACCATTACCTGGAATACATGAAATAATCCAACAAGTCTCAGAACTCTCGGACAATCATTGAGGCACGTCACAAAAAAGAACAAATAAAATAAGAGTAAATGAAAATAGAAAACTGGTGATTGTAGCTGTTTTTTTATTTTTAATTATTTATTTATTTATTTATTTATTTTTTCTGAAAGGGCTATGAGTGTTCCAAAAGTTATGTAAAGTGATTCAGTGACAAGCCCTGAAATTTGAAACAAGACAGTTTTTACTATTTTCGTTTAACGTTTTTATTTGAATGTTATTTTATATGGAGTTCTTTGCAATGCTTAATCAAAAGCGATCCAAAGGAAGACAAAGCAATGCCAGTCGACATGATTCATATTCACATCAACTTAAACGACACAGATTGAATGTAATGTGAATGATTTTCTGTTTAAATGAATATCTATTGTCCAAATGGCACAAGAGGGAAGAGAAAACTTTTCAAAGTTGTAATAACCTCCACCAACCCAACTACAGAGCCTTTTTTTAAATTATAGACTCCAAAACGCACACAACTTTAAGGCTAAGGAAGAAACTGTAAAATATGTATTATTTATATCTGGCATGATAAATAATAATAATAAAAAAGCATGGTTAAGTACGTGAACACCTTCAACATGATTATTGTGGAAAATTAAGCAAAATATTTGGTTGTCATTATGAAATGGATATGACCTAGTAATAGTTACTTTGGCCAAAGTGTTTCAAAGCCTGTGTAAACTTGATCTGATTATGATACTATTTTACTCAGTGTTTGGAGGACTGAATGCATTTGTAAATTGCATCCAAATAATATGGTGTTGGAGGCAGAGGCAGGATTTAAATGATAGACAATCATCTCTGGCAGTCTCAATTCTGGCAGTGTCTAATGCTGAGTGTTCAAGCTCTCTAGGATGTAGCAGTCACTATATCAGACAGAACACTTGGTTTTGATATTTGGATTAATATAAAAACAGAACTGTGTGTGCATTTCAGAAAGTTTCAACAAATAACTAGTTGTGGTGATGAAAAAATCTATATATGACATGCAAATGATACCAAACAATCTGTGAATGTGATAAAAATAATAATAATAATAATAATAATAATAATACATAGGATAATAGGTAGAATGTTATAATATACTGAGAATGGGGGGGATATGCTGAACCAGTTCATGCATCAATGCATTAGTAAATTCAGATATGATGTAGTTTTTTATTCCAGATAACAATTGCAACTACTCGTGTCAACATTTTGCTATAGTTTTTTTAGTGGAGGGGTGTAAGCATATCTTGTTTATTATAATATAGTTAGTAAAAGCTTAGTGAAAATTGAAAAATATACTTTTCAATATCTATTCAGTGTCAGGAAAGCACAACATAGAGATTCAAGAGATTTTAGTATTGCTTTTCTCAATCCTGCCATAGATTTCTTGGAGCTCCATTCTTCCCCACTAATTGCAGGATCTTAACAAATTCTTACCACTGAGTAATTTGAATCCAGCCGGAGGACCTTGTCTGTATTTTCCCTGGCCATTATTCTACTTAATATGTCAGAACGTCTGATCGCAGAGAAACCTTTTCAAGTTCTATTGATGTGTCTTTCAATTGACCATGGTGACCTAGCAACCTGGACAGCACTAATTGGCATAGGCAGCCTAACGTCAGTATTACAGTTTATGTGGGAACAAATGTGACACTGCTTGGAACAGTTTACAGAAGTATATTAACAAATATTTAGTCTGTTTATTTTCAATATAAAGACATGGCAAAATGCAAATTCCGTTGTACATTTTCTCACTAGTTCTCTCTCTCTCTATTAAACTAAAGCTGCATTTAGTTTTATCACACATGCATGTTTTTAAAATCTTAATTTTCTAAAAACATCATCATACAGACTGAGGTTTTTACGAACCAGTGAAGCACTCTGACACACTTCAGAAATGGTATTTGAATGTGTGTGACGCCCTACCCCCACTCTGACACACACACTTCTGCTTCTGTTGCGTGTTTCCAAATAAAAGTAGACACTCATGTGGTGCTTTGTGAATATTTACTTCAGCACACAGAAAAGACAATGGAATAAATCTCAGAATTTCTAACTGAGAATTTTATATTCACATCTCAGGTGGTAAAATGCATTCTTTAGATAAAAGCACTCTCCTCTCTTTGAGAGCAAAGCCTCACTTCACATTTCTCATTGTGAGTGATGTTAAAAAAAAGGAGGTATTTATCTGTTATATCGCAGTAGAGCAGAGTTGTGTAGTCTTGGTTGGGCGAGTTGAGGCATTGCATTTTCATGCAAGTATAAGAAACCATCAGCCTTGCAGTATCAAAGCAGACTGCGTCCTAGAAAATGCAAACTGTCCTAATCTGAGCCATTTCAAAGTGGGGGAAAATAGTAGGCAAATAGACATGCTCCAACACAATGAAAAATATTTCAAGAAGGTCAGGGGACTCGGAAAGCAATTCTCTCTCTAATGGGTTTCCATAAAATTAAACAAATGACAGTGAATTTCACCATTGCCTCTGTAGAGAAGTATAGCATCGATGTATATATGTATACATATATACGGCAAGAAAATGATAGTATTCGTAGTCTTGAAATGTTTAAATCCATTGCTATGAATAACATTCCACCAGCATTGTGCGGGCGATTCACCCCTCTGAATTCTGTTTCATTTCACTACGTGAGAGAGGGGAAGCAAATTAGAGATGGAAAAGTGAGAGAGAAAGTTGTATCCCTCATTATCAAACCATGTCACATTCCCCCCAATGCCTGGCTGTGCAGCTCTGGCCGGTCAGTAATCCCTCTTCCAAGTTCCCCATGCATCTTATTCAGGCTGCTTATAAGTTGTTAAAGAAACTGTTTTCAATCACCACTAATAACTACTGACCTCGAGTGACACAGAGCCACAATAGGCTTCCGAAGCCTGTGCAGCCCAACCAAAGAAGCTGATTAGTACTTCAAGAGGTCTAAAGCAAGAATCAATGGCTGGTCTGTCTCTAGCTGCCAGTCTCAGCATCGCTGCCATTATGGCTGTATGCCATTAGTTATGCCTCATTAATTTCAGCAAACACCACTCCAGAGAAATTTGTTTACCTTTAGACATCTAATATATGTGATATTATAGACCTTATTGGAATTGGATGGTTTAAAGATTTTGACAGAAGGCCCAAACTGGGCACCAGAAAGGTAAAGAAGACCACAGACCACAAAGGTGTTTGAAGGAAATGCGGTTTGAGGTTAAAAGGCCACAAAAAATTATTTGGATATATTTTTTTTAAAAGATGGCTTTTAGTTTAACATTATTGCAACTATGACCTTGTAATGTTTTTTTTTTTTTTCTTTAATTGAAATAATTTTAATGAAGTTGATAGTTTCTGTGAATATCCACTCAGTTTTAAAATATTTAATTGTGTACAAGGAGTGCTGATGCTGATGTGAATGCAGCTTAAATAATAAAAATATTCTAATATGGTCAACTTAATCTGTTATCAGATTTCACTGGTTTAATAACTGATTTATTACTGAATGAATGCACTGTGCATCATTGCTACTGTAAATCCAGTCTATTCAAGCAGCTCATCGCCCCATTTCCAATGTAAAAATATCCGTTTTTAATGTATCCTGTCTATGCTAAATCATTAATGAAATGTTTTCCCCATTCTCACCCATTTATCCACATCTGATCTTTCTTTAGCATGCGCTTTGAATGAGACAATTGTGAAAATTTGTATGTCTTGATGAAAATGCTTCAGATGACAATGGGATTTTCAAGAGCTGAGAGTATCTGATTTGTATTCGGCTCCTAAAATTCAAATCAGGGTTGAATGGGCCACATTGTGAAGTACTGAAGTATTCTAGGTCCCTGCAAGACTCTTACAATGCTACACTTTCTAACTAGCACACAGCTTCTTCCCAATCCACAGTTGCCAAGGCGATGGCCAGCTGCAAGACTGGGCCTTGTTTGTTTATAAGGGCAGGGGTGGATGGTGGTTCAAATGGAGGCAGGCAATAGCATGAATTGTTTGCGTGCAACCACTTCAGAAGTGTGAAAGGGAGGCTTGATGTTGCATATGTTTACGTCCTGCTCTATTATGTGTGTAACACTGCTGGATGCACGTAACTTATTCATCTACCTGAGCACATACGACAAATTTGACATTTTTGGTTGCTGCTTACGCCCCACTGATGGTTAGGTTTAGGTGGACCTTCTTGCTTTTTTCAAACAATCATACATTTTCATACTAATCAAACTGTATGTATCTATACAAAACTGACACTTCATTAAACTGTTACATTTTACATATACTATAAAAACAGAAATCCAGCATATGACGTGACAGTGGGACTCAAACCAGGACCTTCTTAGAAACACAAAATGCAGTTTGTACAGAAAATGACTTCACATCTATTATAAATATGTTTTGATGATATTTTTGTAGAGCACAAAGGCAAATATGGTTTGTATACACGGTAATCATCAAAAGGCTGAAATTACTTTAAAAAAAAAGAAAAAAGAAAAAGCAATTTGTTTTAAAAATAGCCTGTGAAATAATATGGGGGGGGGGGGGGGGGGGGTAACAAACAATTAGAATTTTTTTAAATCTAAAAATATGTCTATGTATATGTGTTTTTTATTTATTTTTCTTGAGTATCATATTTGATACATCAGGCTTTTATGGCTCATATATTATGATTTACTGAGAATATGGAGCTCATACTCAAGGAGGCAAAAAAACACCCCAGTTTTATTCAGAGGCCCAAACTGAGCAAAATGTGCAGTTTAGAGCAAATATTGTTATTTATTTGACCACAAAGTAAGATGAAATTATGATAGCTTTTAATGTAAAACAATGAGATCTTTATAACAGTACAGCTGATACTTACATAAAATTATATAAATATCAGTCACTCTATATCTTCCAATGATGTCTTATTAAGATGATATTTAAATGTTTAGTTTTATGATCAAAGTTCTGTAGTTTCCAAACATATAATACAATGCAATACAGTGATGATTGAGAGATGAACAAATAAACGTTCCTTAATTTGAACTTTTATTTATTTATTTATTTGTATGTATGTATGTATGCATGTATAATCAAGTTGCTTCAGTCCAGTAAGTGTTCATTTTGAAATATACTAATAATACAAAAGTTGTTATTTGTTTACTGTCACAGCAAAAATACACATGAAGCAAGACTTGAAGGGAAGCATTTTTACAATTATACTAAAAGGCTTTTACTTGCTAAAAAATGATAAACTATCAATCAGAAGAAGGCATGTAGTAGATAGTGGGCAAAAGGTCTTTAAGCAAAGTTTTGATCATGTTGATCATTTAGAGGCCTTATATGATACAGGAGGCTTTTATATGGTTAAAGGGACAACTGTACACCTTATTTACTCCTGAAAACTGCATATTAGTAGAGCAGTAATATAAGGTACAAAGACATCTTTTTGAGGGTACTGCCCCAGTGACAAACTGTTACACCCCTAGGTACAATTTAATGTTTAATGGGAAAATGATCAGATTTTTCCCCTTGAAAATTAAAGTGTAAAAAGTACAAGAATATAAAAAGTACAAATATGATACAATTCAGTGTAAATTTACATGTACACAAAACAAGTACCTCCTAACCCATGTGGGGTAGTCCATCACTCTGGGAACATGGTTAATTCATTTAAAGACAATGTTTATCTATTTGCACATGGCTTGTGTCCACTAATAAGCTTAATCAAGTTTAATTAAGTCTAACAAATTAAAAGACCACTGCTTGCTTCATTAAGTGGAGACGAACCTAAGAATGTTGGCACATTTGTCACTGTGCAAAATCCCCTCGTACAAACACAGCAAGTCAGGCCTAATATGCAGCGTACACAAGGCCAAAGAGCAGCACAGGACCACCCACTCTCTTTCCAATTATCATCTTGCGACAACCTGTCTACTCTTCACCATTCATCAATAGACGCACCACTCCAAAGAAGGCATTACAATTAGATGCCTGTTGTTCCCCTTAATAAATTTCTAGACTGTTGCTGGGAATCAATAGCTGGCAGTCCATGTGCCCCAGATGACAAACAGGATTACACCCCAAATCCCACGTTCTGTGCCCTGCTCCTCCTCCTAAGTCACCTGGGATGTCAAACACTGAGAGCTGGCTCATCAGCAGAACACAGGATTGTGCTACTGACTGAAAGAAATTAAGATTTCTCTTCGAGGCTCCTGCAGTGCACTCACAGTGGCACGCTTTCCAACTCTTTCTGGCTACTTTTACCAAACTATTCGTCAGTTATTATCAGACAGTGTCCGCCTGATCGTATGTAAATGTATCTGTGCATCTTGCATCACTTTTCAGGTCCATTCCCTGCTGCGTTTATCTATAACCTGCATAATAATATGATGCACACGACCCATGTACATTATGCAAATAAAGCCAATTAGGCCAGGAAGTGCATGAAACAAAGGTGCGCTACAGCTGGGTAGCCTCTTGGCCACAGCAGAGGCTGGAGTGTTTGCTTGCCCTGATTTAAGCAGCTGGTCACAGAGGTTAGGTTCGGACCCATTCAACCCGCTCCACAGGGGGGACCGGCACACTCAAAGAGAAAGTTTTAGCTGCATTCGCTTTTGCTGGGGGGTCAGTGATGATAGGGGAAACAAAGATGACATGCAACACAGGTTTCCCACAAATCCTCGGTCTAGCCACACTTAATGGTTAATTAGCCGAGCTCGGCCAGTCCCCTAATCATTACACAGCACATTAAACCCGTCCTAATCAGACCTAATCCTGAATGTGTGCTCCTGATCTTTCTCCTCTACTTTCGCAAGAGATGGACGCGCTCTAGTAGTATTGATTAAGTCACAAGTGCCTGCTAAGATGTGTACATCCTAATAATTAGATTCTATATTAAGAGTGGGGTGTTTTTTTGCTGATCAATCATTGCTTTGGGCATCATCAGGATTTCGATTTTCCACGGACGTATTCCCCAGAAGCAATTTGAGATACTATGGAAGATCATTTCAGGGATGATTTCCATCAAAAAAAAAAAAAAAAAATGGACATGGCTGGACTTGCATTTGCTAATAGGCTAATTGCAATGATGAATTTTAAAACATTATCTTTCCTAACCAAACCAGGCTCATTTGAAGAATGTGACTCAAAGCTGCAAAATCATACCTATACATACATTGCACTTTAAGTTTTCCAGCACTAGTAGTAGAAAAACACCAGCAACTTTTGTTACTTTCCACACAAATTATGATTACACGGGCAGATTATCAATTAATAAAGACTTATATTTGTGTGGTTCCTTGCACTGTATACTATTATTTGACCTCAAAACACTTTTACATAATGCATGATTTGTAAACTAATACGTTTGCATCACAACCTGGTCCACATGCATGGCATTTCTGAAGTAGTAAACTTGCTTGGTAGTTCACTTGTTCATTGCAAACTACTTGGGAATAAGTCCCTTGAAACGTGAGCCACTCGTAGAAGGAAGCTAAAATGGCATGGTTACTTCACCAAATGAGTTTTTATCTCACGTTTGTTTTTTCCTCACATTATAGTCTGGGTTTAGTGTTGGGGGTATGTTCAATTCAAATGCGACACAGCATTAATCATTCACCACACATTTAATTTCTGAACTGCCATGATACGTGCATTAATGTAATAAAATGTTGCCACATTCACTTTATACTTCTTAGTCTTTTAGATCCAGTCACTGGACATTTCACTTTAAAAATGTCATAAATGTGTTTCATGCAATGGCATGAAACAGGAAAAAAATATTGCTTATGGTGCCTCGTGTGGATGCTCACCTGAAAAGTGCAGGGAATAGTACTCAGAGAAACTTATTTCAGGTTCTGAAAAAATGGAGTCATGGGTTGTTTCTAACCTACATGCCACAATTTCTTCAAAGGAAAATGCAAAATTTCACATCTCCCACACTGGCTACTTTAACTGTGCTCCAATTACCATGCTCCTCTAAAATAGGCGAAATGAGCTGGTCAGAATTTTCCAAGTGACCACATTTTATTCTGAGTGCTGTGCTGCAGAAAACAGATCAGGTAATTACTGTACTTTCCAGGACTATAAGGCCATACATTAAAATCTCCAACAACTTCTCAAGTGAAAACTCATCTAATCACAAGGACAATCACAGAGAGGCTGTGCTGTTTACTGATTGCTCTAATCAAAAATAGCTTCTTCAAACACCGCTAATTGGTAAGTTTATCCACCGAATCACATGGCAGACATGCAGGGGACACGGTCCTGATTTGCCGAACCCAAATATCCCATTTGCATTAAGTGCCAGCAGAATGCTCTTGACTCCCACAAGTTATCAGCAAACCAGACAATTATTCATCAGCAGCAAATTGGCACATCAAAGTCAAATCAGAGAATTACGGAGAGGAACACCCAACACCGGGGCTGAGAGATGTTAGGTGGCCTTTGATTGACCGCATTGCCCTTCCAGAGTCTTCACCGACATTACAGCGCTTAAACCCCTACCGAGGCCCATTTGCCTGCTGGACAAGTGTTATATTCAGATAATGGCCATTTAGACAGCGAATGGATTCTCGCCCCGTTTTTCCCCTGATAAAATTAGGATATACCGTTCCATCGTGTGGTTTGGACATTTCACGAAATTGATAACTCTAGCAGACTGAGGAAAAAAAACACACACACACACACACACACACACACACACACTGCACCTTGACTAATAAAGGTACTCAAATTTCCATTTTAAGTTAGAAGTTTTTAAAGATCACGAAACAGTGCTGAAAAAATAAAAAGTGCCACACAGAGTTATTCCACAGTTATTTTAACCTCGTGAACAAAATACTATTTTCTAGCAGTGATGCTGCATTCCAACTGAGATCCTACATAAAAACAAGATACTAAAATTGTGCCCTCTAACTCGGCTCCACGAATGACCTTTTCTTTCGGAGTCAAGCTCAACAAGAAACATGGGCGAAAAACAGTTTGGCAAACTGGAAACAAATGAGTTTTAAAGCTTAGGGGTCACATTAAATTCTGAAATGAGTTTATAGAGAATGCTTGCAGCTGAAAGGCTTTAATCCTACATTATGTAGAGACCTGAACAGTAGACAGTCAGCGCTTCAACCGCATGAATGCGACTTGGCCTTCTTTTCGCTTCGGCATCGCTTGACGGTCTTTTATCATAAGCTGAATAGCATGTTTTCACTGCTCTTGTATGAGTCCATCATTAATAAAAGACAGAGATGTGTGTATGAACAGAAAGACACTCTTGTTTGATGACTAGCCATTCCCAATTTTATCGCTGGCAAGTGAAACAAACCATACAAGCAGCTATCCAGCGGTGGTCGTAAAAGAAATGCTTCAAAACGCTGCACTTTAGGGCAGCCGACCTATTTCAATCACACGCTGTGAATCGAAAATGTGTGGCCTTGCTTCTGTTCGGTGTTGAGTTGAATACAAGGTGAAATATATTTTTGACGAATTTGAGCATCTTTTGCTGGTTTCAGGTTCCTCTAATTTCAATAAAAACTGAACCTGATCAGCCACATTCAATGGATAATGTGCTAAGTTAAATAAGGATTTATATTTCGTGCGAACATTTTGCACCTAGGCCAGTGAGGTGCTGTCATTCATATGCTGTTTTACATGGAATGCATTTCTGTGATAACAAAAAAAATGGTGACTTACTCAAGGGTTGCAATCATAAACTGAAATGCATCATTGCTGATTGTATGATCAGCAGCAGCGTTCCTCCTCCAAACCGTACCCTCACTGCATCAGTCAAGTGTTGATATTTCTTTGATTCGAGTAAGATGATGTGGATCCTTTGTAAGGAAACTGATAGTGCTTGCATCTCATTCAAAGTATGTGACATATCCACAATAACACAGATTCAACATAGGTGGCCTCTAAGTACAAGGAAAGCAATGAAACTTGAGAGCACTTATTTCCCATTTCAAGTATGGTGCACAACATTATGCTTCCTCAACCATCCCTTCTCTTGACACACCTTAAGTCAGTTTATTCTACTTCAAAGGGACATCATATGACTCTCAAAGTTTGGGGCACATCAGTATTCCAGATGCATTTTGAAGAGAATGCATTATAAGCACTATATGCATTGTAGTAAACACTGGAAGCCTTTCTGGTGTATTTACTCCCCTTTGGGGGAATTTTGACCATTAGTTAAAGGCTATTTAAGAATCTAGCTTGCATATTCAAACCTTACTGCTGTAGTACAGTATGCATAAAGAGTTACTATAATAACACTGTACTGAGGAATATTTTGAAGTGTAGGCAAGTTAATCCAAATGTATTGTTTACCATATTCCTATTGCAGTTAACAAGCTACATACTGATTCCCATGCAGTTTGGGGGAGTTCTAACTAAAAGCTACTAACTTTTAATAGTAACTAGCATAATAGTAGCTCAGCTATTTTCAAAATAGCACAGCTTTTCCAGTAATTAGCTTCTTTTTCCAACAATAGTGGTGCAGTGTGACAAATGCTGGGTTTTCATGTCACGTATTGAGTTTTACAACTGAGTAATCTGAGGCAATAATCAAAAACATTTATTTGCATAGTGCTTTTCTCAATACCACAATAAACATTATTTCAAAACAGCTTTACAGAAAGTCATGCCGTTATGTCAATAATGCCTCAGTGCTTTACCATAGAGCAAGTTATAGGGCTGGATGATATGACAATATAAAATGAAGTCCAGATTTAGAGCTATATTGTATATATATATATATATATTGTTGTCTGGCACATATATCACTGCCGCAGTGACTCATGTCTGAGTGTTCAAAGCAATCGAGAGATTTAAATTACTGGTCGATAATGTTGGGGTGTCTGATTAAGTTGGTTGACAGTATTAATAAAGCAGTTAAAAAAGTAAACGATTCAATGACTCATTTATCATCTTAAAGCAAAATATTCAGGTAAAGGTTGCCGTTCATCACTATGCTTTTGACTGGTTGTATTTAGTCTAAATATATCTGTTCTAAATTAATAATTTTACTCTGATTAAGATGCTTATTCATTAAACTATCTTCATTGTTTTTGGGTAACACTTTATCTTAAGGTGTCCTTATTACACATAACATGTACTTACTATTATAATAACAACAAATTATGCATAATTACTTGCAAGTAACCCTATACCAAACCCTAATCCTAACTCTAACCATATAGTAAGTACATGTAGTTAATTAATATTACTAAGTACATAAATGTTAATTACACTGTAACAAGGACACCTTAAAATAAAATTATGCATAATTATAAGCAACCAACTCTCAAAACCCTATACCTACACTACTACTCTGTTCTGTACCTGTATATGCCGATAACCACTGTAATAATACAGGTGTTAAAAAGACACGAGGAATTAGAGTTCATTAAAAGTAGCCTTATCACAAGCAGAGCAGAAAGGTACAGTGTCATATACACAAATATAAAACACCATCATAGTGTAAGATGTAACATAAAGCAGTAGCCCCTCACTGCAGTACACAAGATCCTTCCAGGGGGTGGAGATGGGTAGGTTTAGGGATCAGGGAGCGGAGACGGGTAGGTTTAGGGATCAGGGAGTGGAGACGGGTAGGTTTAGGGATATGTAAGGTGGAAGGAGTTGGATCTGGATCCAACCTCGTCCCCTGGATATTGTGTTCTGCAGTGAGGACCATCTCATATAAAGCCAAAATGCACATAACTGATAACAAAAACGAAAAAAACATATATTTTTAAATAAACTGCAATCAAGGTCTCACACAGTGAATTGTAGGAATATCAGCTTATGATTTTTTAAGAAGATGACTCTTTATTTTTAATTCCAAAATCTGTACATTTGACAGTATTTTACTGTAAAATTACTTCAAAAGACCTATTAGATCTATTATGATTTTTCACCATATGTAGTAACTTGCTGTTTTATTGTAGCATTTTTACAGCCTTTACTGTTAAAATGACAAACATTTATTGCAGTTATGTATTAAATTAAATTTAATAAATACACTTATTTGTGTAATTACACTGTAACAGTGTATCCTGTTTTTAGACAAGTACTTTTGCTTGCGGGAAAAAAGTAAAAGGTTTTGTTTCCTTAAATATCTTCACTGGCTACTTTTGATTGGTAGCCTGTCTTTGTTGCTAAGTAGCTACTTTCCGAAAGAGTAGCTTCCCAGTAGATTAACTTCTTCAAATGATGGTTAGCCTGTAGCTTGGGAAGCAACCGTCTCAAAGAAGCTTCCTCAACAGTGGTCCCGCGTATATATTTATGCCAGTAGCTAGAATCGCTCACCACACATAGCTAGGACCGCTGCTGAGGAGCAGGTGTCTGAGGCTTTAAATTAGCATTTCCTATTCATGCTAATGGCTGAACCCTGTTCCCCCCGTGAGGAGAGTTGAGCGTGCTCTCTTCTCCAGAGCACAGTGCATGCTAATAAGAACACACTCCACAATCCCCGCTCTGTGTGTCTTGGCTAATCTTGTTTTATCACCTTTGTTAACATCTCCATGAACAACAGATTTAATCCAGGCAGAGATTACCGTAATGTGACTTCTGCTTTCCCAGATGGAGTCTGCACCCTTCAGTCTATAAACATTTGTATTCCCTGTGGTAGGACAGACAAAGAAGGATGAAGTGAAACGCTACAGATGTAACGGCAGGTTATGAACTGTGCCTGAATGCTTGAAGTGCAGAGGTTAAAAACACAGCACATCCACATATAGGACGCGAGCGACGGGTGAATGCAAGAAGAGGTGACCCCTTTTGAGCCCTCGACGCTGTTTGCGTGCAGAGCTGCGGAGTGGAAAGTCAATAGTTGCGGAAGCCAAAGAGACACAAGAAAACCTAGTTCTCCTTTATCTGCGATGATTAATTCTGTTCATCTCAGGAGATTGTCTTCAATCACAGAGCATAAGGTGCCAGTGCTTTGGCCCTGCATTCAGGGAGCAGTGAATTACCTCGTGCCAGATTGCTAGACAGCTGTGATAAGACTCAGCTTTGGGTTAATTATCCAATGGGAAGTCAAAGCTCACAATCTGAGCTACTTAACAAGAGGCAGGGTCACCCTTGGACGAGAGCAGGTAGCAAAGGGCACACGACAGATTCAGAGCGAAGAAAACATAAGGCCCTCAAATAGATGTTGGCAACATCTTCGAAACCATTCGATGGAATGCACGTGCAGCAAATGACACATTTAAAATGAACAAGGAACAGATGATAATAGTGGCTGAGTGATAAATGTGCAACACAGTATCTCAACGACACATTTTCCTGAATGCGGAAATCTTGCCTAAATCATACTGGAAAACGGTTTTACATTTTCAGCGTGACTAGTCAAATTAGCTGGTTTTCCTAGCTGATAATGGAATGTTAAACCTATGAAAATGGCTATAAAAATAAAGGTTCCAAAAAGGGAATTTTGCATTGACGCCATGAAGTATTCTTAAGTGTTAAGAATATTAAAAAACATCTGAAGAACATTTTTCTTCTATAAAGAACCTTTTGTGGAATGGAAAGATTCCATGGATGTTAAAGGTTTTTCACATAACCTTTTTCACAGAACCTTTATTTTTAAGATTGTAGTGCCAACGCTTGCAATGACTGTCTTTTGGCAGCGTCTCACCTGTCAAAGTTTAATGAGTGGGTAGATGACATGAAGTGGTCTGAGGCTAACTACATTGATAACAGGTGGGCTTTAATATCCTACACGCAGCTTCGGATTGCAGTGAAGTTTGGATGACTTTTGTCCACTATTTTTTCTCCATAAGTTTCTTTTTAAATAATTAAGTTAAAATGGGTTCCTATGGACACCTTGACAGTTCAATGGAAGTTAGAATCTGTCATGGCAGCACTCATTAGTTGTTCGGGAATAAGCAGGATATTCAGCGCCAATTATCAGCAAAACAAAACCTGACTGGCTGTTTCACAGTAGTTCTGAATAATAGCTGGATTTAGAGTTCACATTTATTGAGATACGGCCAGTACATTAATGCCACTGCACAATCATGGCATATGTAAAATTTCACCCTAAATGGTTGGTAACTGATGGAGAAACCCAGACTATAGGTAATGGCCAGCAATCATCCTAACTCAGCGTGCACCTTTATTTATTTATTTCCGTGCCCTGGGGCCTGTACCATGAAGCTGGTTTAGCTGGCTAGCCAGGTAAGTTTCAGTTTAGCTTGTCCCAACTCTGGGTTTTAGGTACCATGAAAGTGTTTTGGCTTTTAGCAGTGTTCATTGCCATAGTAACTTACGCTCCACAGCTAACCTGCTCCAGGGCATGTTATGTTCTGGTTTAGAGAGCTCAAACCAAAATTTGACCAATCAGCTTCAAACAAAGTGACACGTCTCTGATGAAATAAAGCCACTCCTCCAGTTTCTCTTACTCCAAATTAAAGGACGTTACATCGTAAAACATTTTTAAAGATAAAATCATCTGATTTTTAGAGATGATTATTTTTTCTAATTATTTTATATTATTTATATCATTATTATACCCTTAATCCATTACACAAGCCAGCTTAGTTTAATAGTAATTATTAAGCTTTCATTTAAAACCAATGTAAACATATAGATAGTATAGATAATATGCAATATAAATAAGTTTTAGAATCAATAGCTTTAAACATGACTACACATGAGCTTAGATTTTTAAGTTTTTTTATACCTATAAATATTATCAACTCTATAAACTAACTTTACAACTTTTACTTGCACTTATATGGTAAGTTTTCCTCTTTCATGGATAGATCGTTTCATGATCGTGCTGTGTAAATGTGTTTAAATTCTTCATATTGTTCAATCTTTTGATCTTCGCACTGACTCTCTCACAAGAAGTGAATCATAGTTTTAAGGCATGTGATTGGCTGCTCATTACTGATGTCACACTTTCATGTGCATGCGCTCCATTAACTCAGGATCAAGCCTGAGTTGACTGAGAAAGTTGATGATCAGCTTCATGGTACCAACAAAGCCGGATTGGACTGGTTTGGATTTGTTAACTCAAAACTAATCCTGTAACCCTGAGTTTGTTCAGCCACCATCATGGTACAGGCCCCTGATATGTGCGGTTAAGGTATCACACTGTTGTTGTTCCATTTAGCAGATCACAAAAATTGATTTGCTGCCCAAGGAACGGCCTTTTCCCACTCCACTCGTGCAGGGGAACGGCATTCCGCTCACATAATCAAGGATGAACGTTGTCTGTCTACCCAATCTAGCCCTCAGTCCCAATGGGAGAGGGGACTAGCAGCGAGAAAATCTGCATGAATACTAATTCAGCCTCTCGGCTTTAACAGCTTTCGCAAACCCATCTCAAAGGAATTCACCGAACATGATGTCTTACCATATTAATTACTCCATGTACATGAAGCGGAAAACAGAGGCAGAGATCACAGGAAACCTATAAGGAGGGACTTGCTGCTCCAACTTAAATGTGGTTAATTATAATTTAATTTTGGGCATTAGATGGAAGGGCCCAATGGTCTAGAGCGATGCTGAGGGTTCTTTTGCCCACGCTGTGTGCTCTCGTCTATATGTTGCCCAGCTCACCTTGAGCTTTGAAGTCTAACATTGCAGATTACTGTTGTATATACACAGCCTACATGCAACTGTACATCAGATCTGTGGAAAAACATTCTTTCATACAGAAATTAATTTTTACATGAGCCTCATATGAATACTTTGGTCATAGAACATGTAACTGTAATGTGGGGTAATGTGGGGCATTTCCCTTTTGGTCACCAAAAAGTTGGTGAGAAAGCCATGGACATTCAATTTTTAATCAAAAATTTCAAATAATTTAGTACAAGACTCAAAATACATACATCTTTACATACACTGTAAAAAGTGGTTGTGTTTCTAATGGTAAATTTCTGGCAACCACAGATGTTGTTTTTTTAACCATAAATGTCACAGATTTATTCATTTAATTTATTTATTTATTCCTAAAGTGTATTTTAGTTCATGTTAAGTTAATGCAGATAATGTAAAACTTTTCATTTACATCTCTTCTCATTCATTATAATTTATTGACTAACATTTAATCTGATCTTAAAGGTTGCTCAACAAATTGTTTTAGTATATATATATATATATACAACTTTTAAACTGGTTTGATTATTTTGTATGTATTACTTAAATTACATGGTCAAAATAGGGCACTCAAACATAATGAATGTGTGTTATGATCTCTCATATGGTAACCACAACTGTTCACAATGTTCATTTAAGGAAGAGAGGAAGATGAGTCATTTCAAGGTATGCTACACGATAAACAAAGGTAGCCAAATCGGTGTAACTCACCCAAAGGTCAAAAGGTCAGCTACAATCAATTCAGTCATAAAGAACATTTTGTCAAGAAAACATGTTCACAATGTTCATTCAAGGAAGAGAGGAGGATGAGTCATTTCACAGTATGCTACATGATAAACAAAGGTAGCCAAATCGGTGTAACCCACCCAATGGTCAAAAGGTCAGCTACAATCAATTCAGTCATAAAGAAAGAACATTTTGTCAAGAAAACATGTAGGCTGCAGGTTATTGCATTATATTACATTATATTGCCTTCATTAATCGTGCCTTTTGATTACAGAGTGAATAGATATTACAAGCATTGTGAAATTTACATCAATTTGCTTAGGTAGGTGTATTACCTAATATGATATAAATTACAGCACTGTGACATTTTTCATTTAGCACCTAAAAAGCACAAACCAGGTTTTGAACGACTGACAAGCTATGTTACAAGTGTGATCTGTGGATTGTTGTACTAAAGGTTTCAAAAAAGCTCTTGTGAAAATAGTATCCTAAGCCATTTAAAAAAAAAAAAAAAAAAAAAAAAAAAAACTTTAAAATATAAAGAAACAATAAATATTAAAATATTTTGGAATGTTTAAAATTGATAATATGTCTCAGCCTGGCACTAGCAATGCCAAGGTC
This sequence comes from Spinibarbus caldwelli, assembly GCA_039654775.1. Lineage (NCBI taxonomy): Eukaryota > Metazoa > Chordata > Actinopteri > Cypriniformes > Cyprinidae > Spinibarbus > Spinibarbus caldwelli. The sequence goes on from CM077251.1 coordinate 28,609,885, forward strand.
ATGGGTTTGATTTGCATAAATTGACCTGTACAGTATGTATACATTGGGAAATGCAGGTGCATCACAGAAAGGCTGATATACAGTAGAAACTTGCCAGGATATATAAAACACGGTCCAAGAAATCAGACTACTGTCTGATGCAAAGTGATTTCATTGGGGCGATGATGACATTCACATTGCACTAAAGATTGTTCATGTAGAAGTGTTTTTCACCTAAAACACTGCAGTACATTTATTAATCTTTACAATCTCAAGAAAAAGACTCAATACTGTGCACAGCCCATATTCCCCCAACCCACAAGTCCTATTTGCATATTATAAAATGGCTTTTGCATGGACACCCAACAAAACCAGGTAAACTGTATGTTTTCAAAAGGAGGTTTAATTATCTATATGTGTATGAATCAAAACGTGAAACGTGGGCTTGAATGATGAAAAGCACGGCCTTTGTGTCTTCGTTGAACATCCTCAGAAACGCTGTCAGAGAAACCACAGGCGAGTAAATGAATATTTCATTAAGGTCTATTGAAACAGAAGATCAAATGACCTTGTTTTAAATCATTATTCCCTGATAAAAATAAAAGTGGATAGGGGGAGAGTGGAAGGGACACACTTGAAACTTCAACTTGTCGAATAAGCGTGAATAAATTACACAAACACGCAATATGCAAATAGCACAATGCTGGCATATCATTGTTAATGAGAGTGTTTAACTTCCCTACTTGCTTTCATCTAGGTCTTCCTTTCTTTTATTGTCTGAGATTGTTCCTGAAACAAAAACAGACATGTCTGGCCTTCGCTGCATATAATTCATCGCCAGAACACAAGTTTAGCTTAGGTGCCCAATGCCGCGAACGATTTAACCACTTACCCAACATGGATTCAACCTTCTAACAAAGTCTCCAGTTAAACACGCTGACAGTTTACAGTGGACTGAAGGAAAAAAAAATAATCATGATAACTGAGACCTTGACCAAACATCATCTTAACATTTAAAGCTAAATTAATATATGATAAAGTAATGTTTTGAACACATTATGAATATGCACATAAACTTTTTTTTGAAGGATTTTTTATTCAGCAAGCATGCATAAAATGAATCAAAGTGGGAGTAAAAACATTTATAAAAACTCTGTTTATCAGAGACTCTACACTTAATTAAGCAGCACAAACATTTTCAAGCACTACTAAATTATTATTGTTAATCATAATAATCATAATATAGATTTGAAAAAAAAAAAATAAAGCAGTTTTGTATGGTATGAGTATAAAAGTGGCTTTGAAATGCACCACGTGACATGATGTTGCACACGTACCATGCATAATACTGATAACAGCTAGACAAAAACACAGACTTCCTTAATAAAATAAGCAAAGACTTAAACTTGTAGATCTGACTGCTTTTATTCATCAGATGAATGGAGATTCAGCAACAGACATCGTAACTGTGCCTTGAAATCAGGCACTATACGCCACTGAACAGATGATTTAAATTGAGAATATCTCTGAATCTGAATACTTTAATGACTTTCCCTGCTGGGAGACCGTCGTGCACGCGTTTCTGCAAAAGAAATCTCGGTGTGGTCTAATTTGAAGCAAAACATTTTCTCTGTTTTGACGTGACATCATGTGCAAGTCGCCCTCCGGGCTCGACTTTTTTTATTAGCACATCCGTGGGCCGTAGCGCTCGGAAGGCGGTTCCTTTAAAAAGCGTTTATGGCGTTGTTACAGGCCGGTGCAACGTAACTCTCTCACAGAGCTTCCTCCATCACACAAGTATCTGTTGACATGATCCTTAACACAGATATTATGTGAGGGGAGCTTTTTAGCAATCTCCAAATTATGCAGGCGCGTTTCGACGTGTGCGGGTCAAGGCTGGCTGCAGCCATTACAGCTAATGAGTGTGGAGTCCTACTCTAGCAGGTTCGGCCTCATAAAGTTACTTAAAAGCCAACTAATGGAATCATACTGATGGATAGAATGCTGCAGGTTTTGTATCATTACAGGATAACATGCCTCCGTGCATGTTAAATATGATGAAACCAAATGAACCCGGAGTCACAGACAAAATGACAATCCCCTGTCACGGGCGATGTAGATTATTGACGGCTGGGAAACAGTTCTGGAAATCCGTGCACAGCAATTTTAGTTTGCAATGTTATTTTCAGGTCCATTAGAAAAAGGGTTACAGTCGTTATCGCTGATTGGCTGTTTTGGAAAAATAACCGTTATTACTGTAATGATATTGCTGTGTTTGATCAGTGCTCTTTTCAATGCCTAATCATAATTATCTGTAATTTTAACTATCATGTGGAGTCTAAAAATAGCCATTAGAGGGGCATATTATAACAATGAATCGAAGCGAGCACGTCACATGTTTTGTACAGTAACACAGACGTCTGTCTATGATACGAAATGTATGAAAAGTAACCTGAAATCCCCCAAGAATCAGTCAAAGGGCATCAAAATGTGCGTGCGTTTGCAAAACAGACGAATCCTGAAGTGGACTTTGCAGCACGCATATCGTTGCGTCGCGTTCGGCTGACGAAACCGCTTTTCCGCCGCCGCAAATACAGAGAGCGTTTGTTTCTATATTGAGATGAGCACAACACATTTTGTCCTCCTAAATGGGCCAGGGGCACTTGAGTGAGTTCAAAGGTGTTTCAGCAGCATGCAGAGTGGCCATTGTGCACTGGCTTTTCATAGGAGTTGACTCAGAGCATTCCACTCCAACTCACCGCCAGGTACCTGCAGCATCTAAAATGCGTAATATTCAACACAGTGCAAAGGAATCACTTTAAAAACCAAGTTTAATCTATTTCAACCAGGTCCAAGTGTTGTTCAGCTAAAGAGATTCAAGCAGGGTTAACACCGACATGTTTTGAAAACCCTTCACAGTCTTTGGCCATAATAAAGAGGATGGCTCTTTTTTGTTTTCGTGGAATGTCGCACTCATTCCTCTGTGAAGATTTTTGTTTGTTTTGCGATCGTATAAAGGCATCTCTTTCAAACATATTAACTGCTCATTGAAAAAAAAGAAAAAGACAAAAAAAAAAAAAAAAAACACCTCGACAGTGCGAACTCTCAAAAGAGAAACGTTAATCATAAAAATCATCAAAGTCATGGCTGCTGGTGTTGTGGGACTGAGGACGCAAGGCCATTTCGATCTCAGAATTGCTGTCATCTGATTCTCCCCAAAATGCTGCAAGCAAAAATATATACATACACCATTGACATCTGTTGCAGTAAGGGGACAGAGATAAATTGAACATGATATAAAATGATAAAAGTAAAACAAGGAAATAAATCCAGAGAACATAAATACATAAATAAATATGGGGGATGGATATAGAGAGCTAAATATAGGTAACACACATAGTAACAGGACACACACTACCAAAAACATGAAATAATTGATTTATTTATTTTTTTATGTTTTTGAAAGAAGTCTATTATGTTCTACTGTAAAAATACAGTAAAACAGTAATAATGTTAAATATTATTATAATTTAAAATGTCTGTTTTCTATTGTAATCTATTTTAAAATGTAATTTATTGCTGTGATCAAAGTTGATTTTTCAGCATCATTACACTAGTCTTCAGTGCCACATGATCCTTCAGAAATCATTCTAACATGCTGATTTTCTGCTCAAGAAACATTTCTTATTGTCATCAATGTTTAGAACAGTTGCACTGCTTCATATTTTTGTGGAAACTGTGATATCCCAAACCTATATGTGACCCTGGACCACAAAACCAGTCATAAGTAGCATGAGTATATTTGTAGCAATAGCCAAAATACATAGTATGGGTCAAAATTATCAATTTTTCTTTCATGTCAAAAATCATTAGGGTATTAAATAAAGATCATGTCTCATGAAGATATTTTGTAAATTTCCTACCGTAAATATAACAAAACTTCATTTTTGATTTAGTAATATGCATTGCTAAGAACTTCATTTGGACAACTTTAAAGGTGATTTTTATTTATTTTTTTTTCCAATATTTTGATTTTTTTGCACCCTCAGATTCCAGATTTTCAAATAGTTGTATCACGGCCAAATGTTGTCCTATCTTAAACCAAACATCGATGGAAAGCTTATTTACTCAGCTTATGACCCTTATGACTAGTTTTGTGGTCCAGGGTCACATTTTTTATTTCATATAAATGCTGTTCATTTGAACTTACCTATTCATTAAAGAATCCTGAAATAAAAGTATCACAGTTTCCACAAAAAATATCAAGCAGCAAAAACTGTTTTCAATATTGATATTAATAAGAAACATTATTAATAATGTTTTCTGAAGGTGACATTAAATAGTAATGGCTTCTGAAAATTCAGCTTAACCATCACAGAAATACATTACATTTCAAAACATATTCAAAACAGTAAACAGCTATTTTAAATTTCACAATATTACTGTTTTTACTGTATTATTGATTAAATAAATCTTAGTAAGCATAAGAGACTTCTTTCAGAAACATTTGAAAATCTTAATTATTCCAAACTTCTGACTGGTAGTGTATTCACAAAATGTAGGCAGTACAGTAAACAGTACATAAGTAGTAATGTATCTTAATGTGGATCATAAGCATAAAAATAAAGGAGATATCTGCACAATGTGCTGACAGCTGCATTTAACACCAGACATCACGTTTTCAACACGCTTTAGTCATTTGTACAGCGGTCTTACCTTTTGACTGGACAGCAGAGAAAGCTTTACTTTTTGCAGTCTTCCTGTGAGAATTGAGAAAAACAAGAGATAAGACACATATGTAGCAACTATAACATTGTTTCACAACAGAAAAACATAAATAAAAGAAAAAAAAATAGAAATCTCTAAAATGTTTGAACCACATCATACAACCAGAAACACATTTTTCCATCGCTCAACATTAATTTAGCTGCAACACACAAAATGCTCCAGGAAGCCATCATCTCTTACCAAAACGTGGTTTTTTCTTTCAAAGGTACCAAACCAAACTCTGAAGAACATCACTTCCCCTCAGATGGGCCGAGTGGCCAAATAAACTTCCTTGACTTCTTTTCTAATGGCGCTGAAGGACCCGGTCAGGGCTCTCTATTCATAAGCGGACTGAGTGCCGGGTTGCCGGGTTCCCATAGCATCACTGATATCTCTATGTAAATGCATGACCCCTGACAAGCCTTTGATCTGCATTGATGCATATGCAAAAGCTCACGCTACTTTTCATACAGGCTTCCTTCTTCATTTACATCAGCACAGGGCTATTCAGATCTCAACAATGACGTCTTCATCTTCATCTTCACCCACCATGTCTTCATACATCCATATCATTGATTTCGTTTTCACATCCATGTACTTTAAAGGTTTCTGGGAGCAAGTGTAAGAATATTTAGTTTCCCTTTGATGCATTTGGATGAATAAATTGAACACCGATTGTATGTGTATTCACGTGTGCCCCGCCGACCCGACGCCAAATTCAGTCACGTGCGCGCAACCTTGACACTGACCAAAGGAGCTGTAAAGATGTAGTTGACCTCAATTAGGCTGGATCTCATATAATTCAGCTAAGCTCTTTTGTTTTGTACGACATTTCATAAATTCTACTGATGCATGTATGCAGATGCTATGATCAGGGTCAGAATGAACAAGTTACATAAATCACCTTTGGCTCATGAGAATACAACTCCAAACTCATAAAACACAGAGCATCAAAGTTTAAGGTGGACTGAGCACAGTCTTTATTAAATATGATCAACAGATATTTGGCGATGTGAGATTTGTGCTGCATAGACAGCATGATGGGAGCACATTCAAAACACGTACCATGAGCATTAGAATTCTTTTGTGTAGCATAATTTGTTACAGTATATTTATAATATTTATTGTTTGGCTCTCTGGAATACAATGTCTAGAATTGTGTTGATTTTTTTGTATACTGACCGGCAATATAATTTTGGTAGACTTCACACTTCTTGCATAAATATAAATAAATAAATTATTATTTATTTGGCAAACAGCTGCATAATAAATGGACAGATTGACTGGACATTATTCCTCACATACACTACCTTATGTAAAAAAAGTCTCCTCACCAATACTGCATTTATTAAATCCAAAATATATAAAATTACTACAATTTAAAGAACAGATTTTTATTGTAATATATTTATTCCTGTGATGGCAAAGCTGAATTTTCAGCATCATTTCAGCATTTGAAGGATCAAGTGTCATATGATCCTTCAGAAATCATTTTAATATGCTGATTTGCTGCTTAAGAAACATTTCTTCCTATTATTATCAATGTTGAATACAGTTATGCCATTTCATATTTTTGTAGAAACCACGATACATTTTTCTGAATACATTGATGAATAGAAAGTTCAAAATAATATATTTGAAATTCTTTTGTAACATTACACATTTTTTACTTTCACTTTTGATCAATTTAATGTGTACTTTCTAAATAACATTTATGTCTATGTCTAAAACAAAACAAAAATCTTTTTGACCACAAACGGTAGTGTATGCTTTATAGCATATATATATATATATATATATATATTATATTTATTTTTTTTGAAATCCAGGAATATATTTTGCCATGTCCTAGAATATAAACTGGCACTATAGGAATTGCTGTTGAAAGTTTGACATAAAGGACATCATCTGAATAAAGATTACATTGATGGGTTACGCTTAAATTCTTTATGGGATTTATGAAAATTAAACACTAAACTGTCTGCAAAAATGAATAAACTAACAAACAAACATCTTGTCTTCAATTTTCCATCTCCCTTTCAAATTGAAAGCTGAAAATACGGGAGGCCTTTCTCTTTCCCAGCAGCGAATGCTAAAGCAAAATTTGAGGGCTTTTTCCCCCTTTAGTCATGATGAGCTCAATAATAAATACATGTTTGGGTGGGTAAATAGGGCTATTCTTTTATATAACTTGCTTGCCATGGGAATGCTCTATCAGCTGGGCCACTTCAGACAGTGACGAGTCTGATTTCAAGACACTATTATCATAGAGAGCTGTGAATGCCACTGACCCTCCAATCTAATATTCCATTTCCATAAACATTTATGCCAGTTCATCTTGCACTGAGGTTCACTTAATTGAGGCAACGAATCTGAATATGTAAGACAGGGCTGGCCACTGTTTGGCTGCGTCTCATACACAGAGGTGAATGTAATGTGTAAAATGATGCAAATTACTGCTTTGACGGCAACCTCTCTCTATTTCCCTCCGCTCCGGCGTTTACTTTTTCCGCTCTCCCTCTGTTCCACGTTGTTTTGAGCATTTGGATGTATTTGCGATATTTGATGAAAAGTGCCCCAGTGCATTTTTAGGCAAGCATTTGATACATTAATATATGGGGTGTGTGGGTTGTTGTTATGATATCTATGAGCTATGAATAAAAGACGTCTCTTGGCATCCTATGCAGCAATACGTTTCATGTAAATAGACTGCGGTTAGTCTGCGTTTGTTGTCTGGGCCAAGTTATTTTCATAATACCTGTGATCACGTACGATTATAGCTCTGCGATTACATTTGATGAAAGTGTATCATTGTGATATTGTTCCTTTTGAAATAGTCTGTTTATAAAGTAAAACAAAATGCATGTGTGTCATGTCAAAAATTGCAGATATTCATTTATATTAAATACATAATCTTAACGGGAAAAAACAAATGTAATTTACTGATTATAGATAGATAGATAGATAGATAGATAGATAGATAGATAGATAGATAGATAGATAGATATACACACACTTAAAAAAAAAAAAAAAAAAAAACATTTTTGGACCATTGCAGCATGTTTTACAAGAACATACTGTCCACTTAATTCCAAGTTCCATCTTTAATTCGTTGTGTTACTTGCCAATTCATTGTAATTACTTGTGAAATTAATAGCAGATTCTGAGCGAAAATTGTTTCTACACCAATTTTATTTTTCAGTCTATAAGTATAAAATGATCTATACCTATGATGAGAATATAGCATATGAATATAAACATCTATACGTCTCCACACCTATGCTAATAGAACACACTCTTTGGATCAGTGTTTGTGCAAGGTAGCAGTAGCACCTCCTACATCCCTCCCAGCTGTGACCCACAGGAGCACTGATTTACCATTGATTAGACCCCTATAAGAACCAAGAGCTCTGGAGTGAGGTAATGATTCAGAGCAGCAGAGAGAGCGCCCTCTACTTGTCACCAGCTGCCAATGTCGCGGTACCAACGGCTGGGCTAAATATGAGTTCCCTCTGCTGGCCAAGAACCAGAACTGCAGGAGAACAGCCAGGGGGGCTTTTCTATTTATTTGTGATGTGTACATACAGACAGCACCTCAAGCGAACTGGGTCACTGCGTTTATTGCACTTTTTCCCCCCTCTGGCATTATTTTAGTATCACAAAATGAAGCCCTCACCTCGGAAATAAAAAAGCGTCATTTTTGGTTCAGGGAAATAAATGCTATGCATATAGAGAATATTCTTTTTTAGTAGACAAAAGCAGGTGGATGAGGAGAGGCACAAAGAAAGAGAGTGACCCCCACTGGCTACTGCTGTTTAGTGCTACCCCCTGTTACACCCACCACCCCGCACACGCTCATTCACTTGTGGACAGCTGAAGACACACTTACCAGTGTTATTTTAGTTATCTAAAACTAAAACCATATAAAGGAACATTTTTGTTACTTGAATTAAACGTTGACTCTGAAATAAAATAAAATATTTAAAATAATAATAATAATAATAATAATAATAATAATAATAATAATAATAATTTTAGCTAATTTGGCAGATTTGTATTTCTCATGGCAATATTTCTGATTTTCATTTAGTTTAACTTAATGTACTTAAACTCAAACTGAAATAAAAAATAATAAGAATACAGACAAAAATATGAAAATGAAAACTTAAAATATGAATAAAAACTATAGTAGTATCTCAATGACAAAACAACAATTAAAGTGCACAAGTGAAAATTTGTCAAACTGGAAAAACTCTTACAAGGGCATGTAAAAGAACTACTTCCTTTACATTTTAACAGTCTTGCTGGAGTTACACAAGCATTTGTTTTCCTCAATGTGGGAAACTGATGAAATATTGGTGAAGATTACCACTACTAATCCTAACTTGTTATTTTTTCATAAAGCAACAGAGTGGGACATTAAGAAACAGCGAGCGAGCAAGATCTGCGCTACATGCCTGCAGTAGCAGAGGACACAAAAGCGGCTGAAGAGGAGGAAGCTGTGGCATGCAGCCTTAAACAAAGCGCAGGAACAAGAGGTCTTTACATGGAGTGCAGCTGCTTATTCCAGCGCTCTCCTTCCTGAATCACTGCGGCACACAGGCGTAACAAATACTGCCTAGTCCGTCCGCACAGCCTCTGAATTCTAACACAATAAAACGTTGTGTTCGATAAAAGTATTTCGCAGTAAAAATGGCACGATGATGAGAGGAGAGTGCAGGGAAGGGAATTAAGAAAAAAAAAAAAAAAAAAACCCGGGGGTGGATATGAAAGACCCCAATTCTCTTCAGTGCTATAATAGTGAAATGAACACACATAAATGTGTTAAGAGTATCTCTTTGCATCTTGTATGGACTGCATGTATTTAATCTGGAAAGCTTATTATGGGCGAGTCATTGCTATGCAAAGCAGCGCCTGATGCTTTTCTCTCCTCTTTTCAGCCCAGCGCAGTGTTTGGCCAATAGGCCTGGCCCCCCGCCTCTCATTGGGCATTCATAACATGCAACATTTGCACAATGTATCTCTCAAAGACTGCTGAATAGGGGGCCTTAATACTCATGTAAACAACTGCAAACCAATTACTTAATGAATCAGCCCCACACATAATGAGGAGGAGCACAAAGGCTCATAAATGCATTTTTTGCACCAAAGCGCTTGCTTTAAACTCAGCTATGGTCTCGGCTTAAGCGCAAAATCATAATTACGGGTAAGAAAGAGAGGCACTTGATTTATTTTATTTTGCTTTATTACTATTTTGTCGGGAGTTTTGGTCCGAACCAGAAGTTCTTTTAATGTGTCCATCGGCTCAGTGACAGAATGACAGCAGTAAGTGAGCGAGAAAGCAGAGAGGACGGGGGAACAGCACATGTAGTGTTCTACTGGTGCTCGAGTGCAGGGTACTTGTAGAGGCAATAAAGCGCAAGAAGTGACTGGCAGAAGAGGAATTCTTCAACACAGCAAAAAAAATAAATAAATAAATAAATAAATGACAAAAAGTGCCTCAAAATATTTTACCTGAAAGCAAAGCTAATGCTCCGATGCTAACCATCATCTTTGCTGTGAGCTTTAAACAACCTCTAACCCTCCATGAGTCTCCGGCAGGGTTCTCTCAGGAGCTCTGTGAGGTTCTGGGATGATCCAAAAACATCTCGCACTAGAGACAGCTTATGTTTATTAATGAGGCCATTCATTGGGCAGACTGTGGCATCCATCAGAGAGCTCTGTCAGAGTGCGATCATTATACCCTTTCCTCTGCAAATAGTGTAAACTAGCTGAGAGAGAGCGAGGGGAGGTGGGCAAAGAGTGGGCATAAAGACTGGGCAGAAGAGAGAGAAAAGGAGAAAGAGGGGGAAAAAAGACGCAGAGACAGGGAGGGAGACTTTCGACCCTTGTGCCAGCGTGATGCTCGGAAAAGCATGTGAAATCAGAGACGATTACTCTTCACGAGGTTTACCCATCCATTACCTGCCCTAATGGATTCATGGAGGAGAGGCTCTGCTGGGAGGGCTGCGTGTCTTAGCTGATTGTGTGAACTTGTGTTGATGTGAAAACCTAAACATTGTACCCTTAAGATCCTTTTTCATCATTCAAAGTCCTGATTTGCTGAAGCAATCAAATGATGCCGATGAGAGAGAAAGCTCTGAATGAAAATACAGCTTGACTGATGCCTCCCACGTGAACTTGTGTTAATGATGCTAAGAGTGTTTCAAGGACAAACACATATTGCTTTTTTATTAAAAGAGGACAAATGGAAACAAGATTTTTTTTCTTAAATACATATATATAATTTTGTAAGTACTTACTGGCTATTTTGCATTAAAGAGTCCCGGAGCACCTCAGACCTCTCCAAATTGTTGATGTCTTAGGATAACAAATAAATAATTTAAATAAAAAAAGAAGGGAAAGGGTGTGTTATTATTACACATTTATACTACAGTATTAAAGATGCATTATACAGTATGCATGTACACACAATGTTGTTAATTTGTATGATCACTATAATCATAATGTATATAGAAATATCATATATTTGTCTGATAAAATACAGATAATATTGACTATGAATAACAATCCACTCTCCAGATCTTTTTGAATGTAACTGGGTTGAATAGGCGTTGTACATGTAGTTTAAAATAGAAAGGGCTATTTAGGTACATATATTCTTACAATTAAAAAGTGATTTACAATTAGAGGCACTAGAAAAAAAAACAAAACATTCATTTATGGTTGTCCATCAATATCTATGGCAATTATGGTGCTGTTACGTTAGGCCTGAGGCGGGGGAAACAAATGAACTTGAACTTTTTAGGCACAAATGGTTTCTTGAGAATGGGCCACTTAAAAATAATTATTTACAAACACACTCTGGACACATAACCTGCAAACTCTCCAGCAAATTGTAATAGTTACAATAAATGTAACAATTCAAGTATAGTGATATTAAGAACAGTTTAAATAAGCTTCAACCAAATAAATTATATTTGATACAAAACTTTTAAATGTTTTGTGGAAATAAACAAAACCCCACATATGCTTTGGCAAACTTTAGAAGATTTTCTATTATTTTCTGTTACCTGACGGTTCAGAATCCTCCTCCTCTGAGTCACTCCAGTGCCTCTCTTGTGCCACAGACTGTTTAAGCAGCTGATATGCTTTGGTCTCTATAGAATAAAAAAAAAAAAAAAAAATAAAAAAATAAAAAAAAAAACAATTACACAATACAAAAGCAGCTTGTCAAATATTTGCTAAAGACCTCGACTTCCAACTTTCCAGAGCCCTGATGTTTGATGAACCAACATCAGCTCTTTAAGGTCACTGATGAGCAAAGAGAGGAGGTGAAAAACAGAGTGACTGAGCACTAAACTATGGATCTAATCCAGACGCACATAGACAGGCTGCCGTCTCCGGAAAAAAAAAAAAAGAACCCGCCGGCTTTTGTGTCGCTGCACATCTTATAGGACTCCATTTGAAAGTCTGTCTTTCATGTTGTATAAACTTTGGAAATTGAGATCTTTAACCAGCGAGCATTCAAGCTTAAAATATTTTTGAAAACGAGCCCTGGAAAACAAAAGTATGATGGTTTTAAATGCCGAAAGCAAACAGAAAAACAAATTGCAAAGTGGTTATGCCCCCAAAGACAAAATACTTTCCAGCATCTCGTTATCCTGATATCTGCAGTATGGCATGTTGTTTGTTGCTGGTTTCTTCTGGTGTAATGACTGCAAAATATAGGCATCAGTAGCATGTAGAAAGAGCATCTAAAGATTTCCTTTTTGTTTGCCATATACATAAAACACTATTGTGCGTGGCGGCGCTTTACCGACATGGAGACGGCGGAAGGCCACCGTTCGGACGCTGTTTCCACTGATGATTGCAAAGTGATGTAATGCGAAAGGCAACAGAACTCGACGCAGTCTTCATTAGCCGCCTGTAAACAGCTCATAAGCAGCCAGGGACAGCAGAGGCGGTTTTCTACTACCATAATGCCTTTGATTAGTTGCAGTGAGAAGCTGGACTTCTCTCTCCGTGGCGCTCTTGGGCTAGCCCTGCGCATGAAAGGCACAGTTTGAAATCAGATAGCCAAGTGGAATAATGGATAGTTTTACATTTCTGAGCTGGCGCTGGGACTTGCTACCCAAGGCTTTTCAAAGGATGCCTTGACATCCAGTCTTTTCAAGTCCGCCTCTGGCTGGCATTGTTTAGCAGATAATGAGAACCAATGACAGATCTTGTGCGGCACCCCCAACCCGGCCGGCGGACAATTAAACCTCCGCATTATGCGCTCTGAGAATCTCAGTTTCACCCGTACCTAGGGCAGAAGAAAAGAGACGGGTTTGTTTTCTCTGCCGATAATTAGAGGAACTGTTCCACTCTTCAGGTGGGACTTTGACCTCTGATTCACCTTGATCATCCTTTCACAGCTATCCAGTTGGGAAAAAAAGGGACCCCCATTATCTACTGCGTGAGGAGAAAGACAAAACAGGCACAGAAGAACTCCCGAACGGGCGCTTCTTCGATCTGCCTTTTTACCTCTAATAGGAATACTTTCCACTGGGCTTTGGTCGGCACTGTCCTCTTCAGCACTTTGAATTCCTGAAACAAAGAAAAGAGATGGAAAGCGCAGCTCAGAGAGACGGTGGAAGAGTGGGACAGAGGAGAAACGAGAAAGAAAAGAAAGAGAGAGAGAGAGAGAGAGAGAGAGAGAGAGAGAGAGAGAGAGAGAGAGAGCTGGGGAAAGGGGGTGGGGAGCTTTTTGAATCTGAACAGCAGGACTGATTAAGACAGGTTTAAAGGGAGAATGAAGGCTGGCTGGCTTTGTCAGAAATGAGATTTGGGCAAAAGTGTATTCTCATGAGGGTCAGAGCTCTGGCATCCTGCGAGTACTCGAGGACCCCTCTTCCTTCATCAGAACGGAGCCACCGAGCTGATGTTTCCCTGCTTTGGCACTGAAAATGAGCCGTTCGCTCGCTTTTGGGGAGTCCCTCTCACGTTCTCTCTCTGATCTAAACTATCTGGCCGAGCACGGATCTTAACACCTGTGCGTATTTAAACAGGCTATTCGTTTGAAGCCGGAAAAATCGGATCTTTGCGATAAGCAGAATTTGTAAATGCAAAAATGTGCCAGCTAAGCGGAAATGTCAAACAAGCCTACTAACCTTGTGTTCCAACAGTTTGCTCATTTGTTTTGGAAGGCCTGGCAGGCTTGATTTCCACACTGTCATCCAGAAGAGAGGGCAAGCTGCAAGAAGATGACAGTTCACTTTCTGATGGCTGATGGGTCTCAGATTTGTGGGTTAGAAGCCTCTTCAACAGCTCCCCTGCCTGGATGACAAAAAGACGACTTGTCTTTATTTTAGGGTTCTCACACCTTATGACTTTTCTATAATTTTTCCAGTCATTACAAAAAATGGCTAGAAAAATGATATTGAACATGAAACCTAATCCTGGAAATCGCAGTTTTGAAATTGCCTGACATTTCTAGATCATGTTATTCATATCAATATATCAATATGTGGACAATGTCCAGATTCAATGTGTGATTTAATTTTTTTTATTTTTTGGAATTTGCTAAAAACAACATCAAAACATTTAGGATTCCCACACAGAACCCGCACCCATTGACTGTTTGTTAATTAAACATTTTGGCAGTACTAAATAACACATTTCACAATGTGTGTGAATTTTAAAAATATAATCTCCAGAATTCCAATTATTTTCTAGCAAAAATCAGTGCAGAAAATATGCAGAGTCCATCTGAGCCTGATGATCATTCACTGCTCAGCTTCTTATCTTTTCACATAAAAATTATACAAGATCTGAGGGCTGATACCACAGGAAATGCACTGCATGAGGGAAGCTGGTGACTGACTTAAACCAGGAAAAATAAAAACTAAAATCGTTATCTTTATTCAAAGCTCTGCTCTCAACTCAAAACTGCTGTTAAGCAATATTACAAAACACTAATATTACTACATCTTTGTAAACTGTTAATTAAATTGTCAGTGGTCATCCTCGGGTCAGATCCTGAGATCAGAATTCAGTTTCTCTGCATGAGATACAGAGCAGACAAAACAACAGAAATATACATGAGCAATATGTAAACCGCAACTATAATGCAAGCCAAATAGTCACTCCACAAGTAAAAAATGCTGATAAATTCCACAGGGTGTCAAAAGAAACTGTATCAGAAATAATGACAAGGAAGGGAGGTCAGATGTCAACTATTATCATACCCTAGCAATAGATTCACACATCAGAGGCCAAATGCCACATAACACAGTCTTATAACTACAGGAGAGTAACACCAACCCCATGACCTCATTTTAACAAAAAAATAAAAGAACTTTATAAAGCTGGAATTTATAGCAGGGCTGCTCTAGGAAAGACCCACACACATTTACAGGATGAGGTCATTTCATCATATTCTAAAAAAAACATTCTTTTCTCGTAATTATATTCCAGGATAATAATGCCTCCATATTCGCCACTGCAAACATTAAAAGTGGTTTTATGGACACTAACATGCATCATTGAAACTTAAAGGGCAGTTTCAGCACTGTTGAAGTCGATTTCCATTTTAATTCATTAAAGAACTGGGGTTTTTCTAGAAAAATGGTTTCCTGCTATAAACAGTTTTACAAAAACAGTTATTACAAAACAATCTTACAAAAACAGTTAAGGACCCGTGAAAGAAAGAAAGAAAGAAAGAAAGAAAGAAAGAAAGAAAGAGATAGATAGATAGATAGATAGATAGATAGATAGATAGATAAATAGATAGATAGATAGATAGATGGTTTGTTCTGATGCATGAAAACATTTATGGCTAAGCACTAGTGTACACCTGGTGGTCTGTGAGGCACTTCATGATGGCAGTTCCATATATTATATAATGAAATGAGTTCAGTAAAACTCTGATTTGACTAAAATAACTAATAAACTCTATTTATCACCACAAAATGATTTATGGCTGTAGACAATTCACCATATTATATAATAGGTCTGTGCCAAGAAAATTTGCAGTATTACAAAATAAATAAATAAATAAATATATAAAACAAACCCTGAGACTGAGAGATTATTGTGAAGCAGAAAACAGGAAGAGGGATACCTTCTCAGTGTAGGTGGCATTGTTTGGCACTAGGAGTGGCGTGAAGAGCTGGATGATATGGTCAATGCTGAGGATTTTCTGTTGCTGAAGCTGTAAGAAGTGTCTGAAACAGCAGTCCCACAGCAGAGCGCTTTCAGCTGACAGACACGACCTGCATGCCCAAAGCAGGACAAACACATCTAATATACACACACACACACATTCATATACATCACAATCAAATAATCACCCTGTTACTGGCTCATTATTATTTTTCTAATACTTTATTGTACTTTATTGTATTTACATTTCTTGTAATATGTACATATCATTGATATAATTTAAACAAAAATGCAATATTACAAAAACAGCTTAGTACTTTGTCAGTGGTGACCTGTGAAGCTGTAAGTCTTCTTACACTTAACATTAAATCAGTAATGAATTAAAACTACACTCTAGTTAAATCATGCCAAAACACAAGAAACAGGAAAGAAAAACATAGACTCTCAAACAGTCTCTTGCTATACATAAGAGTGAAACAACCTGAATAGATGCTATGAGTCCAGAGAACAGTAAAGAAGCACTATACCTGATCTGTTCTGGTTTTGTAGCTGATGACCAGTGAGTGTTGATCAGATCACTGGGTAACAGGCATCCATGAGACAGGCTGCAGGACAACAGGGGCAGCTGCTGCAGAACAGCAGCACCACACGCATGCAGTTCCACACCATCCAGACGCCCACACTGACCGCATATACTGGGCAATACATAAAGAAACATCACATTAGAAATGAGAATATGTGGAGTGCAGGCAAACACATTTGAGCCTCCTTTAAAATTCACACAAATAATGCAGTATTAATAAAAG
Organism: Spinibarbus caldwelli; assembly: GCA_039654775.1. NCBI lineage: Eukaryota > Metazoa > Chordata > Actinopteri > Cypriniformes > Cyprinidae > Spinibarbus > Spinibarbus caldwelli. The sequence continues at coordinate 28,626,585 of CM077251.1, forward strand.
TATGCTGAAATATAAGTACAAATATTCTCCACTTCTTTCAACCTACACAAATAAAAACAGAAAACAATAAACTGGCATGTATAGATGCCATTGTAAAATGGTTACTATAACAATTCACTGTGATTCAAAACCCCTTAGAAACCAAGATTTATTGCTAGAGTGTTGTTGGTGCCAAAGTAATGGCACTTAATTTATAGTGAGAGCCCTTAAAGGCAGGATAATGCAATTTCCACTGAATCTGTGAACACTACAGCACCATGAGAGGAAGCAGACTCAAGCAGGGAAAAAAACATCTTCCTTCTCTGACCTGATGATATCATCGAGTTTCTGCTCATTGACTGTGCTTCTGTAGAGGTTCACGTCTTTAGCACTGAGACGTCGCTCAATGCTGTGCAGAAGAAGACAAAATCCTTGCATGGAGGGCCTGGAAAATAAGAACAAACAAACAAGAAGTCAAATTATCATGTATATTGAATATTTACTGTTATTGTATATGGCTTTATTAACTTCTGTGTTTCCTCTTGCATGTTGCAATTCTACAACAAGAAACTACATTTTCAAGCCATTTTATTTTTAATTGCAATTAAAAATAAAAAATTTAAAAAAATTAAAAAACTTAAATTAACCATATTATTCTTCATTCCTATTCTTATTCATATTATTCTTCTCCGGTTTTAAATGAGAGGCATTGGCTCTAGAAATGTGAAATATTGTTTGCGGCTCATTTTGCTCTAGCGGATCCATATCTCTCACACTGACATATTAAGCACTGGGTGGCCCTTATAGAATAGCTTCTGCAAAACCTAGACCCAAATCCTAAAACCCCCACCATATAAAATGGGCAAAAAGAATTTATGACAATCTATAATGGGCCCTGGGGTCAGAGGCCACCAAACAATCGCTGCCTCTCCTTGGCAGGTTGTTTCCTGGAAACACCCTGATTAAGCTGCTTGTGTGAATTATATCTATGACATTCTGTCGAGCACAATCCATCTGGGCAAAGTCCTCTTCATAGTGGCTGAAACAGCCTCCCCCCATACATCCCTCTGCTCCGTCATCATCTTACCCCCTAGTTTATTCGCCAGGGCTCTTCAAAACACCAAACACCCCCAAACAGCAGATGATTACAGAGTATTTTTGGCAACATCCATAGGTGTTTGCTCTTGAGGCCATTTATGAGGAGCATGTTATCTATATTTCAACAATTTGTTTTCTCCATAACAGCAATAATGGTTCCTCTATATTCTAGTCCTCCTTAGAAATGGAATGCAACAAGGGAAGTGATGTGACTCTCGGATAAAGCATGAAAACACTGAGAAACAAATATGTTAACAAATCAATCGGTGAAGATATAGAGTCATTACAAATTCAGCATCATACCTGAAAGGGCTTCACACTGGATCCATTACAGGGTGTTTTAGTGCTGGTCTCTCCTTTTACAAAGGTAGAATTACAATGGGTTAGTCAAAAGATCAGCTGGAGCACATCAAGATCTTTTAAAACACAAACTCGTGCCATCATGTGAGAGGCTGAGAGGACAGCTTCATGAAGGGATCGCTCGATAGAATACAATGATACACTCTCCTCTCTAGACCTGAGCGCACGATAGCCTTGACTCCACTTTCGCATCACAACATGCGCAACACGGTATTTACTAAATGCTAAGATTGATACTAATGGTTTCTCCTTCTCTCACTTACACACACAATAACGTTACAAGAGTTTTGTTCTTAGCCTGGCCTCTTTACAAGGCCACAAACTCTCACATTCATGCTCAACAGCAAACATTCACAACGAATAATAACATGCCGGAGAAGTCACTACCAACCATATTCATTTCACATAGACAACGTGAACAAAAATTGAATAACGTAGTAGCCCATGTGGTGGGTGTCGTCAATAAAATGTCATTTAAATCTATTAAAAGGTCTTAAGTTACGAGGAAACACTTTACAATCACCTCCATAGACAACCACTGAGGCTTTGCACACGCATTAGCATCTAAAGTGAAGGGGATGTTTGTTTTGATACACATCTCATTTGATCACATAGCCTTTATTATTATGCATGAAGCAAACAAACGATTCTGCCAAAAATTTCTGCCATGCGGAATTTGCATGCATACCTTTGTGCTATGTATGTATTCAACCAATTCATTAAAGTGGATAATCCACTCCATGTATGCACTGGGCAATAATGATTAAATAGACTTCCATAGATTAATGGATTAGGATAGAATAGAACAGAAAGAAAGAAAGAAAGCTGGATGGATGGATGAATGGATATAGCTGGAGTATTTAGTATAAATCTTAAATCACATTTTCGTGGAGGGATATAAAGTTGTAGTTGATGCATATCATTCCATTGTCTCTTTTTCAAAAGTGACGTCCATAACCACAGGAGCATGTTTTACGAAGAAGGGACGACACATTGGCAAATCCTACAAATCTGCAAATGCACAAAGTGTCTTTGGTCCTGTAGATGAGTACAAAGTAGAAACAGATATATTTAGTTTGACTAATATTTTTAAACCAATATTTACTTTTTTCTATTTAGTTAATCTATAATCGGTTCTTCAATATTCTATTATAATATCAGGGATAACGATAAGCACTGCCATTTACAGGTAACAATAAAAAGTTAGTCACTAATTCATTCTGAAGGAAGAAAGCAAAACAATTAGATACAGCCCTTCCAAAATACATTTTACAGTGTTTCCCCTGACTTCTACATATAGACAGGCATATAAGTATTCACAAATGTACAGATGTTTTATAGTGAAAATGCAAAAGGACTGGCTTTTGATATGTGCATTCAATTATATAATGACGCATTTTTAGATTTATAAGATGTTTTAACAGTTTATTTGTTTTCAAATGTTCCATTTGTGGGTGATGTGTATAAATTTCCATTGTGTTAAATATATAGCATAACTAGTATATTGTATATATACTATAAATACTACAACACTGTGCACATTATGCCAACCTACTAACTATCCGCCTGAGCAGAGCCTTTGTGATGCCCACACTTTCATTCTTCAGAAAATTCTATGAAGTCAAGAAATAGTTGAGTCTACTGGGACTCGGGGTCAAATCTCCCGAGGAGAAAATTGCTCCCTTAAAGCATTATATGGGATTAGGCCAATAATGTTGGATTCGGGGTCTGAGTCTTCCTTACAAGGTGTCCTAAAGCCACATTTGAGCCCCACTGAGTGAGGTTGTTTGCTGCAGAGCCCCAGTTCATTATATCTGTACACCCATGTGCACATGTACACGCATCCCCATCCAACAAAACCACATACAGATAAATGATCTCCCAGTTGGTGTGGTTTATACTTTTTGTAGAAACTCTACTACTGACTGTATTAGCCTTCCCTTTTCATAACAGCTTTACAGTTCAGTGATTTTAACATGCTTAATACAACACACTGCAAAAATATATTTTCCTCAAAACTTAAACTGTACTGTAATGACAAATAAAATTTTCCTTGATTGTTTGACATATAAGAAATTTGATATAAGAGACCCTTAAAACACCCTGAAAAGTGCTCTACTCAGTATAAAAAGAAAATTTTTCTAATCAAGCTACAAAATCAGCTCATTTGGAGGTTGTGAAATCTGTGACGTCACACAGGCATTTGCATGTGACTGACTCAAAAGCAAGACATCCCAGTTTGCATACTATCCGTTAGGCCTGTCGCAATAATCAATATATCGACTTATCACACAATATATGTACATGACCTCAATATATTTTGGTGATGCAATATATCACCCATTATATTTACTTAAAAATTAATGTCACCATGTTTTTTGCATTCCATTTGTGCCAACAGTCTCTTATGCTCATTAAGGCTGTATTTATTTGATCCAAAATACAGAAAAAAAACTGTAATATTGTGAAATATTATTTACAATTTCTAATATTGGTTTCCTATTTTAATATACGTTAAAATATAATTTATTTCTGTGATGCAGCACTGAATTTTCAGCATCATTACTCCAGCCTTCAGTGTCACATGATCCTTCAGAAATCATAATATGCTAGTTTATTATCAGTGTTGAAACTGTTGTGCTGCTTAATATTTTTTGGAACCTGTGATACTTTTTTCTTTGATGAATAAAAAGTTAAAAAGAACAGCATCTATTCATTTATTCACATTCATTTCACTCATCGTTATTTCCATATCATTGTGACTTAAATATCACAATATTTCTTCTAGAGTAATAATCGAAGGAATCTACAGAAGAGACAAGCGATAACTTAGATTAGAGAATACAATACTGTGATCGCACTGATAATTTGGAGTAGCAAACATTCAGTAAGGCCAGTCTTTAGGTCCATAAAGTTTCTGGCTGTGATCAGAAGGAAGAAATTAGTCATACAATCCAAGCAACGGTACCTGTTGGGGGATTCGAGAGAGTCAGGCCTTCCAGATTCCTGTGTGTTGACCGGCTTGTGTGTGCCACCTTTGGATTGAAAGGGAATTACACTCTGTTCTTGAATTACAACATCTCCTCTCAAAGCGTGATCTCTGCTGTTAGTGTGATCTGAAATGTGTAGAAGATTATAAGTATAATTCTTAAAATGGGCTAATAAAAAAAAGTGTCATATCAATAAATCACAATGTAAAATTGCAGTTAATTGAGCAGACAATTCAAACCTGAAAGATCTTGATGTCTTGGTGCAGAGTCACCTTCATCTTCTGCAGACACTTCCTCATCCTCACCTCCGGAGTTCATGTACTGTGAGGAATCTCTTGGATCAGTGGTATCTGGGGAAGGACTGCGGGTCGGACACCTCTCTAATGACACAATGTCTGCAGGCTTCTTTGCGGTCACAGATCGAGAGGACACTTCAGCTTCCTTCAGGGTCGCGTGAGGTGAGTTTAGTTCTTCCCATCTATGCTGCTCTCCTGCCCTCTGAGAGACGTCCCAATCAGACTCCATCTGCTTTTCATGCACGTCACTCAAATGTCCGCCCTCAAGGAAATCACCTGAGTTTAAAATGTCATCAGATAAAATGGCAGTACCACTGGCTTTTGAAACATGCGAGTGCATAAAAAGGCCGCTTTGTAGAGGACAGAGTGAAGGATGATTAGGTATCAGCTCTGTCTGAGATGGTGAACGTGTGGCTGTGACGCCATCATTTCTTGATGAGCCGTTGGAGGTCTGGTGACCTGTGAAGATGACAGCACTCTGTGATGATCCCTGTGTGCTGGGAAGCTGGAATCTGCTCAGGAGCTGTGCAAGTTAAACAATACATATGGTAGACGTAAGTAGTGAAAGACAGGAGTTAATGGCAATTCAGGCAAAAATGAAAATTCTCTCATCATTTACTTACCTTCACATTGTTCCAAACAGTGTTATTATTGTTAACTAAACCTAAAACCAAAACCATAAAAAAAAAAAAAAAAAAAAAAAAAAAAAAATTATATATATATATATATATATAAAATATATATATATATATATATATATATATATATAAAATAAAATAAAATAAAACAAACTTTATCCAAAATACATATAAAATATATACACTGCCCTCCAAAAGTTTGGAAACACCCTAGAAAAGTGGGGTTTTGGACAATATTGGCATGAATCCTTTTTAATTTGTGATAATTTTGCACTGATAAGGGATAACACAAAAAAAAATAACATATTTTATTACTTAAACAGTTTATACATAGAAAATACTTGAATATCTACCATTAGCAGCTATTACAGCTCATTCATAAAACATTCATAAAACAGGTTCATTGTATTCTAAACTTAATTGGCAATCAATTGTTGAAGCTATTAAGGTGTGCTGACCCAAAAATCTTTTAAAAACCTGGGCCAAGTTTAAACCAGTAACCAGGCATCACAGCTGGCAAAGGGGCATGTCTGACTTTGACATATATATATTGCCATTATTGTGTAATCAAAATGAAAATTATTATTGCTGGTCTTCAATGATAATGTCAAGTTACTTTAATGTACTGTATTTGCATCAAAAAATGATAAGGATTTATGCTGATATCATCCAAAACCACACTTTGCCAGGGGTGTTTCCAAACATTTGGAGGGCAGTGTATATTTTATATGTATTACATATACATATGTGTGTATATATATATATATATATATATATATATATATATATATATATATATATATATATATATATATATATGTGTGTTTATATATATATATATATGTATGTGTGTGTATATATATATATATATATATATATATATATATATATATATTAATTTATAAATAAAATATAAAAAAAACTTATTTCAACTAATTGCCAACTTTATTTATTTTTGTTTAGTTTAAGTTGAAGTACTGAAAATAACTAAAACTAAATAAGCTAATAATGAAAACCTAAAATAAAATCTAGACTATTAAAATAAATAAATAAAAAAAACAACAACAGAAAATATAAAATAATAAATAAACATTTTATTCAAATATTAATAAAAACTATAACAGTATATCAGTAACACTAAAGTAGAACTGGTTCCAAGCCTGTATGATTTTCTTTTTATCTGTGAAACACAACAAATTAAAACTGGTATGTATCAACTGGTTATGACAGATTTGGAATACTGCACACTTTTTTTTTTTTCCTTTTCATCATTTTTGAGATCCTCAGCATCATTCACCATTTGCTTCCACTATATATTGTGAAAAATCTGCCATCTCCTTTTGTTTACAACAGAGAAAAAAAAAAAAAAAAAGTCACACAGATTTGGAAAAACACAAAGGTGAGAGAAATGTCATTTTTGGTTAAGATAACATTTTGAGGGGAATTAAGAACATTTTGAGGGGAACTATTTGAGGCATGTCCTTTTGAATACCCATGTGAAGAGTTTGTGAATATTTAGACAAATGTAAAAAGTTTAAACATTTTTCAAATATATCTGTTAAAATGTGATATACTACTTTCCTATATTCATGAAAATAAAAGGAAGTAAAACTGCAGAAAACAAAAAAGGCATGTCAAGTACACTGAGTCAAGAGGTTTAAAAAGTGCTAAAATTAATTGGGTGGTCAAGGATATCTTATTGCCAGCAAGTGGGTGCTACATTTCTGATATATCATTCTCTCATTGCTTTACTTCCACTAGTCCTTGGCCCCAAAACTCAACCCTGACAATTCAGGTTACAGTGGCTTCTTTTCAAATAAACTTTAGTCCAAAATATTTCAAGGTATCATTTTTGTGGCTTTTTACAGACTGACTAGGAATTCTTTTGGTCAAGGTTAGATTTTCTTCCAACTGTCTGTTCAGCTGAGTGCACTGAGATCAGTGTCTTAACTTTTAATCTTATTAACAATCCCATGCTCCTAAACTCTGTTTCAAGACAGAAATACCGCACTATGGAGGAAGAGTGGCGGATGGGTACAAAAAAAAAAAATCAACACATATTAAAAAAAAAAAAAAAAAAAAACATAGCTTCTGTTTCTTTTCTGATAAGGGTCTTAAATACCAACCCGTTAGCTGCTTAATAACATTCACTGTAAACCACGCGGTCTGTCTGGCAGATCCAGTGTAGCAGTAAAAAAAAAAAAAAAAGAAAGAAAGGAAAAAAGAAATGGAGTGAGAGGAAAAGTTAATTTCTTGGCTGAGTGATTCCATCGCTAGCTGCAGGGCAAAGTAGAAAGTGTTTTGCTAAAGTAGCAATTGATTCTTCTATCAATCTGCGGCACGCGCCTGCTCTTCCAAGGAATATATTAAATATGAAAATCATATCCCGTTATCATGGCTTCCCAGCTTTCAGGCTGGTAAGCTCCCCTTAATGAATGCTGCAGCCTCGGGGACATGCACGCAGCCAGTGGTGGCGCCTATGCATAATGGAGTGATTCCTCCCATCTCTGCTCATTACAATATCGGCAGGCTGGAGGGGGGAGTGGGGGATGAGGCACAGTCACAAGTGACTGCTCTAGACGGAATGCTTCAAGTCATTATGAGCTGTCTTCCACATTTCATCCGAGAGAGCTCGAGTCGCTTGAAGAGAGGGAAAGCTACAGCCACGGGCTTGAACTACATCGTCAGTGCGGGCAAAGCAGCTAGGATTAGACACCTGCGGCACTACAGATACGACGAGAAAAATGAACAGCCTCGCGACCGCCGCTGAGCAATCTACATAACAGCAACTTTTATTCGAGGGACTGACAGAAAGAGTTTGGACGCATATTGTTTTAGCTGTCACACACATGACGTCAAATAAACACTGCAGACAAAACTGACACACGGTCAGTTGGATTGCACTAGCTGCCAGAGGCTTCCGCAACACTCTTTCCTTTACTCTTTTCCATTCTTTTTTTCCCCTCGTTTTAAATAGCCTTTTAAAAATGCGTAATATCATTTTGTTTTAAGACTGTGATACTCCTTTGTTAAACCAAAGCAGTCATTTGAAGTCATTTGAGCAAAACAGTAATTACTTCAAGCACTTTCCAATTTGCTTTTGATTATAAATTAATTGTGGCCTTTGAACACTGATACCCCATATAAACTGTCAAAAGTGTCTCCTGAAGAGGGAGGCTGAGCTGAATAATGGTTGTGGTATTTTTCTCTACAACTCTCAACTCTCTTCTTTTGAAAAAACGACACACTTCCATTGGATCCCATCACAGCACTGCAGTTTTATCAAAGGCACACAGATAGCTTTGTAAATTCCCCACTGAACTGTAATTTCCATAGATGACACGATAATTTTCTCTTACCTCGTCCACTTCTGATTTCCCCCTGCTCCCCATTTTCTTCCTGTCTTTCTTCAGTCTGGTAATATGATTCTGGTACTCCAACTGAAATGAATTCAAGTCGAATCATTACTAACATAGATCGTTTTCAACAATGTAAATGACAAAAATATTTGCTTAAATCTATAACCTCCTTTTTTTCATTAACTATTACAAACAAAGCAATGGAGGAGAAAAATATGTTTATGCCCCTAAACGTAGCACTAATCAGTGTGTGTATTCCTTTGTGAGTGCCCTTAATAGTGCCTGCCAAGGCTCTTAATCAGTTTGGCGAGTTAACCAGTGGCAGAGATGAGGGCACTGGGATTACCTCCAATCTCCCACTTCATTCTCGTAAGACAATATCTGCACTCCCAAAAGGGACCAGAGTAACAAACCATTTACACCCCTTTTAGACGTGATAACACAGCTACAAGCAGACAAATATTAGCACTGTTAAAATCTGGGTGAGGAAGAAAAATCGTCAGCGAGGGAAAGAGAAAGAGAGTTTTAGAGCTGAGCGTGATGTTTTGAGATCAAGGTATGAATTTGAGCAATTAAGTAATAAGGATCAATTTAGTGTAATAAAAATCAAAGTGATACTCCTTGACTGGCAGCTAGATTAGCAGGTATCTTTTCCTACTGCAATTCAAAACAACCACTGCAGCAACAAAACAAAACAAACACATACGCGCACACACACATACACACAAAAAGTAGGAAAACGGGTTCTTTTCACAAAAAGGGAAATTCAGAGGCACTTCACTATCTGAATACAGGGCGATTAATTTGTGGTGGCGTAATTAAACAATCTGTCTAATTTGATATTAAGCTGTGGAGCACTGTTCAGTTTTAAGTGACAATCTGACGGAGCTGTTGTTTTCTTTTTCTCATTTGTGTGCAGTGATAAATGAGTGCTGGAGTGTTTATGATTGTTCCCAAACAACAATAAGTGTGAATGTTTAAACACTGGAAGACAATTAGACAGACAATTACAGGATTATGGCAATGGTCTAATTGAGGCTCAGAATATATGTCTGGGGAAAAAACAAAAAACAAAAAAACAAAAAAACAAAAAAAAACTGTGCCTCAAAAGAATCTCTTAGTTTTGGGAAATACAAATCAAATATTCAGACTACACTAAAATTTTTGCTATCGAGCAGCTGTCATTTGGGTCACTGCATGTCATGGTAAGTATAACACACAAGACTTCACATTTCATTTCACGTCTACGATCAGAACAACACAAACATGTGTTCTGACATGAGAATAACAAAAAATAAAATAACAACCAAAACACAGGCTGGGCTGCCAAAGCGACAGTTTGATTTGATGTATTTGGTCTAAACCAAATCAAAGGTAATCTTCAACAATAAAACTGTGAAATATGCACAACAATACACACAGAGTCAGTACTGTTTTAAGAAGCGCATATGATGGATATTGGGACAAATGAAGCTGCCCAAGGTTGTTACCCTCTTTTGAAGCAGCCTGCTACAATCAATGGAGAATTCTTTCATTTCTGATGCCAAGTTCTCCACATTCCCAAGAAGCTCAAGGTTGCGTGTCTTTGCTTGCTGCTCTCTCTCGCGCAGCTCCTTGTAATAGCAGCGCATCTTGGCACACTTCAACTTAGTCCTGTGAGCAGGAGACAGACATGAAACGGACAGCTTTGCAACTCTTTTTTTTTTTTTTTTCTTTTTTTAGAAAAGGCTGCACTGACTTTGTATTTATGGAAATAAATATAGAGACCTATTACAAATAGGTCAAACATTACTATAAATAGGTTAATGCTAGCTTATTAGTATAACTAATTGCTCCTCACTGTGCATAGTACAAGACAAACTAAAACACTGCATATTTGTCAAGGGCCACTTTACAGTAGTACTAATGGATTCTCCACAGCTAAGATGGAGTTTTGTGACTAGCAAAGGGCGAAAATGGATAATGATGGCTGAAATTTTAAAATGAATGATAAATGCTGATCTACTAACCTCTCACACACCCTTGACCATCATGGCCTCATATCAAAATTCTTTATTTTTATAAATGCATTTAATTGAGCCATCATAAAAACAAACTGTTCTCAAGCACTTAAACAGAAACAGATGACACAGTAAGTATCACAAAATCATCAATGAGTGCGTAGAGTAGTCTACTTATTTGTACTGAAATAAACATTTTTATTGGAGAATGCCTATTATATCAGTGATACAATAAAACAATTGAAGTAGCATCAAAAATTGTGTCACTGCAATATAGACTCATTACAATAATAAAAAAAATACATAGGATAAAGGATAAAAAAAATTACAAATAATTACTCAAAGTAATAAATGAAAGCACAATAAATATAATACCACAGTGAAAGATGTTAAACATTTATTTTCTGCCCTGAATACAGTCCTGTATAGAGCAATGCACAGCAAAACATTTGCTGTAAGCTACATGAAAGAAATCCATATTCATCAAGCTATCAGCTTTTTTGTCTAAATATATAGGCTACAATGATTTTATTTTTTTGGATTCTATATGGATGCTGGTGTAGGATAATATAAATTATTATATATTTTATTATTTATAAGTTTCTTGATAAGATATTTACAATTAATATTTTTTGTAAGGTTCTAATGTTTTTATACTTACAATCTTTCCTCTGATCTTAAGTAGGCAAACAGTTTTTCTTCCAGCTCATGTCTCCTTCTCTCCCTAAATACAGAAAAAAGAAAGAAAGAAAAAAATCTTAACACACCTACAGCTTTCAGAGTTCATGTGTAGTATTTAAACATTTCTTATGAAATATAAATAGCTTGAATAGACTACATGAATAGACTACTTACTACATGAACAGATTTAACCAGATAGCGTTACCAAAAATACTAACTTTATAATACGGTATAACTTTACATTTCTAACAAAAAAGAAAAAAAAAAGAAAGCTAACAAATATTATGATACACTAAATCTGTCATCCTGAAAAGCAATTATATACGAAGGCTAATTTTCGAACTTATTTAACACTGAAAAAAGACAAATAAGCAAACATCTGCCATAATACTTGAGCTCACTACCACACACAGATTACTAATAAATTATTTGTTATTTTAAAAGCTATAATGAGTCGTTCAGCGCACTCCCACTGTTTATGGCTCTCGTGCTAACCGAGCTCGACAGCTACATTCCGGTAAGAGCTTAAATCTACTGCGCTGCCTCATTCCAGGCCCGCTTAAATTTCCTAATGTTTATTCGAGACAATACAGCATCTATTATGTCTAAGCTGAAAGAAAAAGTACACCGTGCTCTTACCGTTCGTGCATGCTCTTTTGAATATTCCCAATCTGGTCGAAATACTCGGTGTTGCAGACAGCCATCGCTGTTTTGTTCGCTCTTCACCTCAGTGTGGCAGTGCGCCGCGTTGTTTACAGTGGTTGCCATACGCACCGTTACCCAGGAGACCGCGCGAGCTAAAGTTAGTTGACTGAAGGGCGCGAATTTCTCTCAGGCGCTGCTGCGGCAGGAACAGGAGAGAAAAGGTACAAATGACACTTTTTTACTTAAGACATCCACATTAACCCGACATAAAAACACAAACCACACATTTTACCTCAGAAACGTTAATATTTAACACGAGACGAAACACAAATAACACGTTTTGTCTTAATAACACATTAAGTTAAATGGTAACGTAACAGTAACAGTACAAACGACAACGACGTTATTAATCTTCCAATGTCAAAATAGCCTTTTAAAATGTATTTTGATGTAAGCTATATTGTAATGAATTAAAATGATTTGGGGTGAGGGTGCTTCATAATAAATACAGAAAGAATAAAATCATAATAAAATCAGAAGACAGCTCAGTAAATGTATGTTTATATTGATGTAATTGTTCATACAGGCCTACATTTTATTTGAAACCCTCCATTTCCAGCTTTTACTGATTCTTATAGTTGGACTGTAACGTTAGTATGATCTCCAAATAGGTAACGTTACTACTAAAGAAACTATATAATGAATGCATATCTTTATGAATGAAATAGTATATGACTGAATGCACCAGAAAACGCCATTGCTTTTTTATGCTAAACAACAGAATAAATGACAGATGGACCCACAGACATTTACTGTAGTATTTTTTCCAATTATAATTAATTATAATGTAGTTGATAATCTGCTTCATATGCATGGCTGTTGACTTCATGACCAAAAATACTTGCTTTCATCCTGTCAGGATGAATGTGACATGAATAAACAACAATAACCCACCATATGGTGACTGTCATTGTTACAGGCTAAGCCTAAATCTTATTTATTTATTTATTCTCTGTCATGAGGTCAGTTAAATAACCAGGAAAGGCTAATTTGACCTGGATTCCGTAAAGTGGTTAATATTAAATGTGGTTGGTAGTGTTGATGACACAAGTTTAAGATCTGACTGTGTAATTTATCAAAAAAAAAAAAAAAAAATCACCCTATTTTCTTTCTTTTTTTAAAATTTTTTTATTTTGACCTCACAATATCATAATTTTGAATTACAATATCATAACAGTGAAAAGGACAGACTTCTTTCTGGTATATGACATATGCAGACCTTCTCCAATCATTTAGTGTTCTTAACCCCTCCACCGCAAGCTCATGTTCATCTGCCTCCGCTTTTGAGTGCCACACCCTCATCTTAACATCCAATCAACAACCGATGCATAGAACCAAGTTCACGCCCTACTTTCTTCCTTGATAATCCATTACACTCTGTGTAAGTCACAATAAGGAATAAAACGTTTGTTGTTACTTCTCTTTCATTGTGACTTTAACCACATATACTTTATTTGGCATATCAAAAACTGTCATTCTAAAAACCTATAAAACATAGCTAAGGAAACTCATGGCTCTGAAATGCTAATTCTCTTCAGTGTTTAGAATCCACAAACTGAAGAGCTCTATTGAAATTTCTGCTTCACAAGTGTGGAATTGTAACAGAGACCCATTTCTGACTGTTGAACTAGTGTGTCACTGTGTGGAATCTTGAAGGAGAGATTGATTGTGTCCGCTCTTCCTCGGTTCAGTTTCATCGTGTCTTCCCTTCAACACTTGTGTTGTGATTCTCTCTTTGAGCTCCTCCACACTCTTCTTAATGAAAGCAAGCCCACAAGGTAAGCACACAGGTGTCAATGCCTTCAAAAATAACTGTGCACACACCCCTGACCCTCATCCAAATGGTCCACTAAATTATGTTTTCTGTCTCTAGCTGTGTGGTGTCCACATCGAAAAAGAGGCAGCTGAATGTGAGTTTCATGCATTTATTGGGTTTTTCTATCAGCACAGAGGCAGACATCAGTTAGATAGATGCTCAGAACATGAAGGTAAGTGTCTCTCAAGTTGATAGAGGTGAGTAATCAAGCATTGTCAGGGATACGGGGACAACACTACTGGCTGTCAATTGAGATTCGCTTTAGGTGGTAATCTTCCGGATTCTTACCATTTCTCTAAGATAAGACAGAAAGAAGTTAAACCCACTTACTGTAAATTGCTCTCCTATTCTGACATCTATTACACATGTTGGCAGCTTTCTCCATTTCCCAGCTGGCCTATTCTACTATAGAGAAGGAAACTCCCCTCAGAATGGGCAAATTGAGACCACTAACCTACGGTTGCAGTTGCCATTTATTGGCATTATATGTTATGGTGATAGAAAGGAAAAAGCTGAATCTCATAGAGAGGTATCAATACAAAATCAATACCATAGGTGCCAAATAAGCTGCCTCAAATGATAACTGAATTAACAATTTTTTATGAAGAACACTGCATGAAACTCTGCAGTAAGAAATGTGTTGCTTGTTTATGGACTTTAAATATATCCTGTGAGCTATGCTCCTGTTATTATGCAGTACCGACAGATTTATGTAGATTTTATAAGGTGTTAATGGAGAGATTAAAGGACATATTTTTTTTTTCTGTCTGTAGCTGGTGTGTTGCTTGCTTCTGGGTTGGACGGATCACTGCTTTAATTTAGTTGCAATGAAATAGCCCAGAGAGTCCAAGTATATATGTGTATATATATATATATATATACACATATATACATACATACATACATACATACATACATATACATATATATATATATATATATATATATATATATATATATATATATATACACGTATATATACAAAAAATGTATAGCCTGAATGCACTGTAAGTTGCTTTGGATAAAAGTGTCTGCTAAATGCATAAATGTAAATGTGTATATATGTATATATATATGTATATATGTGTGTGTGTATATATATATATATATATATATATATATATATATATATACACACACACATATATATGTATGTATAGACCAGTGTTTCCCAACCTTTTTTCTGCCATGGCAGTTTTGATATGTAAAAAATCCCACGGCACACCACTATGCATTACAAAAAACAAAACAACAACAACAACAACAACAACAACAAAAGATAGAAAGGGGAAACTTATTTTTTTATTATTATTTTTCAACAGTTAAACATTGCGTCATCAGAGTTGGTATTTTGGCTTTATATATGATCAGACACTTGCACTTAATTTCTGAAAATCATACTCAAATGGAGTTAATGAGGTTTTTGACGAGTGAGTGACAGAGATCTGTGTTTTGTCCATCATTAGAACTGCCACCTCTGAGGCAGTAAATTAATAGCATCACGTTTTCACCAGTTTGCATGTTATAAAGTTTATTGTAGCTATATGGGCGCTCAGTTTCTCTTGTTGTTAATACATTTGGCCAAAATCTCACGATATAATAGACAAACAGCTATGATATTTAAAACGTACAAAAGTGTATTGGCTACAGCTAGACAGCAAATGCTAAGACTCTTCTCTGCTCTTTATACACACAAAAACATTAGCCTTTATAGACAGCATTTCTTGAGTAAAACGCTGTACTTATTCAAACATCAGTTCTTTATCCTTGCATTGCAAAGAACTAGACTTCTGTCTTCAAACTGCGCGTCGCTGCCGCGGCACTTCATTCTGAATGGAGGTGGAGTGGAGTTATGAGGTTTGACTGACAATTTGAGGATCCAGTGGCGTTACGAGGTTTAGTCACAAGCTCTTTTGAATGCTTTTCATTGGTTAAATATTTGTAAAACCCACAAACTGACATAACAATGACCAATAGCACTGATTTAAAATAATAACTAAATATAATAGAGATAGGGAAGTTTTTGATAATTTTTCACGGCACACCCGACAACCTGTCACGGTTGGGAAACACTGGTATAGACAACATAAACAGCACTTCTCAGTGCTCAGTAAAACTGATACAAAAAAGTTGTTAAATTGAATTACTATTATTGAATTATTCAAAAAGTGCAGTCTTTCTGTTATAAATAGCACATTACATAGAACAAGTGACAGATCTATTAGTTTTTGTTTACACTCCAAGACTTGCACAGATCTTATTTTGACATACAGTATCAGGTTTTTTGTTTCCGTCCGTTACTATGGTTATCACTGTCAATCATTGCAGTTTCTGATTCAGTCAATTTAATTAAGGTTGTCAATCCAGAAGCTTTAAAATGTGCAGTTAGCAGCATGACAAATGTATATTATATGGGTCAATGACGTGACGCCTAAATTTTGTCTGATTGCATTTTTTCAGTTAAAAATTGGTTTAAATGCATAAAAAAAAGATGCCATATATAAGAAGTCTCCCACATATGTACCAACTTTTACTTTTCAAAAAACATTAGTTATTTGTAATTCTTTTGTTATTCAAAGTGTCAAAACATCATGTGGTGTGACCGTCCGGTCATAACTGTTGTTTTGGAAACATCTTTGAAATTACTCTAAATTTATTCAGATTAATTTTCTGCACTATTTGGCATGATTTCCAAAGTGTTTTGTAATCCTGTAAAAAACTGCAAAGCATTTGTATTTATATTTCCATCATAATATTCAAACAAACTTTGTCCGATAATCTCCATTTTATGAAATATCATGTGGTGCGAGCATCAAGAAACTACCATTTTGGTACTTTTATGTTGAAATCCATTCAAAGATAGGACGTTGCATCATACAACAATTTGCCAAAGACCCATAGAAGCATCAAGCAGGTCTGTAACTCTTTCAAATTTGGAAAAAAATAACCTTTTTAATGGCTGGTATGTAGTTACCACATTTGGATATCATGTGGTATGACCTAAAAAAAACAATGAATATTAAGTTATTTCTACAATAATTTATTTTTATTATAAATTTCATAGTGACCTTTCATGGGAAGCTAGCTTGTTTTGTTTAGGTGGCTAATTCTGTGCTTGTAAATTTTGACTGAATTTGAAAATATCATGTGGTGCGACCACTGCAGAGTGTTTTCCATTATAGATATATGTCCCAGATTCGCAATTTTTGTGCTTTCATATTCAGTTAATGGTTTATATACACAAAATACTTTATTTTAATATCATTTGGATAGGGATATGTCAGTATCAATTTTTTCATGTTGCGATTAATTGCTAATGTTTTTATCACGGTATACGGTATTATCACAATATTGAAATTTAGTTGCAAAAAAAGTGTTGTCATATTACAGTATAACAGGTTTAATAATTTTTGTCTTATAACAAAAATATCTGAACATTTAAATACAATAAAGCAATACACAAAAAATTATAAAGTCAAACATTTTACACAGATTAAAGTGCAAAAGAATTAAAAGACCAATAGGTATCACTTTACAGTAAGATCTCATTAGTTAACCTTAGTTAATGCATTAACATTATCAATGAGCAAAAGCTACATTTGCTACAGAAGTTATTCATCTTTGTTAAAAATAATGCAACTCTTAGTTCATGTTAGCTCGGGTTCATTTAAAAAAAAAAGTTTATAACAGTATAAACACAGTATAAAGTTTATAATTTTGATTTTAACAATGTGCTATTAAATATTTGAATTAGCTAAGATTAATGAACGTTTAGAAGAATTTTTCATTGGGAGTTTATGTTAACTAATTTATTAACTAATGTTAACTAATGATGCCTTAATGAATAGTATGATCTAACAATAAAGAATCAAAACACTTTCAAACAATATCTCTAGGGCATGTTGTAGTCCAGATTAAAATGTAAAAAAGTTTTAAAATAAATAGCCTAATTAGTCTAAATATTAAAGTATTTGGCGCTGTGCTGAACACCACTGCCAATATAAAAATCTGAATGACTATTTAAATAGAAGTAGCGCAGCTGCTTTGTTTATGGGTTTCCGGGGTAATAACGCTGCATCTGCTGTTCAGCGCCCTCTGCTGTCAGAGAGTGAATGTGCGCTTTCATTCAGAGCGTCTCTCACGTGTTCCGCCATGTGCTTCTCATCCGTGCTTGTTTAAATCAGAGTGCACACGGGTCTTTGACGCAGCATGCAGCGGTGTTGTGCATTTAACCAGTTAATGGGAAAAGTATTCTTAAAATGCATTCAAAATTCGGAATAATTTTAATAAATAATTATTTTCGTATTTTGAAGTGCCTACAATAACAATACCGTGCATATTCATTATCCTGATATCGCATTAGGAATACCGGCACATGTCTACATTTGGAATAGATTTTTATGCAGTTTGGATCATTTCGGGCAGTTTATGTTTAATCTTTGTACAATATGAGAAAAAATGCAAAAAAATAATTTAGAGCATCTAATTTTAGTTAGATAATTATGCATTTATTATATATTTATTAAAAGCTACAGTATTTTAATCTATTTTACCAGATTACACTGCCAAGCAAAGTAAAATAAACGCTCGCCATAGGCAGCATGTTAATTCTGACCCTGCAGTCAAGCACAAACTCTAGATGTAATTTTCTGCTGTAAGAAAGATGTTTATGGTTTCATCTCAGAACCTGAGCCAGCAACCTTCCGCTACTCTAAATTGACCCTTCGCAAAGACCCGCCCTTTGTTACTGTTGCTACATCTGACAAACCATCTGACAAACCATGACACTTTTATGCCACACATCACGTTCTCATGCTGTGAAAAATACATCACGGAGCAAAGAAGACACTGACAACGCACCGACATACAAGACAGAGCAGGTTACTTTCGGTATTAAACAGAGTCTCAGAGTTCAAATTTTGTCTTTTTTTTTTTTTAAAGAAATTCAAACAACAAATACTGTTTTGTGGCTCTTTAATGTGTCGTGACAGATCGCTGTATCACCTCAGTTCAAGCGGCATGTGAACCGATCATCTCTTACTAGTTATAGCACAAAATAAACATGAATGAACATCGGAAGGTATCTTGTTTCAACTGTGAAAATATGTCAGTACACATTTTTTCATATTTTTCAAGTTCAAATCCACCGACGTTAATCTACTCTCCTGTCTGGTTTGTTTGTCGGACAAAAATAGCAGATTTGGCATTATGATTGCTCAGATTGCCTGTTAATCAAACTCCTGGCGAAGGCTCAATTGAGCAGCCGAGATTCTGCAAAGTTTAGAAATAACTGGGTCTAAAAAAAATGACTGCAGTTAATGCCATATGCTGAACTTTTTTTGACACATTTCTTTAAATAGATTT
Source organism: Spinibarbus caldwelli (assembly GCA_039654775.1). Taxonomy (NCBI): domain Eukaryota; kingdom Metazoa; phylum Chordata; class Actinopteri; order Cypriniformes; family Cyprinidae; genus Spinibarbus; species Spinibarbus caldwelli. The sequence continues at coordinate 28,645,871 of CM077251.1, forward strand.
TTAAGGTCGTTGTGTCATTTGGAGCGACCACTCATCATGTGGTGCCACCAATAATAGCAATAACTGTATTAAATTAAAAATAAATTATCTAATTTCTGTGGCTGAAATATGAATCACTGCTATAGTATGCTTAAGTGAATGGTATTTTTTTAAAATGGTATTTTTATCAGTTTTATACAAGTTACAGAAAAAAAAAATAAGTCTGCTAACTACAATTAGAAGGCAACTCTGAAATTATTGAACAAAATATGAGATCATTATTTACAAAAATTCAAAAGAAATGCAAATACTTTGTTTCTAAACACTTTATGTCACGGTGCAAACACGAGGGATGAACGAGGAGACGAAGGTAAACTCAAAATACAGTCTTTAATAAATCCAAGACAGACAAGGCAGGGCTGACACACAGGAACACCGGCAGTAACGAGTAGACCAGACGAAAATGAACAGAACAGGCAGGAACTAAATACACATCATAATTAACTAACACAGCTGAAAGAAATCAAATACAATCAAACTTGACGAGGACAGGAACAGGAAGGACCAAATATGGGTATGGAGGGAAACACATGACACACGACAGACATGACTGTGACACTTTAATTACTGAGAACATCTAAAAAAAATGTTAAGCATGTTAAGGAAATGAATTAATTTTGATATAAATCATGGTTGCACCACATGACATTTTTTTAAGGCTATGGTCGATTCATCTAGATGAAAAAAACACTAAAATCACTTAATTTAAAATTTTAATATGAATGTATGTGTACACAACCACCTTAATGTTTGAACAACTACAAAAGATATTATTAATTTTTGTATTTTAAAATTTGCCTGTCAAAAATCCTTATACGTCAATGACCCATATACAAAAAAAAGAGCAAAGAGCACTCCCATTATAATCACTGTAACTCAGTGCCGCCAACCTCTCTTATTTACATTGTGTAAATCTCTTATTTGCATCACATTGTTATTTTTTTTATAATGAAACGATTTGTGAACGTGCTTTGGCTGAACTTTGTGAGCTCGCTTTTAACAAACTCCAGCATTTTCAGCGCAGTTAAGTGGATTCAGACCAACTTCTGATTGACGATTACGTTCACATACTCAACAGATATATCCGTGATTGGCTCAATGCTGCAAAAACATGTTGTAAATAGAAACATTTGATGCTCTTCACAGACCACTTACAAAAATACACACAGGAGCATTATTATCATATATTCATGATTTTCTCTTATTTTATATTGTCAGCACAATTATCATGTAGAGTGATTTTTATCTGTTTGATCCATTTTTTCCTCACATCAGTTTGGATAACATTGCCGCTTAGTGGTGAACTTTGTAGCAGCAGTAAATAAAGTACCTAAATGAGCAAAATCATGATATTATAGTGTTTGAAATATAAATATCTTTTTTCAGTACTAGTATATCATGCTACCCTAGATCAGCTCCAGGAGTCACTTCGTAAGAGAATGTGGAGACATGATATGGAATTTGTCTATCCTGTAAAAGTACAAAGCAATAAAGCACAGCTTACAATTAGAGTCTAAAAACACTCTTACATCAAAAATTTCTGTATTTTGTGCAGTGGTGCTTTAAGAAATGTACAGTTCATTCAGCCTCTCAGAGATCGCTTCATTTTGCTGATAGCTCCTCCAACAATGAGCAAACCAACTTTGAGAAGTTTTGTCTCTTAATTCATTCCATTTAAAGCAGTGCTTGTGGACAAATTCACGTCCTTTGAGAGTAAATTTCAAGGCAGTCATTGTTGGACTTTAAATATATCCTGTGAGCTATGCTCCTGTTATTATGCAGTACCGACAGATTTGTTTAGATTTTATAAGGTGTTATGGAGAGATTAAAAGACAGTATTTTTTTTATTTTTTTCAGTCTGTAGCTGCTGTGTTGCTTGCTGCTGGGTGTTTGTTGGACAGATCACTGCTTTAATTTAGTTGCAATGAAATAGCCCAGAGAGTCCAAGTGCTGAATTTAAATCGAAGTGTGTCTTAATTCATCCACATTATGAGTATTGTGCTGATAATACTGTTATTGTGTTAAATAATGTTCTCAGTCTTTCCTTCCTGTGATGGTACAGCTCAGATAGAAGCTACAAGAGTTAAAGGAGACATATTATGCCCCTTTTTGGAATATGTAATATAAGTCTCAGGTGTCCCCAGAATGTGTCTGTGAAGTTTAAGCTCAAAATACCCCACAGATCATTTATTATATCATTTTGAAAATGCCTATTTTGAGTGGAAGCAGAAACAGACTGATTTTGTGCATGTCTCTTTAAATGCAAATGAGCTGCTGCTGCCCGCCCCCTTTTCCAGAATAGAGCTGCGCCATTACAGCTTGTACCTGCTAAAACATCTGTTTTGGTTCTGATTATCATGTTTATCGTGCTGAAATCATGCATTTTAAACCATATTAGTTTAAACTTCTGATATACGGTTTTCTGAGTGCACACATCCGAAGCACACGGACAGAAAGCGGCTGTCACAGCATGTGAGTACTAAACTAAGTTCTTATTCACACACAAGTTTACGTTAAAAATACACACGAGTTACAAAAACAGTTGGTTATGTCTGTGAAGGTAAACAGCTGGGAAATAAATTGCACGTTTATATTAGATCTGTGTGGCAGCAGCAATATACAGTAAATAAATTAAAGGGGACATAACACACACAGTTTCACCCAATCTCATGTTGATCTTGAGTACCTATACAGTAGTATAGCGTCATTCATAGCTCCAAAGAGCCTTTAGTTTTATCATAATTATAAAAGAAAGATACAACTTTCCGATTCTCTCCGAAAACAGCCGAGCTTCTGGAGGCGTGCCGTAGGCAGAGCTAAAGAGTGATTAGCACTTGTGCACTGATTGCCAACAAAACACAGACATTTGATGCCGTTTCACTTACCGTTTGCAGTTCCAAATCATCGTAACTGATCATCAGTTCCGATCTTTTATCGATGGGACCGCTCCATCTTTCAGTATCAAATGATGTGCAAATCCAGCGTCAAACTGGGCCTTGTTCATAAAACGTTCGTCGACAAACACTTGCAAAACTCCGCTGCTGCCCGGAAAAACAAACTGCATCCACTGTTTACGTAACGCTGGGTTCTTTGGTAAGCTGAACAAGTCTATCTTTCCCTTACAACCAAAAACACACTTCTTTGGAGACATTCTTCCCGAGCAAGTCCCGTGCAGTGCTGCCAGATGAAGTACGCTGATGGGCATGCTCTTACTCTCGCTCTGGTCGGTGTGTGTGCAGGTGCACTCTTCCGGGAGAAATGTTCCACACTTCATTACGTCATGAAGAGCCAAGCTCAAAAAAAAACTCTCCGAAACTTGTACAAAACTGGAAGGAGTATATTTGACACAGAAATACTCCATTCTACATTCATATCGTTTTTTGAAATTTTGGCCATGTTTAGCATGAGAATCCGACTCTTTAACGATGTAAATAACTCAACATGCATGAAATAGCATTAGACCCCCTTTAATAATTACACTGCTCTCTTGTCTCCCCTGAGGCTGGGACTCTAAATAGTGTTCTGTGCTTGTCCGTGCAGCCAAAGACAGAACAGTTAGCATGTTTTGCTCAAACTTTCACCATGGCATTAGAACTGGTAAACTGTTGTCGCTTGCTAAATCAAAATGACGGCACCGTGGGTGGAAACTTATGGGGCGGTAATATTATAATGAGATCCCTTTGCAATGTCACTAGGGGAGTGAAATCAGACGCGCTCATTTTCAGACGCTTGCAGAAAAAGGTTATTGGGTTAATCTTTTTCACGTTTGCTTGGTTGGTAGATGCACCGGGGACCTGATTATAGCACTTAAAACCTGGAAAAGTCAGATTTTCATGATATGTTACCTTTAATGTTGAATTAAAAGCTAGATACTGTTTATACCAAAATACCAATGTTAAAACAAAACAACCTTTATCCATAATGTGGGACTCCTAATTATAAAGAAGTCAGAAATAGAACGGGACACTTATTTTGAAATGTCTATGATGTACAATTGCTGGCTACTCATTTTAAAAAGATGGAGCTAAAATATGCACTCTTACAACCATCTGCAGCATATTACAATATAAACACTGTAAGGTGAAACTGTCATATTTTCGTCGATCATAAGAGATTGGCATAAATGCACAGTATTCACTGATTGTATTGAACAGGCCTTTATTGATTGTGAACCTGTAGAATGTGCAACACTGCATTTTGACTTTGGAATGTGCAGTGCTCATATTTATTTAATAAAATCATATCCTTTTGAAGTTTAATAATCACATTAGGCTGTATTTCCTGTTTTTCCATCCCCAAATCGAAGACATTTTAAAATGATAATTAAGATGTTTGTTATACAATTTAAGCTATTTACGACTTTTTAAGGACCTGCAGGGACTTGTTTAATTTGCACTTGTGCTCCTAAATACATTTTACAGTTCACAGCATCTTTATTTATTTGCAAATGCAAGTGAAATTCTTGCCATGTTGAGCCATGGATTATTTATTTATATTTGATTTATTTATTTTTAAATTTAAATTATTTAAAATTATTGCTTGAAATCAATGCACCATGATTATGCAGGGCTTTCTACTAAACAAAATTTTCTGAAACGTTAACAGAGATGTTTGTGTTGCACATCACAGAAGACAAGGTTAGCTTCCGTTATTATTCGTTTGGGGGGAAAAACGAATTATTTTTTTTCTTTCTTTTTGCACTTACTGGTTTAAAAATCTACATTGTGGCAATGTAACAGGAAGTCACGTTTTCAAGTGTTGTATAGTTGTATATCAAAAGTATAGTGAGAACTTATCAGTGCTGAAATAGAAGGGTTTTAATAACCCTTTAATAGAGATGTAGTCATTCTGCACATCTCTTGTAAAAGCTTCATGCATAGGTCTGAGGTGTTCTGTTTATCATGCCCTATAGATATGTCCTCTAATCATACATTTTCCTCCAATTTCTGCCCAATTAAATTGCTCTTTAGCAGTTGAACGAGGGAAATTTGCTCTGCCTTTCACGTGCTAATCTTCTCCATTCATGATCACTCTGTGAGATTATTTGTTGGCTAATAAATCCCTTTGTTTGCTTCCTGCATGAATAATTGATATTGACATGGGACTCTTTGAGCAAGGAAGAGCTAAAAAATCCTGTTTTGGAAACGATGACAGTGAAAAGTTCAATGCTCATCTTCTACTAAGATCCACCAGAGCTAAGAAAGCAATCAGTCCTTGACAAATGTGTCATTCAGCAAGTACTCATAATGTAGGAGTGGTTTTTGATATTATACTAAAGAATGCAACATCACTTGAGTTGAATAAGACAGACAGATGCTGTTGCGAAGAGAGCGTCTATATAGTGGTGCAAAGGAGTTTTGACCCATTTAGAATTTTTGTGACTCTCTTGATTCACATATAGGAAAAAAAAGTATTTTTCCTGCCTTGTCATTTTTACATTCTTTTCACAACACTGAAATTACTTACAGATATGGAAGTAAGGCTGAAGGCTGACTCTTATGTCATAAGCAGTTTGTTGTAGCATTTGGACCAATCAGACACACATTTGTTCATCAGATTTAACAAATCAAATTAGTTATTAGATTAACAAATAATCACAGACCCCTCACCCAACACACATTCTGGGTGCCGTATGTCTGTGGATGACTCCAGGCCCCCCCGGTTCCATAGCAACCAACCTGATAACACTAGTTTTATTGCTCTAAGGAATGCGGGCCGAGCAACACTCACCTCATTTTTCCCTAGGAAAGAGACATTAAGGCACATAAGAATGGACTCTTCTCTAATTAATTCATTGAAAAACCTTTCTTTGAATGAACACACTTCCTCAGGTCATTGTGTATATTGTTACTGTTCTTGTATATTGTCTTTTGTACTGTATCCTGTTTTATGCATGCTTATGATAGATCACTAGTTAATATTACTTCACTTATATCATGTTTGATCTCTATCAATTCGTCTTCGGATGATCTAATTGAGAGTGTATATTATATGTTGCTACCTATGCAACATATATGTGTTCTAAGAATCTTTAATAGTTTGTATATCAACTCAGGGTTCGTACGGTCATGAAAAACCTGGAAAAGTCATGGAATTTTAAAACAGCAATTTCCAGGCCTGGAAAAGGTTTGGAAAAATAAATTAACCCAGAAAGTTTTGGAAAAGTCATGGAAATATATTTCACAAATCTCTGTGTAATTATGTTTAATCAGGTCCTGAATTTCGGTGCGGGATTGCGCATATATCGCATAGTTTTACTCATTCCCGCAGCTTTCGACTTTAAAATAGATATTCACACATTTATTCAATAACCTATAGCATGTAGGTTTGATGAGTAAATAAATCCACACAGAATATCAGATCAGTCATTTGAAAACGGCGTGAGTGATTCAGCTGTACCTTCTCTCTTTGACTTTATCTTAAAACGGCTTCACATCGGCGCATCTCGTCTGCACTAAAGAGCTGCTGCACGCAGCGATACAAGACTTTCGCTCGTGTTTTGGTACAGTTGACAGAATTGTCACTTGCCTAATCGGGTCATTGTTGCATCGTCACAAAAAATGTATTATTTATTTGCACGTCTTTTAAAGCCATTCGGTCTTCGCGCTCCAGAGGCGGTTTCCTGTGCACTCAGTCACGTCCAAAGCGCGTGTATAAAGCCGCCTTGTGAGTACCAAATTGAGTTTGGTACCAAACAAGCTCAGTAGAACCCTGTACGGACCTCAAACATATGCCCTAGTCCGCCCCTTGTCCAACAGCTTATCAGAATTACTGGCCCAAGTCAGACTGGAGCCCGTGTCTTTTTTCTCTCTTTCTCTTCCCAATTACACAACTGCTGTTGGAGCCATTAAAATAGTCCAGTTTCGTTTTTAATGGCAAAGTGGTTATATTTATTTTAGTTTCTTTATTAAGTTAATTTAGAAATATGTTTGGAACATTTTTTTGTTTGTTAAATTCAAGTTTTTGTTTTTAAAGTAGCCTAACGACCAAGTGGCCAGCTGCAGACAGTGAGTTAGCCTATATGTTTGATCAATTTAGCCTTCTAAAATCATCACCATTTGACTAAAATAAAATCTATATATAAAATACTTAAAAAAGCATATCACAATGTTAGTTTAAACGTTTGTGCGCGTATCCAATCGTTTGTGCGGAGAGTGGAAGCTAAAGTGCGCTCTGCAGGACTTGGGAGTCGCCAGAGCAATCACTTGCATTTTTTTCTTATAACAGTAGAAACAACCGTCATTTTTGCTCATAAAGGTAAGAGTAATACATCATTCGGGACTGTTAAGGGTCTACTTTTATTTGTGTGCACTCACAATATCAGCATACGTTGTGATTTTTTTTTTTTTTTTTTTTTTTTTTAGAAAACAAACAGGATGCGCTTTCTGCGTCACAAAAATAAACCGAAACTCAGCGAATGTTTTATTTCCCCTGGCCACGACACATTCATCATGGTAATTACTTGCGGGGGTTTTGCGGCAAGCTTTATTGCGTGCACTTTAACGCGGAACTCTTCCAGCTCCTGCAGCTGGACACTAAACACTGTCCGAGCCCCTCTTGACAGTCGAGGTAGCCTCGTGTTGTTTCCACCAGCGCGACAAATCCTTTTCATCACCATAATAATTGATGGATATCTAAAATATAAAAATAAGGAGGAAGCTTAAAACAAGCCCGATGCCCGGCCCGCGTCTGAGCTATGACATGAAAATTGTCCCGAAGCCGTAAATAAGTTGGAGCCCGTCGGGCTTGGGCTGAAATACAGGGTTCTAAACAAAATTAAGTGGCTTAATTTGCGCAGCTTGTTGTGTTTCAGCGGCAAAAATACACACAAAATGACATTAAAATGAGTATCCTCATAAGCATTGTTGTTGTTGTTTTTTTTTTTTTCTTAAGCGAATGTAAACAGTTGCGAAAGAGAAAAGTTTCCAAAACGAAATTCAGGTCCTGCATTTAACTGAGTTAAATAAATGATAATATTCGGTGATGCGATATGTTCTCTGTGTGGAGTAAAGTTCATTGCACACTGGTCCGAAATTTTCGCATGGTAAAATAAATAAATATGACCTCACGTTGTCAAGTCACATTTATTTATATAGCGCTTTTAACAATACAGATTGTGTCAAAGCAACTTTCCGATATCAAAATAGGAAAATAGTGTCAATAATGTAAAATGACAAGATGAAACACTCAATCTTCAGTTAAATGCATTTCATTATTGAATTCAGTGATGTCATCGTCCAGCTCAGTTCAGTTTAAATAGTATCTGTGCAATCAAGTCGACAATATCACTGGAAATTAAGTGTCCCCAACTAAGCAAGCCAGAGGAGGCAGCGGCAAGGAAACAAAACTCCATCGGTGACCGAATGGAGAAAAAAAAAAAACGTTTTGTCAATCACGTTTACACACTGTCTCCGAAACTTTCGTCAGTCATAAAAAAAAAATTCTGATCAGGTTCGATTTTCTGCGTTTCCACATCCGTAGCATGCATTTTGATAGGAAAGGATGACGAATACGGAAAAAAAAAAAAGAAAAAACGCATACGAAAATTTCGGACTCAGTGTGCAAGGACCTTCACGTCTGGCACAGTTGCAGCTTGTATTTATTACTAAAACAAGAAAGCAAACAATAGTATTAATAGTCATTAATTTTAGTTAACATATGCTATGATAATTTGAACAGATTTTTATTCTTATTAAGTAAAATAATGGAACATTAGGTCATGAATATTGTCTCAAAAGTCATGGAAAAGTCATGGAAAAGTCATGGAAATTTATTGGTAAAAATGTGTACGAACCCTGTCAACTATTAATCCAACCCCATGCAAATTACCATGCTCAGAGACAAAGAGTCGTAAAACCTTCCCTCCAAAGAGACTGGAGCCCATTGGCTCTTTGACTCCCCAGAGGTGTGACCTCTATACCAGATAAAGCTCTCACACACAGGTCCGGCTCTCTCTTCTAAAAAACTCTCTCTTCTGCAAAAACTTCTGCAAAAAAGCTCTTCTGCTATCTTCTGATTGCTCCGTGAAGGACTCACGGAGAGCCTAACCGGTGCAGGCGCGCCCGGCAGGCCCCCAACATAGAGCCGTGGGTGTTCTCCCCAGCCTGGGAGATGACTCTCGACCACAAAGACCCAGTCTGTGGTTCTGTTAGATCCTAAGAGGATGAGGAAGATGTGAGCTAGAACTCTTCGGGACCATTAAGTTTTTGTGCCAGGCTTTACGGCCTTGTCTTTCTTTCCATTCAACCAAAGCTCCTCGGACCTCAGCAGATCTCTTTCTTAGCTCTTTTTCCACTCTCTACCTAGAAGAACATTTCTACCTCAGAACATCTTTGGAATTCATCACTCTTCAACCCGGAAGAACGTGATTGCGAGTCCAAAAACCTTGAAACCATCAAGACTTTTCATCCGAGACAGCATTTCGTCACGACAAAGGAAGTGCAAGTATAGTACATTTAACTAAACGAAACAGAGGTTTAGTATAAGTTATAGACCCCGTTATAAACGGCGCTGATGGTTTTACTCAGGTGGTTAAATGACTTTTTCCATAACTGCATTCTCTGTTTTCTCTAATGGCTTCATTCATCCACTTTAGCTCCACTTTGTATGTATGCGTGAGTGTATGTTATTCGTTGTTTGTTTAGATTAGTTATGTGTGTTAGCGTTTAGTTAATAAAACTCTTGTGCACAAATTACATGAGTTTCTGATTCTGCCTTGCATATTAATGTCCCTTTACGATTTTACGATCTTAGAGTTGATATGAATTTACACTGAATGTTTGCTGGACGAACAGATCAGCTGATGGCAATTTAACTCTGCTACAGATATTACTGTCAACCGATATAAATAATTGTAATTAATCATAATTAATTGTAATTATTTATATACAATTCCCTTTTAAGCTAATTTGCTACATGGTGTATTATTGTTTTGGTCTTTGCATTTACAGGCAGAAAGAAAGAGTGTCTAAAATATGCGCATTTCAGCAAGCAGAAAGAGGGTGTATCTCTGTACTGTCTCTTTTTTATCTAATAGCTTGCAATTAACATATTATCTTCCTCATAAATTAATGCATGGAATTTTGAATTAAGCATGTATGAAAAAATACTTCATTGTCCTTCTTTTGTATCACTGCAATTCATTCGTGGTTTGTTATATTCCCCTCTCTTCTACTGCTCGCTGGCCCTCAGATACAGTACGTGGGGTAATTGATATGCTTTAACGGAGGTCAAAATTTGCATGTGAATTAACAGCAGTAAATTAAATTGATATTCTGGGCACATCACAAACCATTCCTTTAGACCTTTGTTTTGGTGCCTGGCAGATCCAGGGTGTAACCGTGAAGCAGTCACAAACATCTGTCTGCTCAATAATTTGATAAACAGCTCATTCAAATAGTCTTCAAATTATTCCCACTGAAGGCTGTGTTTTGTCTCCAGTGTGAAAGCTGGAACATAGAGCTCAGCTGTATGCAACATGTTTTTCTTTCTTTTAAAAAATGTATTTCCTTTTTATTCTGCTGGCAGTTTTTCAGAGTAATGGCTGTTTCTCATGTTCACTTCACAATTTGTGTGACTTTTAATATCTAAGCAATATCCAGTGATTAATTTTTATAGGGATGACAGTAATTAGGGACCAACATTTTATTTCAAATCTTGTATATCAAAACATTTAAGGAGGCTCTGTAAAGAAAGAGACTGCAGGTGAAAAATAGCCTTCTGGCTAACTCTGGCATATTGACAGAAATGTTTATTAATATGCATTGTCCCAGTAATAAATAAATAAATAAAGGAAATGTAGGTGTTTTTTTTTTTTTTTTTTTTTTTTTTTTTTTACAGAAATTTACTGAATGATTTTTCACATGAATAACTATAACATTAACCACAGATACTGGGCCATGTGTTTTCAAGCACAATATGAGTGATATTTTCAACTTCACAAGAGAGATTTTCCTTCTTAAAAGAATAAATTGTCTCCATGCAGCTCGAGAGTCCCACAGCAAATTGCAAAAGAGGTGAAATAATTTTTATTCTCAATGTATTCTACATCAGAGTATAAAAGCTTTCAAGTTCTCTGTGTTAATTCAATAGTCACTTGATTTATTTTAATAGCCTTATAACATGAGGAAGGTGAATCTGACTAAGCTTTTATCATCGTTCAAACAACTGGACACTTATGTTAATTGATAACATCTTTTTGCTTTATTTCGCATTTGACCAGGTCAGCTTACTGATCTGTAGTGAGAAACTGGGTGGTTTATATGGAACTGAGCTAATCTTTAAACATATCATGTATTATTTTTTGTAGTTTTATTATTAAAATAAAATTTATTACAAAAATCGAACAAAGGAATTTAAACAACTAGTCAGTAATTACACTGATTAAAGTTTTTCAAACTAATGTTCTAACAGATTCAGTGAGATGTTTCAGTGAAGGATTTGTGCAACTGGTTTCTTTAGTGATTCATCAGAAAAAAGGCTCATATAGTCATTAGCCCACGAAGCAGACTACACTCATCGTGCTATATGTTCTTTTTTGTGTGCAGCCCGCAAGGACAACTCAATAGATACATGTATTTTTGTCATTATATTGTTGTACACAGTGTTTTTATCTTTTTATTTAATTCGATTCAAATAGGAAATTCACATTTACAGATTGGGTAAAATATGACGCTGGTGATTCACTCTGCCGTTGAAAAGCGATAAAGGAAACACTGATGCACAGAAGTGTTTTTTATCAGGGTACATCTGTATGTTCTCGAATGACAATGTTCACTTGCATGCAAGAATTTGTGTCTGTGCACATTTATGAGTGTGCAGGAGAGGCAGAAGCAATTAATGAAGTGCTGTGAAGTGGATAAAAAGGTTCAAAAACCTCTTTCAAAAAAATGTGCTAGAAACGTTAATAAAGTACAATGGAGTGTGGCTTGATGAGAAGCTTTTCTTTTAAAGCTTAAGATAGAGAAGGAATTGGACACAGCCTGTCTCCCAAACAAATGTCAAGACTTCATGTCATCCTTGCCAGTGACAGTAATTTTCATGCTTTAGGAGCAGGATTAAAAGTTGACTCATGGAATAAAGCAGCTCTCACACATTTTGAATAGATGTGGTATAAAGCTAATTCAAAAACAAAGGCCTCTGCTGTATGGGATCTCATCATGACTAATTACGAGGTATAATTTGAAATGCCTTTGGAAAACGAAGCCCTAGTAAATGTAAAGCAGTTTAATTAGGCCAAATTGATCAGAATCAAGAGGACTGCTAAAAGCATACGCTGTCACAATGAGGTAACCTGTACAGAATCTGCAAAACTAACACCTAGGTGTTAAAGCTGTCCATTATTATTGAAATGGAGTAAATCGCGTTTTTAAGGGATAGTTTTTTTGTTTTTTTTATGTCAGGCATACTTTTTTTTTTTCCTCTTTCCTTTTACATTATAAGGCTTAAATCAACTGGGTGTTTTAAAATAGACAATTACAGTCCTTAAAATGTATTTTGTGTATGTTTTTATAAATAGGGTGGCTTATTAATATCTTTCATATTCAGTGATTGCAAAATAAAATATGTAAAACATCACAACTGTTTTACTCAAATCTGTATCACTGGATGTAATGTATAAAGCAAGCATTTATGTAGTTGAATATGAGGCACAATCCTTTCCAACCCATGTATTGAGTCATTTTATCTTCTCTTTTTAATTCAATAGTTTTATTTTTGGCAGTGGGAGTTTATAACAGACCTGCGAAACATTTTTACCTCAAAGTACGCTGGTTTGATCTGTCAATAAAAAAAAAAAAATAAATAAATTGTGATTTGTATGTGGAATGTTCAGGACCATTTATAGTGAGTTGAAAATCTCAAACGCTTGGAGTGGCATCTTATTATTATTTAGTGATTTATTTATTTATTTTATTTTATTTTATTTTTTTCTGAAAATAAAACAAATGTAACATTTGGTAGTCCCCTTTAGACATTCTGTTTACTCTGAGTAGCTTTGCAGCTATATGCATCTACCAATCACTAGAATATTAGTACACTATCTGCTTAACCCTCTGGGGTCTGAGGGTGTTTTGGGGGCCTGGAGAAGTTTCGACATGCCCTGACATTTGTGCTTTTTTCAGTTACTTATAAAAATATAAATGGCTAAAGTCTAATAACACTGTAAACAGCACAAACTGGGCTATAATAATATGTTAGCAGCATTTATGTACATGATTGTGTTTTTGAGAAAGCAACGTTTATGCGTGGTTAGTGAAAAATTAAAATTTTGAAGTCACTGAAATAAGGCCATAAAACACATACAGAACATCTGTTTACAAGACTTTTGAGAACTGGATCTTGTAGCCTAGAATTTTTGCTTCAAAATTATGTGAAAATCAGCTTGTTTACTCACTCACAGAAAACAATATATTGATTTAAATTTTTAAAGACATGTTTTGTGATCGAAAGCCTATATGCGAGGGCGTGGCAATGGCCTTGAATATTAAGTGATTCTCCCCTGAGAGACAAAGGGCCCTCCCCTAATGGCCCATCAGTGTGACTGTGACATGTTATTTAAGTGTTTCTGCTTCTTTCCATGGATTCAAGAAGAAAAAACATAATCAGTAGTCAAGGAGCTTGTTTTACCATAGAATATGGAATGGCATGTCAGTGTAGTTGAAAATCTGATGTTGGTACAGCGCTCTCAGAGGAAAACAGTTTGAAGAGATATCAGGATTCATCTTTGGTGCAGGTATCTGATCCAATAAAATACAAACAACCAAACAAAAAACAAAAAAACAAAAAAATTGTGAGCATGTTAATATCACGAGCATCTGTATATATGTAGCCATAGACTCACGCATGCTTTGTACTATCGTAAAAACAAAAACATTTTATATCTGAGAAACTAATTATTATTGTTTAACACGTTATTAAAAGGATGTACTTTGTACTATAAAAAAAGGATATTTTATATTTGAGAAGTAATTGTTATCGTTTAACACACTATTAAAATATATTTGTGAGCAGATTATTAATAATAAACATGGTCTAAACATTCTTAGATGCGTAGCATTCATCATGTTGTAGTTTGGGAAAACCCCAACTAGTAATGTGTTCAAGTTTATGTCACAATAACACGTTAACTAATGCAAAAAAGAAACATTATTTACTCGTCAGATTGATCTTCTCTTCTGGATGAAATATTGTTCTTCTTTTGAGGGAAATTCAATCTTTACTCAGCGCGTCTTCTTGCAGAAACAAACAGTAGCCGCGATGAACGATCTCCTCGCGCTTTGTTTATGTTGGGAGTTTCCATGCGCGCGTGTCTCACGTGGATATTTACATATGAACGGCGCGAGCCGCGAGGGGGCGGGATTGCATTAAAGATAATGAGTTAGACGGGAAAGACTGAACATCATGTTGGTTTCATACGGATTACTTTATCACAAAATGTTTGTTTTTGATATGACTTACTTCATTTAAAAGTAGGCACTTCAAGCTTTCTATAAATATAACTCACATGTCTGTGTGCTGAATATTTGCTGAGTTACAGTTCATTTTAGTGACGTGTTTCTAAAAGCAGCTCGCGGAGACGGAGAAGGCAGAGAGCGCACCCTGTTTGTTTTCTTTATTCTTCAAAAGCACAACGTTTAGTTGTTATAATGAGTGTATACAAATAAAAGTAGACCCCTTACAGATTCGAATGGTGTATTGCTCTTATCTGTACGATCAAAAATGGCAGAGTAATTCAAGCTCATTTCGGCCTTATCAGGAAAGTCTGCCACAAAACGCATATCCAGTGGGTTAACATTTGCTGTCACTTTATTTTAAAGGTCCCCCAACACATTTCTTATTCATATTCCTAAACCTAACCCTAACACTAAGCCTACCCCTCACAGACCTGGAACCTGGAACCTGAACCTGGAACCGGCTCAGACCTTAAACCTAGCTGTCACAGACTTGGGGAAGGCAGGGTCTAGCCCTGAACCGGCTCACACCCTAAGCCTACCCCTCACAGATTTGGTAAGGCTGGGATCTAACCTGGAACCGACTCAGACCCTAAACCTAGCCCTCACAGACTTGGGGGAAGGTGGGATCTAGCCCTGAACCGACTCACACCTTAAACCTACCCCTCACAGGTTTAGAAAGGAAGGATTAGAAACCTAACTTCCCTAGCCCTTGGGTTACCAACCCTAGGCTTGCGTTTTTGTGGATTACCTTAGATGTCCATGCCCATATGGGCGAATTTTCTAGTTGGATGGTGGTAGAGTCTAATATGCGTCAGCCCGTGCCATTTTCCTCAGTCTCTCTATTCCTATCCTTCCTAGATGAGTGCTAGGTTGGGGGGAGCTGTTGTCATTTTTCAATGCCTAACCCTGGCCAGAGCCATCGGTCTTGATATTCCAGACATAACAAATGTTTTTTTTTTTCTCTAAGGGGCTTTTGTCCTTTATTCATTGATTTGGTAAGATTTTGGGGTGGAATGTGATGCTGGGTCAGGATTATCCGGCCTTGACCTTTGAGTTGGTGCTGGGTTCACTCCTCTGGAGCAGGCTTTGTCAAATGGGAGAGCAAATTGGGCCCAGACAGGTTCTTTGGGAGATGTGCTGCCCAGACAGGCCCAGCATCTCCTGGTTCGCCTCTGAGGAATGTTTATTATTGTTATTATTATTATTATTATTATTATTATTATTATTATTACAATCATGGAGTGGGTTTGAATTTGATCTGATTGTAGTTCTTGTTCCTAGGTTCAACTGTCACGATGTCTGCAGATCAGGACTTTAGGAAATTGGTCAGGAGCATGTATCTCTTCTTGAAAGTCTTTCATTATGTCTGTGCACTTCAAGCCTCTACCAATAAGAATCATTTGGCCCACCTAGCAAACTGCATTGCGACGGGGGTTTAGTCAGCTCTTTCCAGTTTAAATATGGATTGGCTGATTTATGGGAATGCTCGAAATTGGTTGCATACGGGAGTATACTTTGGGGGAACCCTATGGGGAGGCCCTGCAGTCTGCCAGAACAGAGCTACTGGAATCCTCACAAGTTTGTTGGGAAGAAGCGTGGCAGGTGGCTACCAGGTGGGCCCATAAGAACTTAAAATCCATCCAGGAATCAACAACAAAACTAGCTACTGCTGCAGTCACGAGGCTGATGGTGGGTGCGACCCAGAGAGGGAGGAGACATTGATGAATACCCAGTCAGTGGTGAGGGAGGCCGCTCAACCCTTGGAGGTTCAGGAATTACACTGATCGCTACACTGATCGCATCTACGTTCAGGACAGCCTTCATCTTCGACAGTAAGGAAGATCCGTTTTGAACAAGGGAAAGGGACAGAAGGAGACGTAGTGCCTGTTCAAAATCCCCCAGTAGCTCTAGTAGTGCGCCAAAAGACCTGGCAAGATAGCCTGGAGCCTCCAGTCAACCGAGTTAGCCCTAAGGCAGCTCGGGGGGCAGCAGATGGACCTGAGTTTCTCATGCTTCTCTGGGCCAGGTGATGAGTCCTCTCATGCTTTTGGAAGGAGAGGGAAACAAGGATGAGGTGGGCCACGCTGGCCCAAGTTCAGATCCTCCACGTAAAAAATCTCTTTGTACTTCGCTGCATGCCCATCGCGTGTCTAGATTTGAGCATACCGGCCATGAAGGTTTGGGAAAGCCCAAGATAGAGGGATAGATGGCAGCTCAAAGTCTCCATAAGAGGCATGATCATCATGTGCACAAGTATAAGAACTGGTGTTTGGCCCTGGTTAGGCCAATTTTTTTCTATGGGGTTTCAAATGTAGGAAGGCTACCACCCATAGATAACAGAGAAGTAGATTATTACCATACTATTGCCATCAGACTTTCCCAAATGCAGTGATCCATGTTCCTATGATCAATTATGACAAGGCTTTGCCGGGGCAGATGGTGGAGAACATCAAAATGCTCAATAGGATGATCCAGATGACAAGTCGTAATATACCATTACTGCCATGGGAATCTTTCAGGACAAAGACGGACAAGATCCAATTGACCCCAGTTATGGCCAAGGCTGTGTTTAAGCACCTGTCCCAGACATTTAAGTTATCCCCTGCGCAGCTATGTTTACTGGATAAAGGTTTATCATTTATTCCCTCTCATTTAATAAGACCATTTGACTGGGGACCTTTTTGGCAGATCTGGGCCAGTTTCATGTTAAAATACAGAGGGCAGTTTTTTTTTTTTGGGCCAGACTCGGGTTCGTCTCGGGCCCGGCCATTTTGTGTGATATCGGATTGGGTTTCTCCACCCCAGGGTTTGCCTGGGAAGTCTGGGATTTTTTTGCAAAAAATTTTGAGGACGTTCAGAAAATAATCACACGGGCACAGGCCCCATCTCCCAGTTTGGCACCGGAAGAGATGGAGGCTTTGGAGGAATTATCTGGTAGGCTGGACATTGTAATAAAACCGGCAGACAAGGTGAGTGCAGTGGTGATTATGGACAATCATCAATATGTGCAGGAGGGTCTGCGACAGTTGGGGGATGGGAGTTTTATTCTAAGTTAATGGCCCCAGTTTTTCAGGATACTGTACCCCGTATTGAGCAGGTTATGCATTCCCTGGTTCGAGAGGGGTTCATTTGTTAACGACAAATAGTAGTACCTTCTAAAAATGGTAGTACCTTCTCCTACAGAAAATCATTATAAACTGCTAGATCTGATTACTTTTCATCTCTCTTGGAAGAAAACAAACAAGAGAGTTTTCTTCCAAATATATATTGCTCTGAGACACAAAACAGTTCTGGCGTGGCTTTGATTGGAACTATTTTCATTAGCGAAATTGAGCAAAAACAGTCAATATTGTGTCTAAAATGCAAGTCACTTAATTTTAACTTCTTGTTTACTGAACTACTGTTATATAAAATCACATTGCAATCGTGTTGAAACATTTTGGTCGTGCAAGGTTAGTTTGGTCATGCACGTGTTAGGTTGCGTACCTAAATCATATATTATATATGTATATATATTTTTTACTAACGCAGTATGCATCTATAATTTTCTGTATGTGCTGTTGCACTCAATTTGTTTTGATTTTGCACAAGTCTCTCTCACACACTCACTCAGGCTGCGCAAGCCTCATCTGGCACGACATAAATACATTATCAGTCGCCGTAAGTGTGACGTCAGAACAGACCAGCTCGGAATCGGCAGACTGACCGGTCGGTCACCAGTCCGGGCCGATCATGCGGAAAATCGGCTAATTCCAGTCCCTGGCCGGTCGATCGGTGCACCTCTAATTGAAACACATTTTTAGTTCAAAAAGAACCAAAAATAATTAAAAATAGGGCAGCTTTATTTGCGCCATATATAAAATAATGAAAGAACAAAAAGACAAAAAAAAAACAAAGGATGAAAAATGGGGGTTATGATGGGCGTGGGGAATAAGGGGACGATGGTCTGAATTCATTCCCTGATCTGAATACTCCATTAAAGAGAAAAGAAAAGAAGTTATTTAAATGGGAAGGGATCTGGATGGGTGGGGTCTTTTTGGGAGGGCAAAGGTCATGCTTGAACTTCAGTCTCAGGTAGTGGATTGGTAAATGCTTTTCAGTGCTTACTATGCAGAGGATTGTGTTTAACACCTGATGATCCTGATTTACCTTACTGAGGATGTGTCTTAATCATTCCCCTAGGCCAGTGGGTTTTTGGGGGACTAGGAATGGTGAAAAATGCCTTAAAATGACATGAACCTATACTTTATGCAGTAAGTCGACCGACACCTTAAAATTTAACCATCATAGGCGTGTAAACTGAGCGTGCTCGACTCTCGTATGTTAAAAATCTAGCCCTGAACTCTTTCTTGATTATACTCTCTCGACTCTTGTGCTATAGGGTCAAAGCCTGTACCAAAACTTCACACTAAGCCTACCTTTCACAGACTTGGAAAGAGTGGAATCTAAACTGGAAGCGGCTCAGACCTTAAACCTAGCCCTCACAGACATGGGGAATACAGGCTCTAGCCCTAAACTGGCTCACACAATAAACCTATCCCTCACAGATTTGGGAAGGGTGGGATCTAACCTGGAACCATTTTTTTCAATGCCTTTTCCCAAACCTGTCCTGGAGGACCCCTAGCCCTGCACATTTTGTATGTCTCCCTTATCAGACACACCTGATTCAACTCATCAGCTCGTTAGTAGAGACTGCAAGACATGAATTAGGTGTGTCTGATAAGGGAGACATACAAAATGTGCAGGGCTAGGGGTCCTCCAGGACAGGTTTGGGAAGCACTGGCCTAACCTAACAGTCTACTACTACTCTACTAATGAGTCAACTGAATTTCTAAATGGGACCATAAAGTAAAGTGTATCCAAAATTAAAATGGCAAAGTACAACAGACTAGAACTGATCTTAATTCAAAACGTATAATTTATACTTTTATTAACGACTCATCCAGCGAGACATTAAAGTCAGTATATCTTAACAATTTTGTTTATCTTGCTTTGTGGCAACAATAAAACCAACAAAATAGTAATTTATCAATTTTGATCAAGGTAGCAAAGGGTCGACAGCTCAAGGCAGTAACTGATCAAATACAAAACACAGACACTGCTCTGTACAATGAAACAAGTTTATTGAACTACTTCTAAGATTACATGAGACTAAGACTACCTAAAACACACACACACACACACACACATACACATACACACGGTCGTGCACTGTTATTGCAATTTGAAGAAAGTTTAAGGTTCTAACGCTCTTTTCCAAGAGTTCTGTAAACTCGACCTGAGGAAGTCACAAAATCAGAGATCCGGCTTGTCTTTAACTGCTTAAAGGATTTAGCACCGGTTCAGCAAGACATTGAAAACTTTATTTGTTACTTGCGATTGAGTTGAGTTTGACAGGTACTCTCTGGTTCCGTTTCCTTCCTGGTTGGGAAACCTCCCGGGGCTGCTGATGTCGTCGTTGCATGATGTCACTGGGGAAAGCCCAGCGAGCAAGCAAGCAAGCTGGGTGTCCGTTTTTAAACGGCCCGATTTCAGTCCACCCACTAGACGCTTGATCCAATCAAATTGTTCCTGTAGGCGGAGCTCCGCCCCGCACTGTCCTTCTTTGGACCCAAAACTTAATCTAATCTATGATCTCCCATGTGGGGAATATTTCTAAAAACTTCTTATAAAAGTATTCATCATTCATACGAGGCTGAAAATCGACATATAATTCATTTCAACTTCCTGCATTTGAAATAAGCTTTAACAACATACTAAACACTGTTATCTATTCAAAAGAAAGCTATAAGGCAAAGATTAAAATTCATCGATTACATAAAACACACCCAACATATATATAACACATCACACATGTTATTTGTTGATACACTTGCTCTAATAGCAACCGAAATAAATGATTGTCCTTTTTACTAATGAAATAAATGATTGTCCTTTACTCAATGGCTGGATGTCTAAGTGGTGCCCATAGAATAACATAGGCTTTATAGACAATTGGAAGAATTTTTGGGGCAGATCTGACATGTTGAAAAGAGATGGTGTTCATCGCTCCTGGGGTGGTGCCGCTCTTCTCTCTAGAAATATGGCACATAGTCTTAGAGTTCGTACTTGACTAACTAGGGCCCAGGTCAGGAAGCAGACGGACTGGCTAAACCGACCATCTGCTAGCCACCTCATGCCACAGAAGTCAGTTAATTCTCAGCACATAGAGACTCCTTCACCTAGATATCACACTATAGAGACTGTGTCAGTTCCCCGTACTAGAAAATACAAAAAATGTCCAAACCAAAGTAATAGTAACAATTTAATTGATGTTCAACAAATTAAAAATGTTTACAATACAGATAAACAATTGATAAAACTTGGCTTACTGAATATCAGGTCCCAAACTACAAAAGCACTATTTGTAAATGATTTGATCAATGATCATGTCCTAGATTTGCTCTGTTTGACAGAAACATGGCTAAAACCAGATGAATACATTACTTTAAATGAGTCTACCCCCCAAGATTACTGCTATAAAAATGAGCCACGTCCAAAAGGTAAAGGGGGAGGTGTTGCTACAATTTATAGCAATATTCTCAGTATTTCTCAGACGGCAGGCTTTAAGTATAACTCGTTTGAAGTTATGGTGCTGCGTATAACATTATCTAGAGAAACACGTGTTAGTGATAAATCCCCTGTGATGTTTGTACTGGCTACTGTGTACAAGCCACCAGGGCACCACACAGACTTTATTAAAGAATTTTCTGATTTTCTATCTGAGTTAGTATTGGCTGCAGAGAAAGTCTTAATTGTGGGTGATTTTAATATCCATGTTGATAATGAAAAAGATGCATTAAGATCAGCATTCATAGATATTCTGAACTATATTGGGGTTAGACAACATGTTTCAGGACATTGTCGAGATCATACTCTAGATTTAATACTGTCACATGGAATTGATGTTAGTGGTGTTGAAATTCTGCAGCAAAGCAATGATATCTCAGATCATTATCTAGTCTTGTGTAAACTCCATATAGCCAAAACTGTAAATTCTACTCCTTGTTACAAGTATGGTAGAATCATCACTTCTACCACAAAAGACTGCTTTGTAAGTAATCTTCCTGATTTATCTCAATTCCTCAGCATATCCAACAGTGTAGAAAAACTTGATGATGTAACAGAAACTATGGACTCTCTCTTTTCTAGCAATTTAGATACAGTTGCTCCTTTACGCTTAAGGAAGATCAAAGAAAACAGTCTGACTCCGTGGTATAATGAGCACACTCGCACCCTAAAGAGAGCAGCCCAGAAAATGGAGCGCAGCTGGAGGAAAACAAAACTAGAGGTATTTTGTATAGCTTGGCGGGAAAGTACCCTATCCTACAGAAAAGCATTAAAAACTGCTAGATCTGATTACTTTTCATCTCTTCTAGAAGAAAACAAACATAACCCCCAGTATTTATTCAATACAGTCACTAAATTAACGAAAAATAAAGCATCAACAGGTGTTGGCATTTCCCAAGAGCACAGCTGTAATGACTTTATGAACTATTTTACTTCCAAGATCGATACTGTCAGAGATAAAATTGTAACCATGCAGCCGTCAGCTACAGTATGTAATACTACAGTATTATCATAAAAAAAGGACATTTTATATCTGAGAAACTAATTATTATTGTTTAGCATGTTATTAAAATCTATTTCTGAACAGAGTAGGCTATTAATAATAAACATGTTCTAAACATACTTAGACTCGTAGCATTGATCATGTTACAGTGTACACTCATATTACTTTTATTGTTTTATATAGAGCATGAAAACATCATCGCGCCGTAATCAATTTAAATACAATGAATTGCCTTTCATATTCAAAATGTTTTACTCGATTTCAAACATTGTAGTCAGGAATTATAGTTTGGGAAAAACCCAACTATGATTTTGTTGTCATATAGCCTAGTATGTATGGTTTTATAGTAGCCTATGATATGATTCTGTTGCCATAGACTCACACATGCTTTGTACTATAAAAAAGGATATTTAACGTCTGAGAAACTAATTATTATTGTTTAGCATGTTATTAAAATCTATTTGTGAACAGAGTATTAATAATAAACATGGTCTAAACATTCTTAGATGCCTAGCATTCATCATGTTGTAGTTTGGGAACAACCTAACTAGTAAATGTGTTCTTGTTTATGTCACAATAGCACGTTAACTAATGCAAAAAAGAAACATTAGTTACTCATCAGATTGATCTCCTCTACTCGATGAAATCTTGTTCTTCATTTGAGGGAAATCCAGCCTTTACTCAGCGCGTCTTCTTGCAGAAACGGACAGTAGCCGCGATGAACGAACTCCTCGCGCTTTGTTTATGTTGGGCGTTTCCATGCGCACGTGTCTCACGTGGATATTTACATATGAACGGCGCGAGCCGCGAGGGGACTTACTTCATTTAAAAGTAGACACTTCAAACTTTCTATAGATATAACTCCCATGTCTCCGTGTTGAGATTTTGCAGAGTTACAGTTCATTTTAGTGACGCGTTTCTAAAAGCAGCTCGCGGAGACGGCGAAGACAGAGAGCGCACCCTGTTTGTTTTCTTTATTTTCCAAAACCACAACATTTTGTTTTTATTGTGAGTGTACCCGAAAAAAAAAATAGATACTTCAAAGTTTCAATTGATGTATAACACTTATCTGTATGACCAAAATCGACCGAGTATTTTTAGTTTCACGCTGATAAGAAAAAAAAAATGAGCCCGTCTCGCCGACCCCAGGGGGTTAACCCTCTGGGGTCTGAGGTGATTTTGGGGCCCTTGAGATGTTTTGACATGCCCTGATATTTGTGCTTATTTCAGCTACTTAAAACATACTATTGACCAACATGTAATTTGTTTGTATTCAGCACAAACTGTGCTACAATAATATGTGACCCTGATGGATGTACGTTTGCATTTTTTAGAAAAAAAATATTATGCGTGGTTAGTAAGTTTTGGGGGAAAAAATGTAGCTGAAATAAGGCCATAAAACCCACACTAAATAGTTCTGAATAAGACTTTTGAGTAATTAGTCTTGTAGGCTAGAATATTTACTTCAAAATTATGTGAAAATCATTCTGCTTACTCATTCACAGAAAACAATATATTGATTTAAATTTTTAAAGACATGTTTTGTGATTGAAAGCCAATATGCGAGGGAGTGGCAATGGCCCTGAATATTAAGTGATTCTCCCCTGAGAGACAAAGGGCCCTCCACTAATGGCCCCTAATGGCCCATCAGTGTGACTGTGACTTTGAGGCAGGTAAGACAGAATGTGAGGAGACTGAAAAAATGGGTTGTTTAAATTATTTGTATTTTATTTACAACACAGTATAATCAAAACATACATAATGAAGGTCAAAGACACATTGTGCACACTGACCACAGAGATGTGAACAGACTTTGAGTCATTCCTGCAACAGATTCTGTCCAACAAGTGAAACAAGTAAATCATACCTGATATTTACGTGTGTTATTTAAGTGTTTCTGCTTCTTTCCATGGATTCAAGAAGAAAAAAACATAATCAGTAGTCAAGGAGCTTGTTTTACCATAGAATATCAGTGTAGTTGAACATCTGATGTTGGTACAGCGCTCTCAGAGGAAAACAGTTTGAAGAAAGTCATCAGGATTCATCTGTGGTTCAGGTACCTGATTCACTAAAATACAAACAACCAAAAAACAACAACAACAACAACAACAACAACAAAAAAATACATTTGTGAGCATGTTAAGCCTCTTATTAAAAAACCACAACTTGACCCCAAAGATCTAGTTAATTACAGACCGATCTCAAATCTCCCTTTTCTGTCAAAGATACTAGAAAAGGTAGTATCCTCACAATTATATTCCTTCCTAGAGAAAAATGGTATCTGTGAGAAATTCCAGTCAGGATTTAGACCGTATCATAGTACTGAGACTGCTTTCATTAGAGTTACAAATGACCTGCTTCTATCATCTGATCGTGGTTGTATCTCTTTATTAGTTCTGCTGGATCTTAGCGCTGCATTCAACACTATCGACCACAACATTCTTTTGAATAGACTAGAAAACTTTGTTGGCATTAGTGGAAGTGCCCTAGCATGGTTCAAATCATACTTATCTGACCTCCATCAGTTCGTAGCAGTAAATGAAGAGGTATCATATCGATCACAAGTGCAGTATGGAGTACCTCAAGACTCAGTACTAGGGCCATTCATTTTCACGTTTTACATGTTACCCTTGGGAGATATTATCAGGAGAAATGGTGTTAGCTTTCACTGTTATGCTGATGATACTCAGCTCTATATTTCTTCACGGCCCGGTGAAACACACCAAATTGAGAAACTAACGGAATGCATAGACGATATAAAAAAACTGTATGACGAGTAATTTCTTACTGCTAAATTCTGAAAAAAACAGAGGTGTTAATTATCGGACCTAAAAACCCAGGGTTTCCGCGGGGTCTTAAAATGTCTTAAAAAGTCTTAAATTTAGTTGTATCAAATTTAAGGCCTTAAAAAGTCTTAAATTGTACAAGAAAGTCTTAATTATGATTTCAAGAGGTCTTAAATTTGGAGACGGAAAGACAAGAATTGCGATATGGCTGAATGTGACGATTAAACTTCAAAAGGCTATGATTTCATTAAATAAACATGAGCGCTGCAAGTTCAAAGTCCGGTGCTGCGCTGCTTTGTGTTCTGTCTTTACCGGGAAAACTGTTATATTTCAGCCAAACGCGACACCTGCTGGCAGAGAATGAATCAGTTAACATAGGTTAAACTAGTGTGCGTGCGAGTCAGTCTATTAAAATACATTTAGACTGATCACATAATTTAAGATATGGGGGCAGAAAATGTATAGCCTATATTTATATAATTTCATATAGTTAATACCACACAAAGAGTGCCATTTTTTTTTCTCCAAAAATCAGCATGATTACAAATGTGATATTGATTTTATGCAACAGTTCAATAAACAAGAAGTTCATTTTAAGAGACTTATGTTTTAGACACCATATTGGCTGTTTTTGCTCTATTTCTACAACAAAAATAATTCCAAACACAGCCACAGCACTGTTTTGCGTCTCTGAGCAGCATGCGGTGTTTCATTCCTGAATGAATCAAACGTTTAAATGATTCGGTTCAGTCGAAATGACTCACTTATTAACGCTGACCTACTGCCACCTATTGGCCGTTTTAATTTCACATTTAAAGTAAATTCATATTTTTAAAATAATTTCAAACATCAGTTTTCAACGTTTTATGTTTCAAATATCAAAACATCATTTATGCATTTGTAACTGTGCAGGTTAGCATTCTATGTCCCTCTGAGCTGCATAAATTTAGATGTGTAAATACATCTAAATGCCACTTCAGATGCATTGCAAAGATAAATTTTGTTGATACTGATTTCATTTGCTTGGTAACAGCCCAAATGCAAGAATTTAACTTGAAAGATTATGCACACTTTTAGAAAAAATGGCTTAAAGGTAAAAATGCCCATAAAACTTGTTGGAAAAGACTCATTTCTATCACTGCTGTGAACTGACCACACAGAATATGAAGAATATCAAAACAATTCAGGAGTCACCTGTCCATGGTAATCTTTAAGATACCAGCACAATAACACACTCAGCAAAATATCGTCTAATTATTGTTATCGATAAAATCCCAGAAAATATACAGATATCATTTTTTGCCAATTTCGCACACCCCTAATTCATGTTATTTAATTTATATAATAGTTTATTGATAATAATTGTTGAAATCAATATTATTAACACTTTTGACTTATCCATTTTCTTAAAAATGGTGTAAAGGCTGAAATGTAAAGTTTATCATTTTACAAAACTTTTTGTTTTTGTGAAAACTTGTATCTGAATTGTAAATTATGCTTTTTACAGTCATTTCACAGTTTAATATGGTACTATAGACATTGCGCTACCCCACTCATATGGTATTAATTTTATTTGTGCAGGTCTTAAAAAAGGTCTTAAAACGTCTTAAATTTGAGCTTAAAAATCCTGCAGAAACCCTGAAACCCCACATGTAATAACCTAGAACACTATCTAACACTTGACGGCTGCTCTGTCAATTCTTCTTCATCAGTTAGGAACCTAGGTGTGCTGTTTGATAGCAATCTTTCATTTGAAAGCCATGTTTCTAGTATCTGTAAAACTGTGTTTTTCCATCTCAAAAACATATCTAAATTGCGACCTATGCTCTCAATGTCAAATGCAGAAATGCTAATTCATGCGTTTATGACCTCAAGGTTAGACTATTGTAATGCTTTACTGGGTGGTTGTTCTGCACGCTTGATCAATAAACTACAGTTGGTCCAAAATGAAGCAGCTAGAGTCCTTACTAGAACCAGGAAGTATGACCATATTAGCCTGGTTCTGTCAACACTGCACTGGCTCCCTATCAAACATCGGATAGATTTTAAAATCTTGTTAATTACTTATAAAGCCCTGAATGGCTTAGCTCCTCAGTACTTCAGCGAGCTCTTATCACATTATAGTTCTCCACGTCCGCTGCGTTCTCAAAACTCTGGCCATTTGATAATACCTAGAATATCAAAATCGACTGCAGGTGGCAGATCCTTTTCCTATTTAGCACCCAAACTCTGGAACAATCTACCTAACTCTGTTCGGGAGGCAGACACACTCTGTCAGTTTAAATCTAGATTAAAGACACATTTCTTTAACCTGGCTTACACATAACACACTAATACACTTCTATTATTCAAATCCATTAAAGGATTGTTAGGCTGCATTAATTAGATCAACCGGGACTGGGAACACTCCTCATAACACACGACGTACTCGTTACATCGTAAGAAGAATGGCATCTACGCTAATATTTGTCTGTTTCTTTCTTATTCTGTTTCTCAGTCTGTGTCCGGATCAGATGTTGGATCAGCGCCGGGAGATAATGTCTGCAACCCTGATCGTCGGCGGAGGCCGGGACACCTGGATGAGTCCCGGGGAGATATCCCCAGTGAAGACCGCGACTTAAATACAATAAAACTAAAAATAAAACAAAATAACTAAAAATATAATAAAATACCTAACTACATAATACTATTATTGTTAGAATCTGCAACAATATAACAATAGAAATATAATACATTTATACATTTAAAATTTAATTAAAACAAGAAGTAAAAAAATAAATAAACAATAATATCCTGGCCAGAGGAGAACTGGCCCCCCGACTGAGCCTGGTTTCTCCCAAGGTTTTTTTTTCTCCATTCTATCACAGAGGGAGTTTTGGTTCCTTGCCGCCGTCGCCTCTGGCTTGCTCAGTTTGAGGACACTTAATTTCTAACGATTATCATCAGTTTGATTTCATGTATACTATTTAAACTAAACTGAGCTCGACAATGACATCTCTGAATTCAATAATGAAATGCCTTTAACTGAAAATTGAGTGTTTAATCTTATTATTATACATTACTGACACTCTATCCTCCAATTTGATACTGTTAAGTGCTTTGACACAATCTGTATTGTTAAAAGAGCTATATAAATAAAGGTGACTCGACTTTAGAAATCTTCATACAAGATTGAGTGTCTTTGTCTATTAAAGTGGAGTTGAAGATGCAGGAGAACAGGGATCGTGTCATGAGACACGTTGCCTAGATCCCGTGCTGCAGGCCTGCAGGGTGTCTGTTGATTTAATTGTCCTCTTCCTGTTGGATATACTATAGATCCTGATATCCTGATCACGAGGTTCCTCGACCACGTGTTGCGTGAATGAACTCCTTAGTACTTGATAGACAAAGAGCTTTGTGTTTCTGATTAAGTTAATTATTATCATCCCTTTTCAGTAGAGGAAAACGCTGACAGGAAACAGTTTCAAACCATGGCCTGAGGTTGATTATTAACTAGTCTTATGACCTCGAAGGTGGGTAGAAGACTCTTTAACTCTTTTTGGAATGAGCTGATTCTGCCGTTATTTCGTGTGTCCGTTCGATAAGGCACTACACATCCCCCTTTTGCTCGGTGAGGTTCCCATTGCGAAAATCAGCGGGCACTGGAACAAGAGGCAGAGAGAACAGGCACACACAAGACACAAACAACATCTCCATTACTGACTGAATCCTGGTGTAGTGTAATTTGGGAATAATCAGGTTAGAAACTTGAGAGGACTTAGGGTAGGGGTGCATTCTTTAGGATTATCTGTAGTTGGGTCATTTTGATTGGTTTAATTGTCAAGGGTTCGACGAGGCGGTATAGGCGTGATCTCAGTCAGGTTGGTTGAGTTCTCAGGTTCGGGTTCTTGGTCAGTTTTATCACGTCGGAAAATGCGCGGGACGCCGGACGTGCATTTGTTGAGAGACTCTTGGACGGCGTTCACTCGCTTGTGTAGGAGGAAGGCCAGTGTCAAAGTCACGACATACCCTACAATAGTAGAGATGCAAAGCGCTGTGTCAGCGGCAGACCAAGACCGAATAATTGCCGCGCTAGTGGGTGGAAGGCGAGCAATAGCTTCTAAAGCTGTATCAACAGGAGTCAAATCAATGAATTGCGTTCCTTCCTCCTTGATCCTTTCTTCCAATTCTGGATTGAGAACGAAGGAATGCTGTTTGAAGAAGAATGAGATTTCGATTTCAGCCTGATACTCGTCGTCGGTCAGGTGATACAATGCTAACTCGTCAATATGGAGGATTGAGTCCTTAGGGACAGTGATCCATAAAGTTTGGTTGGGCAGGATAATGCGCGTGGCTGTGTCGTGTTGGTTGTATGTGAGGGTAGCTGTACGCGCTGGGGTGTTGACTAGCCATCGGTTTCCGATGATTTCAGCTTGTGTTACCTCAACTTGAAAACGTGGTGTGGCTTCGGCCGGGCAGCTAGTGTCGGGTCTAATGGATTCTAGGCCGCAGATGCCCTCGGTATTATCGCGGATGAAAGGTTTACTCAGGCAAAGGTAATGAATGTCCTTAGTGAGCTTGCACATCTTTAGGTTTGGGGCCAGATACAACTGCTCGTTGTTATTGTGATACGCAACGACTTCAGGAGTGTGGATTTTGACATAGGTGTTCCCTTGCCAAAATCCTACATTCACAACGTCTTTGAGCTGGTAAATGTTATTAGAGTCGATAATGGGCAAACTGAGGAGAAAGGCTAAATCGCCTGCGTCTGGGTCTACGTATAAGGGAATAGCGCTACCCAGGGAAAAGGTGAGATGGGTTTGGATGGGACTAGCAGGACCTGCAGTGGCCGAAGTTAGGATGTTTTGGACAAGGCTAAGAGGTATCAAGTAGTGTGGAATCCTACCCATGGCTAAGTTATCTATCGAAGAGCTTGCTTTTAGCATGTCGGTCATGAGGGTTGTCAGAAGTTGTGTTTGGGCTAAATTGTTTTGCACGACCGAAAATAGTTTGTTGATGTATTTAATAGTTTGGTTTAGAAGGGTGCTATGGGTATTTAGAATTGTGATAGTGCCGTTCAGAGACTTCCCGAAGGTCTGTAGGGCGTGACTCTGGACTAAGAGCTGTTGTCGTATTTCAGGCATTTCAGCCTGAATTTCGCCAACATGCCACCTAACGGTTGCAAGATTAACAACATTAGCGGTATTCATGCCAATGTTAAACAGAGTTCCTACAGCCGCAGCAGCCCCCAGCAGGGCGCCCAAAAATAGTTTGGGACGCCGGTTGTACCCACTTAATTCAGCCTGGGTTACGGTCATTTTCTGTAATTGGTGCAGCATGTGGTTCACATCTGCCTGGGCATGGGCGAGGACTTCTCGAGTCCATCGGCCACGTGGTTTGGGCGGTTGAGAGGGTGTAGTGAGCTCTGAAAACATCACGGGGATCTAGTCGGACGTACACCTTTTGGGTGTAGGTTTTGCAGTTCGTTATCAATAACCCCGGTTGTTCACGGAGTACTATCCCTGACGCTGGTCCCGGCGATGCAACTTCTGGCTGGAGCATAACCCCAATCATGCAGAGAAATAAGGCGGCGAGTCTGAGCATCTTCCTGGTGATTGAACAGAAAAAAAGGCACAATTAGCGGTGAAGGTCATGGTTTGGCAGGTCGCCTCGAACGGGTTTCGCAATGATTTACAATTTTAGTGAAGGGAGTCAATCTCAATTTTGGGACCTGGATTTAAGGATCGGTTCAGGGAGTTCCCTGATGAGGGGACTAGAGGGGAAAGGAAATTATAGTGAGAGAGGAAAAAGGAAAAACACAAAGAGAGACACAAGAGAAAATTACAGAGAGACACAAGGACACAGATTGAGGTGAGGCAGCAAACGAGTGTCGCATGTGTGGAGTAACTCCTCTCTACTAGAGGTTGGCCCTAGCAGTGCGGTGAAGGAGAGTGTGTCAGTGTTGTGTTTAAGCAAGGTCGCTATATGTTTTCTTAGAACGACAGAAATTATGTTAGTGTGGTGTAGAGCATATGATTGTCGGTCTGTGTCAGTGGGTTTGATCTTCCCCCTTTTCCTGTCGGCTGGAGCCCTGGTGCCTCTTTATCTGGTTGTGATGGACCCATCGAAGGACTGGCTCGCTACACCCTTGTCTGATTTTGATTCGGTAGGCGACAGGTGAGAGCTTGTCTGTTATCTCATGGGGTCCTGTCCAGTGAGGTAGGAACTTCTTTGACAGGCGATGGGGAGTGTTCTGCCTTGGTTGGGCAAAGCTGTAGTACCACACTTTGTCTCCGACATTGAGCTCATGGTGAGAGGCCTTTTGGTCATAGTAGGCTTTACGACCTTCCGCGCTTCTTTGGAGTTGCCGTTGCGCGAAGGTGAAAGTCGTTCTCAGTGCTGATGCAACTCTTCCTGGTACTGGTGAGTGGTATAGGCTGTGACGAGGTTCATGTCACCAGGTTGGTACAGCAGGTGTAGCGGTAGTGTCATTGGTCACCCCGTCATCATTTCGAATGGGGGTACTTCGGTAGACTGGTGAGGGGTGACTCGAGCGGCCATCAGTACCAGAGGAAGTTTAATATCCCAATCCTTTTGATTAGCGGACACGTACTTCTTCAACATGCTGACCACTGTCCTATTGGCCTGTTTAACTTGACCTGAGGAAATTGGGTGATGGCTTATATGGAGCTTGGCCTGTATACCCAGGAGTTTCCACACTTCCTGCATGATTTTGGCGGTGAAGTGGGTTGCTCGGTCAGAGTTGACCCTTAAAGGCAGTTGTTTCTGCTGTATCATTGGGAGCTGGGAGGCACTCTATCCACTTTGTGAATTCGCAAACCACGGTGAGGAAGTATTTGGAGGTCCGACCATGGGAAAGCCATTCCTTTCCTTTGCAGTGGGGCTCGGTGGTTTGGGTTTGCCGGTTGGAACTGGCGACACATCAGGCATCCCTTTACGTATTCCGCTATGTCTTGCTGCATGCCAGGCCAGTATGCTACTTGCTTGAGTGTTTCATAGGTGGCCTTGGCACCACGGTGTCCTGCGTATGGTGCATCGTGGGCGTGTCAGCATAATCCCCCTTTGGCCCTGAGGGACTACGAGCTTTGGCAAAGTGAGGGGCTCAGGGACATATGTGAGACCACCGTCTTTGAGATGCAACGTGCTTGATGGAGCTGAGTGTGCGGAGGTCGGAGGAAGAGGCTAGGTCGGAGGTGGAAATGGGATGTGTAAAAGGGTCGGAAATGTGAGCTGCCATAGTTCGCAGTGTTGGATCCGCAGTTTGTAGGGTGAGGAGATCGTCAGCAGCGAACTGAGTTGATAGGGCAATGTGGGAGGAGGCGGGGGTATGCACGCCAGTGGCGTGTTGGTGGCGGGTTATGGCTGCCACAGTTGGGTTGGGTGGGAGAGCTTGAAATGTCCAGGACTCTCCGTGTAATGCACCTGCTTTGGCGAGGGCATCGGTTTGGTCATTGAAGTCTTTGTCTTGTCCTGGTTGATGTGAATGACCTCGAAACTTTTTCCAGTAAACGATCATGTCGTGTTCAGTGACAATGACATCGGCTGCTTGGAAGAGTTCCTTGTACTTGACAGGCTTGTTGTTAGCTGTCTTAAATCCATTCTGTTTCCATCCAGCTAAATGGCAGGTGAAGCTGAGACGGGCGTAGTTCGAATCGGTACAGATGAGGAGCTCTTTGATGTTGTGGGATGCAGCTAGTTGTAGGGTGATGAGGATGGCTGCTATTTCTGCATATTGCGATGAGTGAGGGCCTAAGTTGAATTGTTGCGGTGGGCAAGGGTCGTTGTTGAGCCAAACCACACCCGCTCCAGCTTTTAAATTGCCCTTGTGATTGTAGGAGCAGCCATCGACATATGCTGTGGGCATCCCTTCACACACATTCTCCTCGAAGTACCTGTGATTTGCCAGTTGAGGTTGTGGTGGTTCTTTAGATTCCGCTGAGGTGTACAGCGTATCCGTTGAACAGTTTTGGCAGGCTGCTAGCCCGTTTCCAAGTGAGGATTTGTAGTTTTGGCCATATCTTGCCTCGACGTCTCGTCCTTGGAGTGTCATTAACCAGGTAGCTATGCGTGCGTTGGTTACCACGCCATCCCTGATTCGTTGGCTGTTGAGGAAGGTGACTGGCTGATGACACGTTTCAATGATGACTTTCTGAGCACCGATGTAGTTAGAAAAACGCTGGATAGCCCACACAGTGCAAATCAACGCTTTTTCGCAGTTTGAATACTTGCATTCTGGGGGAAGCAGCGTTTTGCTGGCATAAGCGACCACTCGCTTGTCTTTGTCATGGAGCTGGTATAGGCCTGCACTGAGGCAATGATTGGAGAATCCAGCATCCAGATAGAATTCTTTTCCTGGGTCTGGGTAGGCCAGGCACGGAGCAGAGCACAGGCGCTGTTTGAGCTGGCTCATTGCTGTGTCCTGGGCTTCTGTCCAAACGAAGGGCTCATACTTTTTAAGGAGGGAAGTTAGTGGTCGTGCGATGTCAGCGTAGTTTTCGATGAACTGTCGTGAGTAATTGCACACTCCCAGAAAGCTTTGTAGCTCAGATATGTTAGTCGGCGTTTTTATGCTTTGGATTGCTTGGGTGCGGTTAGACTGTGGTTCGATGCCGTTTCTTCCGACAAGCAGTCCGACATAGTTCACCTTGGTTTTGCACCACTGTCTTTTGTGAAGGGCAATCTTAGCTCCTGCCGTTGTCAGCTGGTTTAGGACGTGATCGATTTCTTTGAGGTGGTCCTCCACACTTGAGCTTTTCACTAAAACTTCGTCCACGTAGACGAGGTTGCCTTTGGCTCTGGCATCAGGGCATGCTTTGTTCAGGAAGATGGTGTGTTGGCATAGCCGAAGGGGCACCATGTGAAGGTGTATTGTCAATTGCCAAAGGTGAATGCCAGCTTATGTTGGTCATCGGGGTGGACAGGGATTGTCCAGAACCCTGAGGCAACGTCCAGTGTGAAAAGGATCGTCGAGCCTTTGATTTTTGGAATTTCTTGGTCCAATTGGGTCATAGGCCATCATGACAAGGGTACTTGCTGGTTCAATTTGCGATAGTCGATAGTGGGCCGCCATTTGCCGTTAGGTTTTAGGACTGGCCATATCGGGGCAGAGTATGTGCTGTTACAGGGCCGGATGACCCCCTTTTCCAGCATGGAGTCAACAATTTCTTGCACTGGCTCATATGATGCTATTGGAATCTTGTACTGCCGCACAAATGTGGGTGGCGCATTTGGGTTTGTTGGGATGCGCATAGTGTGGATGTTGGTCAGGCCACAATCCAGGGAATCTTTTGCGAAAGAGTCTTTGTACTTGTGCAGAACGTCTTTGAGTCCTTGGCGATCCACTTAATTTTCGAGGGCATCCGCCTCACTCAGGATCTGTTGAATTTGTGCATTGAACCCGGCGTAGGGTTCTTCTGCAGCGGAGTCATTTGAGGGGCTTTGGGCCCCGATGTTCACCTGTGTAGGTGATTCTGTCGCAGGCTGTGTTGAGACAGCGTAGACCACGAGGTGAGTGTCATCTGTTACTTCTGAACGGCAGACGCTTTCTCTTGACACTGGCAGAATGGACATGATGGCAATGATTTCATGGGGTTTTGTGAGTGTTACGGTGTGGTCGTATCCGTCTGACATTAGTTGGGTTGGTATGGGGCCTATGACAGGTACCGTTAGTTCAAAGTCGTGGGACGCCTGGTTGAAGAGCCATCCCAGGTGACTGGCTTTGGGAACTTGGATGTCTTGGGCCGTACAGTTGTTGAACAATACATACACAGCACGAGATGACACTTTGATGATAGGTGTGGCTTCCAGGGTCAGTCTGAGTTTTAGGCAGGTCCTGGAAGGTTGGTAGAAGCCTAGCTTACAGTTGAGAGTTTGGCCAGGTCGCATGTTGAGGCGGATGCTGGCACTCTTGCTGTAGGTAGGTATTGTGGCTTCTTGCTCAGTGATCATAGCGCATGCATCTGGCATGGTTTGACCAGATTGGAGGTTCTTGAGGTTGACTGAAGTTGTCAGTTGGTGTGACAGGGGAGCCCATATGACGTCGTTCACGGTGTCAATGCAAGCATTGAGCCGGACGATGATATCTGCTCCAATGTAGATGTCATGAGGTAGGTCAGGGACTACGAGGAAGTAGTGACTCCGATGTCTGTTGTTCCATCGTATGTCTATAGCGCAGATGATCTTGGAGGTGGCCATGGTCGTTGACCAGGGACTGAGAGGGAAGCGGCTGTGTTTAGCGACATGGGGTAGACTCTGGTATCTTTGCCTCAATAATCTGAATAGCTTCAGGCTGATGGCTGAGTTCTCTGCCCACAGGGCTAGTGCCGCGTTGAACACTAATGTGCCTTGGACATCTATTGCAGTCATGATTCGAAGGGGACCTGCATTTGATTCGGGCTCCTGCAGTGAGCAGAGGAGAGGGTCCTGGTCCTTGCTGCTTGAGCTTGGTTCAGGCCTTGGTTCTAATACTGCATCATCATTCCATGCATTAGGGGCGGTGTCCGTGACTTGACATTGGAGTCTAATGACTGGCAGGGCAGAGGTACGCGGACTTGTGTCCACATCTTTAGGTACTTTAAGTTTATTAGAGGTTCAAACGATTAAGCAGATCTTTCCCGATGAGGAGTGGATATGTCTTGAGTCGTGAGATGTATATTGGATGAATGAGATCCATTGATCCCACCGTTAGGTGGATTGGGGTCACATGTTTTAGTTGTAGGCCCGTGTGGGAATATGCTTGGAGGTTCAGTTCACACCTTTGGAGTTTGAGGGTTCTGTTAGTCCTCTTTGCTCTTTCTTGGACTTCTTCGAGGAGTTCGGTTGACATTAGAGTGATGTCAGCTCCCATGTCCACCAGGGCTTCGACTTTGACGTGATGTTTGATGATGATGGAGAGGTAAAACTTTCTTGCTATACCTTTCTCGATGAGATCGCCTAGGAGTTGAGGGACTGGAGTTTGGGAGGAAACAGTTAGGATGTCAGGACTGATGTGTTCGTCGGAAGAGTGGCAGACAACCAAGACAGCACTTTCAGGAACTTGAGGGGATTCGTCAGCAGGTGTTTGTTGGACGCTGCTGTGATCTGGAGCATTGGGTGTTGAGTTAGTGTCTAACTCTGTTGCTGGGCTTTCAGGTGGGTTTTTGTGTCTATCTGAAGTTATAGAGGTTACAGTTCTCTGAGAGTGAGGTGAAGAAGTGCTGTTCTCTGTGGCTTGTTGGGTCAGGTGGTCGCTGCTTTCTCGTCCGGCCGCTAGTCAGGCGGAATCTGGTTTCTCTTTCTTTTCCCACTTCCGATCCTCCTCATTTCGTTGGAAGAACTCTTTCATCATCATCTTCATCAGTTCTTGTGAGTCGAAACACGGTAGTGTCTTTTGTTCTTGTGTGGATTCAGTTTGAGCTCGGTCAGCTTTGAATCTTTGCGAATTCTTTCGCTGATTCCTTGGGCTGATCGCGCCAGGGTGAGTTTGTCGTTTTCCCTTGGAGTTTCCGATGGATTCCCTTGAGTTTTTCCCTCTTGAGTTTCCAAATGAGCTTGGTTGGTTCCACGGCTGGTTTGGATCTCTCCCAATGATTCTCATGAGGCCTTGACTTGGTCCCATGACTTTTCCCAGTACTGTCCAGGTGAGCGTTGACGTTCACGCGGTTCATCCCAGCATTCATACCTCTGTTTAGAGTCTCATTCTTTGTTGGACGAGTGTGCATTCCATTCTCTGGGTGGCGGCTTGGCAGTGTCTTGGCTGAGCATTCATTGTTCGTGGACATGCGAGAACACCAAGATGGCGGCTTACTGCGGGATGAAGGTTCCTTACTAAGAGAGTTTTGAAGTTCAGTTCGTCCTCCATGTCAGGTTCGTTGCGAGTTCCAAAGTATGCCCGTCTGAGTCAGCTGTAGTAGGCTTGAAGAGGTTCGATGGAGTTGGTGATGGTTAAAACACCACCCCCTCCCCTTTTTGCTCACATGTCAGTCCAGGAACAAGTGACCCGGTCCTGCTCGACAGGGGTAAGGTCGGTGCGTGTCGTGTCCTCAATGGCTCATGGCGCAATTCATAGGCGTGCTTGAGTTCCTCTCGGAAACTATCGGATTCCTCTTTGAGGTAGTGTCACGTTAGGCTTGTTATTTTGTCATCCAGCTGGTCCTGTGTCTGATGTTGGAGTGTTTCAGCAACCTTAGGGAGGAGGCTGTCTGTCGCAACACTTAGCCATGTTTCCAGATCCTCCCAGTGATGACATGCTCTGTTGTGCGAGACATGTTCTGGCGGGATGAGGGAGATCTCAAACCAAAACTGACACAGACCTTGAAGGGAAAAACAAAACAACCAAAACAAAACAACGCAAACAGGGGTGTAGATGTGCAATGCACAGTGCTAATGTTGAGTGTGTAATGAGCAGGTGAGTGTGGTTCTCTGTGACTCTGATCCTCTGGGGGGCGTGCTTCTAATTTGTAGCCTCTGTGGGGGAGAAATTGAGCACACACACAGGTAGCACAGCTTAGAGAACAGAGAAAGGAAAGAAGAACACCAACAGAGCAAGGAACAGGGTAGTACTTGGGTGCTTCCCCCTTTTCTGTAAGGGAAAGTCAAAACAAAACAAAATACTCCTTTCTGGTAGCAGATATTTCTCTTTTCTCTTTTTTTTATTATTTTTATTAAGAAGGATGCTTCTAGTCAGAGCATTGAAAAGGTGATTTTTTTTTTTTTTTTGTAAGCCTGTGATTGCTATTAATTTTCTCTGGGGTGAAGGAAAACAATAGCAATGACAGTACTGGTCCCTTAATGGCAAAATTGACACCACAACGCTAGTTCGAGTGTTCTTCGTGCGTGCTTAAAAATTTTGCAGATGCCTACCTTCTCATTGACCTGCTTTTAGCCTCAGCTGGGTAGGATTTCACGAGAGAGAGTGGATGGTAAATGGAAGACAATTTTGAAACGACGTTCTCAAGTTTCACAAATACCTATTCAATGGCTAAAGTTCTCTGCTTTATGATTTCTCTCAAGGCAAAATTCCCAGCAAACAACAGCAGTAGTCAAGTTAGGAGAAAGCAGCAGGGAGAAAAGAGAAGAAGGAGAGTGAGGATTGACTCCCGATGTTAGGATTAGTAACAAGGTGGCAGCATGGTGGTGCTGTTGAGTCGATACACTTAGGGGGTTGGCTTTGCTGTTTTAAAGTATAAAACAGACTGACCTAAGTATTGGGAAAATCCTAATTTTTCTTTTTTGGGGTTTTGCTAATTGGAAGGTTAAGTTTTTTTATACCCTAGGCTGGGTGAGGAATTAAATTGGTACAGCAAGGCCCACCGCCTGAGCGCACCAGGTGAGCTCCTGTAAGGGTTCTGCCGAACACTCCGTCCCCGTCGTATTGCAGTGAGCCCCTCAAACAGCTATGGCTTTGGCACAACCGGGATGAGATTCGGTTGAGGCGCGTCACTGACTGCTGCCCTGAAGAGGGGCGGGGCTATATCTCGGGAGCTATCCTGTCAGCGCGGACCTGGAGTCTGACGTACCTCAGTCAATAGCTAGCCGAGGTGGTATATCCCCCCCTTCACCCAGTCAGCCAGTCACTCCTCCGATACCTGATTGCTAATGCCTGCTGCGTGCCGTCACTCCTGCAACACTAGGACAAAGGTATTCGGTTTCCCCCAAGCCCGCACCAGGTTA
Source organism: Spinibarbus caldwelli (assembly GCA_039654775.1). Taxonomy (NCBI): domain Eukaryota; kingdom Metazoa; phylum Chordata; class Actinopteri; order Cypriniformes; family Cyprinidae; genus Spinibarbus; species Spinibarbus caldwelli. The sequence continues at coordinate 28,684,411 of CM077251.1, forward strand.
CGTTGGAACAGGTGACTCCGCTTGCTGTGACCCACAATGGAGGCAATGGCACTTCACCAACCAAGCACTAGGGGGAGCGCTATTTATTATCAGGCTTAAGCCAAGGGTAAACCTATAAAATTTTAGTTAATTAAATAACTGAAGGAGAGAAAATAAGGCCTAACAGGTAGGACCTGAACTTGATTGTGAATTAATTTAGACTTTCAGATTAGAAATTGTGGTTTCTAATTACAATTTAATGATATTATCATTAAAACTGATAGGATGATTAGGATTAAAATTGTTCAATAATGTATCAATGAAATAGGGACGCTCAGACCCTAATTATAACCAATGCTGAAATTAAAATTTCAGAGCAATGATTGATAGTTAAAGATCTAACTTGATGTTTGTCATTAACATTAGAAGAGCACGTGTGATTAAATGAATCTGTAAATACTGAAACAGGGTAACCCAAACCCTAATGAGCTGCAGATGAAATTAAATTTCCAAAGCATTCTTGACAGTTAAGGGTTAAAATCTTAATGAGATGTGTCATTCAAGTTATAAGAGCAATTAACATTTCATTGATTTAGCAAATAGTGTTGCCTTATGGAAACAAGAACTGTAATTAATTAAAATTCAAAATTTTCAAATTCGTAATTAAATATGAAACTAATTTACAAATTCTGGTTCTACTGATGTCATTAAAATTCATAAGAGCTATTTATAAGTCCTTAAATTATACGAGCACTTATAATTACATTTATCAGTCTATGTAGAAACAGGAACTGAAATTATTTAATGAAAGGAAATTAATTTCAAACCTGGGGTTCATTGTGAAATTAAATTAATAATTTCAAATACCTTATTTGGATCCCTAAGCCTAACAAGTTATTAACTCCTCCTTATGTCATTAAGATCATAAGAACAAAGTAATCCGTACCATCATAATTACTTATGAATGGAATTAAAGTTTTCTTTTGATAGTTGATGATTAAGAACTTAATGTTGTTGTGAAATTATCAGAGCCCTTATGATTAAATTAATCTGTGACTATGTTGCTAGGTGGGAGCAGGAGCTGAAATTATTTAATGAAATGAAATTAATTTCAAATCTGTAATTAATTATGACATTAAATCAACAATTTCAAATACTTAGCAATGGCAACTTATCAACTGATTTTAAAATCATGAGGACAGTTTATAATTGATTTAATCACCGTATTATCAAAGTAATGAGGCCAAGGCCCAGAATTAATTTCTAATAAAAACCAACAGCTATTAAACTAATATCCCCTAAACCACCCTTAAACAAATATTTATTAAAACCACCTGTGAGATCGCTGGCTAACTTTTATAATAATTAGCTGCAGTGCACAGCAATGGTTTATTTAAGTTTGCCTTTGTTAAAGTCTTTTCGCATGGGAGGAGAGATAGAATGAATAAATGCAAAAGAGAGAAAGAAATGATATGAAACTTAATGTGAGTTAAAGTTCAGATGTACATGGATTAATCACTTCAAAACACACTGCAAACATACACCGCATTTGAATCCACTAAATGCTACAAGCTATCCTTCTAGCAATGCTACTAGCTTTACATAGACTGAAATGCAAACGCTCTAGCTTTAGCTAGCTCAGCTTATGCTAAGCTTTGTTTGCAAACTGTTCAAAATGGCGCTCGCAGGCTGCGCTTGCGCACTTGACTTCCTGGGTTGTGCCGTTACTATGGTGATGCTCGCCAAGTAAGGAAGCCTGTCAGTTTTGGACACAGATACTGATAATCAGTGAAACATCAATGCCCTTCACACTGAACAATCAAAAAGCAACTGTTTAGATTATTTTATAGCGCTGACAATCTCAACTCCTTTAGAGTGAGAAAAATTAATCTACAGATTAATTTATTAATATAACACTTCTTGGCCGCAGTGGGCTCAATCACTTTGCCAGTTTATTCTGGCAGACCAAAACAGTGGATTTTCGTCACCCACCTTTCCTTTGATCAAGATAAATAACTCTCCTTACAGAACGCGTTTTGGCAGCTCTTCCCGAGCGCCGCGTTGACGTTCCCTTGCTGTATGTTAGTGACTTAAATGGCAAACACATTAATTAGCTACGTTAATGTTTTAAACCAGGAAGATTTAATAGCATAGGTGAATTTGAAAGTGGAATACGCACTCAACAAATCACACTATGAAGGCCTTATCAGAGATGTAAATGAGGAATCCACTCATTTGTCTCTTTTGCGCTTTTATAGCGATGAGTTTTGTCTCCAAAGACAATTTCATTAATTACTGCAGTTTATTCCTTCTTAAAACAACTAAAATTACACTCTGTTCATTCACACTGGCATGCCATAATAAAAGTCCCCAGTAGCGCAACAACTGTTTTCTCTGTCTTTGATCTATTCTTCCGGATAAAATAGAACAAATACAACAGCATGTGTCGATTTTATACTTGAACAGTTAGTTTGAGCTGCCCAAAAATTATCTCCACCATTATGTAATGATTTAAAGCTCTTATTTCAGCTTTTAGGGAATTAAGTCTTAAAGACTAGGGTTGATTTGATTGAATTGATCTTAATTCAAAACGTATAATTTATACTTTTATTAACGACTCGTCCAGCGAGACATTAAAGTCAGTATATCTTAACAATTTTGTTTATCTTGCTTTGTGGCAACAATAAAACAAACAAAATAGTAATTTATCAATTTTGAGCAAGGTAGCAAAGGGTCGACAGCTCAAGGCAGTAACTGATCAAATACAAAACACAGACACTGCTCTGTACAATGAAACAAGTTTATTGAACTACTTCTAAGATTACATGAGACTAAGACTACCTAAAACACACACACACACATACACACGGTCGTGCACTGTTATTGCAATTTGAACAAAGTTTAAGGTTCTAATGCTCTTTTCCAAGAGTTCTGTAAATTCGACCTGAGAAAGTCACAAAAGCACAGATCTGGCTTGTCTTTAACTGCTTAAAGGATTTAGCACCGGTTCAGCAAGAGATTGAAAACTTTGTTTGTTAATTGCGATTGAGTTGAGTTTGACAGGTACTCTCCGGTTCCGTTTCCTTCCTGGTTGGGAAATCTCCTGGGGCTGCTGATGTCGTCGTTGTGTGATGTCACTGGGGAAATCCCTTGTCGTGATAGGTTGGTTTCCTGGTGACGCAAGAGTGGCGACGCTTTGAAGTTCTTTAGCATGCTTACGGCTTCGGTTGGTTCTGATAGCTTCTTCAGTAAGAAGTTTTGACGGAGTGTTTGAGTTTGGATGATCAGCTTGATGTTAAGTCTGCGAGCGCTTCGCAGCGTGATCAGGGAGAGAAGCCAAAGTTTTCAAGCAGCGAGCAGGCAAGCAAGCTGGGTGTGCGTTTTTAAACGGCCCGATTTCAGTCCACCCACTAGATGCTTGATCCAATCAAATTGTTCCTGTAGGCGGAGCTCCGCCCCACACTGTCTTTCTTTGGACCCAAAACTTAATCTAATCTATGATCTCCCATGTGGGGAATATTTCTAATAACTTGTGTTATGTATTCAAAGTATTCATCATTCATACGAGGCTGAAAATCGACATATAAATCATTTCAACTTTCTGCATTTTAAATAAGCTTTAACAACATACTAAACACTGTTACCTATTCAAAAGAAAGCTATAAGGCAAAGATTAAAATTCATAGATTACATAAAACACACCCAACATATATATAACACATCACACGTTATTTGTTGATACACTTGCTCTAATAGCAACGGAAATAAATGATTGTCCTTTTAGAAATCTTCATGCGAGATTGAGTGTCTTTGTCTATTAAAGTGGAGTTGAAGATTCAGGAGAACAGGTATCGTGTCACGAGACACGTTGCCTAGGTCCCGTGCTGCAGGCCTGCAGGGCGTCTGGTGATTTAATTGTCCTCTTCCTGTTGGATATACTATAGATCCTGATGTCCTGATCACGAGGTTCCTCGACCACGTGTTGCGTGAATGAACTCCTTAGTTCTTGATAGACAAAGAGCTTTGTGTTTCTGATTAAGTTAATTATTATCATCCCTTTTCAGTAGAGGAAAACGCTGACAGGAAACGGTTTCAAACCATGGCCTGAGGTTGATAATTAACTAGTCTTATGACCGCGAAGGCGGGTAGAAGCAGGGTGCGAACTACGGGGGAGCTAGGGGGAGCTCGGCTCCCCTTAATAAGACATGGGCTCCCCTGAAAACGTGATTTGTGAAATTTTGGGGGGTCTCAAAAAATATTGACAATGTGTTATTTTGACGTGCAATTTCAGTTTTGTCTAATGTGATCATCATGTGTAAAATTGCAAAAATATTCATTCATGCATGACGGCGATTTAAACCTAATTCGCTTCAATAAAGATACATGCTATTCTTGTCATGAGCATCAAGGTGTGGGGGCACTGCGGTGCAAATTCCACTCATCTTTAGTACGTTAACTCAAAAGATTCGTAGAAAAAGTATAAACGTTGGAGGCCATTGATCTTTGCGCGGAGTCCTTGAAATCCATTCAGGCGTCTGTGGTCGATTCTGTGTTAAGGTAAGGCATGTTATTCGCAATTATGTGTTGTGGCTGGTTTGTTATAGGTCTGCGTGACTCTCGATGTCTTTGGTCTAATTGAACGGAGAAATTATGGTATTCTTTCGTAGCCTTACGAGTAACTTTAACCGCGTTATAAAAAAAAAAAAAAAAAAAAAAAAAAAAAAAAAAAACAAGTGGGCTCCCCCAAAGTCCACGGTATAGTTCGAACACTGGGTAGAAGACTCTTTAACTCTTTTACTCTTTTTGGAATGAGCTGATTCTGCCGTTATTTCGTGTGTCCGTTCGATAAGGCACTACATTATACAGATCAGTGATTTGCGTTTTCAATAAGCCTGTCTGCTGTTTTAGTTCAAACCAATGTGAAAATCGACCCATGCTTCAACATAGCATACATGCAGTATTGTAAAAGTAATAGAAGCTAATGTGCCTTCTAAAAATCTAAACAATTAACACACTAATATACATGTTTGTATGTTTTAAATTAATATAATTCATATGTTTGACTCATCCATTTTCATTTAAAGGCTCAAATGTGTTTTTATAAGGTATTTATTTATTTATTTATTTATTTTATTTTTTTTTTTGGTAGAAACCTTTATCTGAACTGTAAATCATGTCATTTTATGTTTAATATGTTACCATAGACACTGCCGTACCCTGCTCATATGGTGTTCATTTTATTTGTGCAGATCTGAAAAAGGGTCATAAAAAGCCTTAAACTGATTTTTAAAAATCCTGCATATACCCTGCAAATAGTGAAATAAACTTCCTTCCTTGATATTTGTGTTTAGAAAATGTTTTTCATTGATGTTTTCACTCCTATCTAGTTTTCTATATATATAAAAAAAAATAAAAAAATCATTTTGGGCTACCAGAATCTGAAGAGTGCCTGCCTGAAGGGCTACCAGGGAAATTTGAAATTTTGCAAGCCCTGATTGACCTGTGTAATATTGTCACAGTCTTCTGATGCTCAGTGGTTATGCCGAACATTTGTTCAAGCTACATGCTTCCATTGACTAGCACTGTTTAATTTTCACAGTTTGATGTGTGTATAGTAAAATGTATAGCTCTTAATTGTCATTATTATTCTTCTGTATTGCACAGAAAGAACAAAAGCACAGAGGTCTGGATACAGAACTATCCTTTTAATACAAACAAACAATAATGAAAGAAAGAAAGAAAAAAAGAAAGAACTTCAACATAAATATCAACAACAGATATGCAAAAGAAATCTCTCCTATCTCTTGCTCTGGCTACTGTGTATAGACCGCCAGGGCCGAATACAGAATGTGCAGATTTCCTCTCTTAGACCTATTGGTTACTGTTGATAAAGCGCTAATTGTCGGAGATTTTAACATTCATGTTGATAATACAAATGATGCGTTAGGACTTGCATTTACTGACCTAATAAATTCTTTTGGAGTCAAGCAAAACGTCACCAGACCCACTCATCGTTTTAATCATATGCTAGATTTAATTATATCGCGTGGAATTGATCTTACTTACATAGATATTGTACCTCAAAGTGATGATGTTACTGACCATTTCCTAGTATCGTGCATGCTGAGTATTACTGATATTAACTATATGGCTCCGCGTTATCGTCCAGGAAGAACTCATCGATATCTTTAGGTCACGTTCCAAAATCATTCAAGCTGGCGGTTATTAAGCCTCTTATTAAAAAAACACAATTAGATCCTAATGAACTAGCAAATTACAGACCCATTTCTAATCTTCCGTTTAAGTCTAAAATTTTAGAAAAAGTTGTGTCTTCTCAGTTGTGCTCTTTTTTGCAAAAAAAATATCTCTATGAAAAATTTCAGTCAGGTTTCAGGCCCCACCATAGCACGGAAACCGCACTTGTTAAAATTACAAATGACTTGCTTCTTGCATCAGACCAAGGCTGCATCTCATTGCTAGTTTTACTTGATCTTAGTGCTGCGTTCGACACTATAGATCATGACATACTCATAGATTGATTACAAAACTCAAGGGCAGGCTTTCAAGGGCAATTCAAGGGCAGGCTTTAAGATGGTTTAGATCCTACCTGTCTGATCGCTACCACTTTGTTTATTTAAACAGGAGGTCATCTCAATTATCACCAGTAAAGTATGGAGTACCACAAGGATCTGTCCTAGGTCCTCTGCTATTTTCAATATACATGTTGCCCCTTGGTAGTATTATTAGAAAATACAGGATTAGTTTCCATTGTTATGCTGATGATACTCAACTATATATTTCAACAAGACCAGGTGAAACTTCTAAATTATCTAAGCTAACAGAGTGTGTTAAAAATGTAAAAGATTGGATGACCAATAGTTTTCTCCTATTAAATTCAGATAAGATAGAGATATTACTTATTGGACCAAAAAACAGTACACAGAATCTCTTGGATTATAATTTGCAACTAGACAGATGTACTGTTACTTCCTCTACAGTCAAAAATCTGTGTGTTATATTAGACAGCAACTTGTCTTTTGAAAATCATATTTCCCATGTTACAAAAACAGCATTCTTCCATCTTAGAAACATTGCCAAGCTACGAAACATGCTACCTGTTTCTGATGCAGAAAAGCTAGTTCATGCATTCATGACCTCTAGCCTGGACTATTGTAATGCACTGCTAGCTGGTTGTCCTGCATCTTCAATAAACAAGCTACAGGTAGTCCAAAATGCAGCAGCTAGAGTCCTTACCAGGTCAAGAAAATATGATCATGTTACCCCAATTTTACAGTCTCTGCACTGGCTACCTATTAAGTTCTGCATCAGTTACAAAATATTATTACTTACCTATAAGGCCCTTAATGGTTTAGCTCCTGCATACCTAACTAGTCTTCTACCACGCTACAATCCATCACGCTCCCTAAGGTCGCAAAACTCTGCACTTTTGGTAGTACCTAGGATAAAAAAAGTCAACTAAAGGAGGTAGAGCCTTTTCACATTTGGCTCCCAAACTCTGGAATAGCCATCCTGATAACGTTCAGGGTTCAGACACACTCTCTCTGTTTAAATCTAGATTAAAGACACATCTCTTTAGCCAAGCATTCACATAATGCATCTCATAATCTTGTACTGCAGTTACATCTGATCAAACACAAATTATTGTTCTTTAGCTTGAATTGAACAAATCATTTTTGCTCGGTTGGAACAGCAGCTACGCTAATTATGTCTCTATTTGTTTCTCTGTTTCTGCCTAGGAAGGATTTACACTAGGATTTACACAAGCTTCAGTCTGGATCCAGAACACCTGAGAAGAGATGATGCCAACCCCTCAGAGGACCTCAGATGATGCCTATCCTCAGACAACATACAGAACTACCAAATTTCACCATAAGTTAGATATATTAAGTTTCTACAATATATTAATATATTGTAGAAACTTAATTTCCTGTAAAGCTGCTTTGCAACGATTTGTATTGTGAAAAGCGCTATACAAATAAACTTGAATTGAATTGAATAAACTTCTATCTCCATTGCTCCATGTTTTAGCAAGGTGGCACGTGTGCCATTATTTGGTGATTTCTGCTTTATGATCTGCTGTAGTTTATATTGTAGTTTATGTGGACAAGCACAATACAGTGTTTGCTGAAGATTTTAATATATCAACTTAACATGGAGTTTACTTTCACTCTGCAGCAGTGGTTGCCAAATCGAGGGCGGGTTATTAAAAAGGGGTCATGTCAAGGCTAGGGGATAGTGTATAGTCAGCAGATGATGCGAAAGAAACCTCTTCAGGTTGATACAAGACCCCAAAGTGAAATTGTCCCACTTAACTAAATAATTAAACTAGGGATGTCCTGATCAGTTTTTTTTGTGCCCCTGATCCAATCCGAGGCATTGAAGTTTGTGAAAGGACTGCTAGTGCAAGGTAAACATAAAACAGATGATGAATGTACTTTAAATGTCACAGCTACCAAAACAACATGTTTAGACCAGACACGAGTAGCATAACTTGACAAAAGCAAATAGAGCCCATTATAATCAGATTCTGTCTACTCTGCCAAGACAAATTCCCGACAGTAAACTGATGCTATGTTCTATTTCTGATGTACTCCACACAGTCACACAACTTCTGACACAAAGGACAAAAAGATTTGCAACATTCTCATAGAGGCGTCCAGTGTACACAGCCTCATCAAGCATTTGCAGCATGGTGCAACAACCATCGTGTCTGGTGTAGACACAGCGTTTTAAAAACAAGAAAATATGAATTCTCCAGTACATAAGTAGAGAATGAAGAGAGATCAAAGTCTGTTGTGTGCCTCGGAATATTAGCTTCTGACAGCATGAAGCTAAACAAATTAAGAGTCAGAGACTTCATATGTCGGCACCGACGTCCTTTTGGGCAGCACGCTGACATACAACGCCACTGTGCTATGGGCATCCCAAGTTCGAATCCTGGTTCGTGGACCTTTCCCGATTTTCTTAGTTATTTTCAACATGTTGGCCTTTTTTTTTTTTTTTAAATGTATTGTATTGAAAGCTACGGCACTGCCAAGTATTTTGTCTTCATAGGCAATCATTGTGGTAGCATTGCTTTCTTTTAATCTGACTCTGGCCCAAACATATATAGCTCTATTACAGCGCTGGCCATCTCAAGCATCAAAACACGTCACACATGCTGTGGGGGAGGGCGTGGATACGGTGCAATGAAGTTTGCCAATCACAGAAGTGGCCATTTACTTGCTTTTCTGAAAGTGCTCCTTAATGAAGTGTTCAGAGTGCAAAGAGTGAAAAGATGATAAAAAAGATAATTTTACAATTAAATGAACAACTTTTTCAGACTTTTTGATCAAAAAAAAAAAAAAAAAAAACTTTGCTAACCTTCAGAAACATAAAGAGCTGAAAATTTGTTTCATCTCTGGGTTTCAGCATCGTTTACTATGACCGCATTTTCACATGAATGCACAAAATACTAAATAAAATCTTCTTGACTAACTTCAGACTAGGGATATGCCGGTATCAAATTTTCATGTTGTGATTAATTGCTAATGCTTTTATCATGGTATACGGTATTATCACGATATTGAAATTTAGTTGCAAAAAAGTTTTGTCATAATGCAGTATAACAGGTTTAATATCTTTTTTTCTTATAACAAAAATAACTGAACATTTAAATACAATAAAGCAATACAGAAAAAAAATGTATAAAGTTAAAAATTTTACACAGATTAACGTGCAAAAGAATTATAAAGACCAATAGGTAGCCTATCAATTTGCAATAAGATCTCATTAGTTAACCTTAGTTAATGCATTGACATTAACAATGAGCAATAGCTACATTTGCTACAGAAGTTATTAATCTTTGTTAAGCTCGGGTTCATTAATAAAAAAAAAAAAAAAAACTGTTGCAACTTTCAATTTTAACAACGTATTATTAAATATTGGAATGACCTAAGAATAATGAATATTTATAAGAATTTTTCTTTGGGAGTTTGTTAACTAATGAATTAACTAATGTTAACTAATGAAGCTCTAATGTAAAGTGTGACCGAACAATAAAGAATCAAAACACTTTCAAACTATCTAGGGCATGTTGTAGTCCAGATTAAAATGTAAAAAAGTTTTAAAATAAATAGCCTATTAAGTCTAAATATTTAAGTATTTGGCGCTGTGATGAACACCATAGCAAACACAGAAATCTGAATGGCTATTTAAATAATTTAAATAGGTTTCAGAAACAGAAAGTAGCGCAGCTGGTTTGTTTAAGGGGTTTCCGAGGTAACGGCCGCAGTTTTGCTGTTTAGCGCCATCTGCTGTCAGAGAGTGAATGTGCGCTTTCATTCAGCGCGTCTCCTTCACGTGTTCCGCCATGCGCTTCTCATCAGTGTTTGTTTACATCAGAGTGCACACGCATCTTTGAAGCAGTTTACAGCGGTGTTGTGCATTTAACCAGTTGATGGTAAAAGTACTCTTAAAATGCATTCAAAATTCTGATTAATTTGTAATAAATTATTATTCTCGGTATTTTGAATTGCCCACGATAACAATATCGTGCATATTCATTATCGTGATATATCGCATTACCGAATACCTGCACATGTCTACTTCAGACCTGTTTATATATGATATTTTGCAGCAGCCTTCAACATCTAGATCAGGGGTTCTAAAAATCGAGGTCCACTGTCCTGCAGAGTAATCAAACACACCTGCCTGTAGCTTTCTAGTGATCCTGAATACATTGATGAGCTGGTTCAAGTGTATTTGATTAGTGTTGGAGCTGAACTCTGCAGGAAAGTGGATATAGATGCATGAGTTTGGGGTAGGACTATTTGTTTGTATTTATAATGGCAGACGGGGACTGTTGAAAACTTGTTTGAAAACAGTATCTAATTTGTAGTTCTGTTTGGTGCCTCTAGTGGTGCAGAAATTATGCACTTCCCCGCCACATCATCAGAGACTTTATTCAGGCCAAAGAGGTCAACATAATTGATATTCCACATATAGTCGTCAGTATTAGATCACCAAATGATCAGTTTCTGCTTCTTATGTGAGTGAAAGTAAGTGGATTTGAGACAGTAAAAGCCTATAGGTGTGGATTAGTGTACAAGTCAATGATAATTTCACACTGCTGGATGGATCTCCCAGTTCCCACATGTGTAGTGTCGCATTATATACATTTATCAGTTTGCAATTTCTGGGAATAAAACCCATAGGGTCATTCTCTGCTGTTTGAGCTGCAGGAATGCTTTAAATGGCCAACATTTCTGTTTAAAGCAAAAGATGCAAAATTACTGTCTTTTTTTTCCTTAAAGCATCTTTGAATCTTTTTTTTTTTTTTTTTTTTTTTTTTTTACATTTGTCAGTATTAGTATTAAAAGTTGAAATTTGATATTGTGATAAATCATTTTGACATTATGGGTTTTTGACGTTTGGTGAATTTCGTGCTTGAATTTGATAATGTAGTCAAACATTTACTTACAAAGGATGACACACTTTTGACACAGAATATCCTAATTATGATTATACTTTGCTTTCTAGCCTTAACTCAGCGACATTCTGCTTGGTTCCAGATGGCCTGTTTGACATCATGACCCTCTTAGGAAACCAAATTGTGGTTGCAGCATTAAATAGAGACAGCATTTATTTGTGTGTGTGAGGGTGCGTACACATTGTCACTCATCCTGGCTGCCTTCTGCTGACACTGGAAATTGTGCTTATGGGGGCTTTGTCTTGTAGGTCAAATTATCCTCCAATTCATCCAGCACAGGCTGAACTCTATCTCCAGTGGATGGGATCAGGCTGGGCCCCGCATCCTTCGCATTAAGCCATCTCACTTATATAAGGCAAGCTCATATGAACTCAGTCACCAGCACCCCTGCCTCCAATATCCCTATAACATAGCATGCATATTGATTGCAGATTGTGCATTTGAGAGACTTTTTCCCCCCATATCCACCAGAAGCTGGGGAATCATGTTACTCTGCAGCTGATTAGAAAGCTCATGCATAGGAAATTATGCATCCAGCACCTCTCCTTCTCCTCCATCTGCCCGCAGTGCAGGTGAAAACAATTTACACATCGACGGCCTAATGGATACATTCATGGGGAGTGGTGAGAGAAAGGAGGAAAGAGACGGGAGAGCGAGTGCGAGCGGCCGTAATGGGCCAGGCCAATGCAGGCCAGCAGCCTTGGTTAGACGGACGCCGCAGATAGCAGCGTATCGGATAACATCTAATCGTGGGGTTGCAGGCTAATGAGTGTGGTCGTGCCCTGTCAGTGCTAGCTTTTGGCCTGCACTAAAGACACTCGTAAACAATTCGGCTGCGCGTGCTTCAAACGCGCCCGTAATGTGTTGATTCAGCAAGTAATGAGCTGCTCCCAGAATCAATACCCTCCTCTCGGCACCCCGGCTGGCCCCGCAGTCACAGGGCACAGCTAGCAGGGTTCGATGTTGCACCCCCCCTCCCTTCATGACCTCTCTCATTGCGATAAGGACGGCGCACTGTCTGAAGAGGACCATTCTCATATTGCAGAAGGCATCCGAGTGTCAGAACTTTCATTCGCAGGCGAGCAAATGAACAGGCAGCCACCGCATGCTAATGAGGCACAGGCTATTTTCCACCTTTTTTATCTGCACATTATGCTCTTGACTCTGGAGAAGGTGGGAATTAGGTTGGACCTTAGTGTCAGGCTGCCTGATGGCTGCGCTCAGAAAAACTGGTAATTGAAGCCGATGGCTGCTACGGAGGAGGTCTGAATTTGGAAATAAACAGTTTCAAGCATCGCACGTCATTTCTGGAGAGATGGCAGGGGAATGGAAATGAGCTGTCTGGATTTAATGTGTTCGCACAGCAGGGAAAAAGGGGGGCGTCTTTGTGGATGACAATTCCACTCATTAGGACTTCAATGCAGCCATAATGACAGGGAGCCTGGGACGCTATATTCAAAGAGGGCAATTAGGGGACGTCCTCCAAACTGTAAATTTAGACGCTATGAAAAAAATCTTTACGTTGTTGTTATTTGACTTTGCCAGATACATCTAATGGCTGTGAAATGGAGGGCGAGATGTAGATAGGTGGCCTCCCACTGAGATTTATCTTTTTTTTTTTTTTCTTTTCCCAAATCTGCACTGGAACTTTGTTTATCGTTATTGCTTGTTTATTAGCATAATGGGAAGTGGACCAATTATTTCTCCTCTTGTTGGCAAAGTGACTCATTTGTGTTTGTTTTTCTGCTCATTTTCTGTCAGGCCTGCGAGAACATCTTCATCTGTTTCTCCTTGAGTGAGTATCTATTTGTGAGCGTGCACATGTCAGCTTGTTGTTGTTTTTTTTAATGTGCCAGCATGATACCATTCTTACTGTTTGCGCCTGTTATGTAACATCACACAGATTTAGGAATGTCAATTAATGTTTCAGAGTGAGGCAGTTGTACAAGTATACTATTATTTGCGGGGGTGACAACAACCATGCAACAGTTCTGAGATGTAAATATATTTCGCTCTTTGTTATGCTACGAGTGCGTGACCTTTATATTGAAGAATCTAAAGCAATTTGAAGAGACTGAGCTTCATTCCATCACCAGTTAGCTGTTGCATTGGTCTCACCTTAGGGAAGCCTCTCTGTCCCTCTTTCCATTTCCACTGGATTATCGGCAACAATACATTTCAGCAGTGCAAACTTTTTCTCTCTTCAAACCTTCCTCAAATCCCACTCCCTCTAGCCAAAAAGGAGCTCGTCTTATGTTCTTTTCATATTTGATTTCCATGAGTCGAATGAGCACGCTCCGATTATCCCGGCGGTCAGAGCTCTCTTTCGGGGTGTTTCTGTTTCTAGATGAGGACCTGTCGATCAATCCCCAAATTGACTTGGGTCCGTTAATCTCTGTTGCTTTTTAATGCAATGTGTCAGAGCGGCGACCTGGGCCTGATTGTAATTCAGGCACAAAATCTTGATGTGCTGGAAGAGACTGCAGGGGTTTTCTCAGCTGGCGGAGCCTGCATGCTCATGAATAAAACAGGGGCTTAGCAGTTCTCGTGAGCACCGAGCCCCATCCGGTCTGTTTTTATGGTGCTTGGCTGGAACAATATCACTCCCCATTCCAGCAGAGAGAGGAGGATTTTTGTGCGGTCTTGTGCTGGAGCCGTAATTTTATATAATCAGTGTGTTTGAGGTTTCATCTTTGTGAATGGAGAGAAAGCGACACTTTGCATTTGTTTGCCCTTAAAATACAGATATTATAAGTAGGAAATGCCTTGTTTCATTTTTTGTTCATGCTTATTGTTATTATGCTTAAACTAAACATTATATATATATATTCAAAAGACTACTGTATTGTGAAACGTGCAGGGTGCTGTGTATTTATGTCAGCATGTCCTTTCACTGATTAGATTTGCTGTCTTGTAACCGGTTTTAAGTGTCAAAAAACCAAAAGCTCTCTAAACTAGCATATCTTACAGGCTTACAGACTTCCTTCTCCTCTTCAGTGAAGTGTTGGAGCACAATTAGTCATGAGTGGCATGACGTTCCTCGCGAGTCCTGTTTGCAGACTCATTACCAGACCCTGCTGGTGTCTTGGAGGCTGAGAGGAAGTCAAACAAAGCGACACTCATATTTCTCCAGTTCTCTGTGGCGTTGAACAAGCCCCGGCCTAGCGGCAGCGCAGAGAAGTGAAGGGCTGTGAAAAGAAACCCCAGCTGCCCTCTTACTGCCTCACACCCACACACGCACTCAGACTGGATAGGGACCGGAGCGGTTTAGTTCTGTTCAGAATCTCCAGTGGTACATGCTATCTTTATTTGATATTTCAGATTTACCTGTTCTGCTTTGTCTGGATTTTACTGCATTGTAAACATCATTAATCCATGGGTGTTTATGAAAATCACAAGCCAGTGACTAGTCTACACAGTGGGTCAATTAGAGTCCAACTGCAAAGATGGAAAGGAGCTGAGAGACCTGGCTGTGCAAATTCTGGTGCATGCGTGTGGTCTACAGTTTTTATGATCTCTTTCTTTGCTCATATGCATTTTGAAACTCTTTTCAGCCATGTTATCTTCCACAGAGACATGAACAGGCATGGACACTGTCATAGACTGTTTTATCCCATCAGTGTTACGAGTTTCAAGGTTTTATACAGTGTTTCTTATATATTTAAACTTGTCTTATTCATATTTCACAACTTGTACCTAGAATTTCTGATTCTTTTTTTCTCTCTCACTCTCTGTACATGTATGTGAATATTTTGTATTCAAACACGGAATGAACCAATGTAATGTATTGTCTGTGTTCAGATGTTTACATTTCAATTCCACAACTTTCTATCCATGCAGCCTTCTTTCTCATATCAATGCATTGGCCTGTATGTCACTGCTCTGCTTGACAGAGGGTATCAAAGTGAAATGAAAGCACCGACAGCCTCCACCCTGTATGGGTCCCTCGATCTTCCATATTTATCCGTGTGTAGAGAAATCGGAGGTCTTTTTTTCAGGTCCTGCAGGAAGGGCTGCTATGCCCGTTCACACAGGTCTGAGAGGAGCCAGTCATCCATGTGGGCGATTTTTCTCAGCTCAGAAGGTTCAAGGCTGTGTCAGCAGCTACGTAAGACATGGTATTTTCAACCCTAATCTAATGTCATAGACAGTTAAATAGAGAGAGTCAGGTCAATTGCATATTCTTGGAAATGTTGTAAGAAACATAATACAAAATAAATAAATACAAATTTATAATACAAGAAAGGAAAAGTAGTAGCAGATCTGTTTTTGTTTTTGTTTTTTTTGTTTTGTTTTTTTACTGAGCACTTTTATTTGGTTCAAATTTTCTGTTTATTGTCTATGAAGAAATGACATATATTCCAAAAGTTGATACACCTCATGTATGATGTGATAAATGTTAGCCGATGTCTTGGTTTGTTAATAACGCTCTGCCTTGTACCTGACACAATCAGACACCGTTTCAGTCAGCTAAGCGCAATCACACAATCTGGAGACAAAATAGCTGGTATTTTCCCTCACTTGCACAAGTCTGATGACTGCTCTGAGTAGTCATTAACCAGTCATATTGATGAGCTTTGCGTAATCCATCAGCTTTGTTTTTTATTTATTTACTATCTGAAACATAATTAGCGATTATGTAATATGCTGGCTCTTGCTGCTGTGATTGCTGTCCAGTGTTTGAAAGGGTACAGTTCTTAGTCAATTAGAGACTGATTAGTGCATAGCAAATCCACTTAATTCTAAATATGTTAATTAACAGTCTATGCACTCATACTAGTGGTTAAAAGCACTAGTAACCTCATGCAAGCTTCAAATGTGCTACTCTCTAAATTGCTTGCAGTACGTTTCTTTGAAAGGCTATATTTAATTAAATGGCGTGTACTGTAGCCAGTTGGAGGGCTAATGGAAGTTACATTGTATGTAACAGATATGCTGGAGAATCGCTTGACTATCGTTAATGGATACAATTTGACTTTCCCCCTTTCCTTGCACGTTCAAAGAAAGATTTTTAAAAATCTGCTTAAAGAAAAGACCATATTTAATCATTCTGAAATTTAATAAGTATAATTTATAAACCTATAAATGGAGCTTTGTGATGGACCAATGAGATGGTGTAAATGTTGAATGTAAAAACAATGACATACCGTTTGTTTAATTTCGTGCCTGTGAAATGACATCTTTCTGTGTGAAGAGAAATGCTTAAGGACCACTTACCTCATTTTTTTCTGAACTGACAGAATTCAGAAAGCTACAGCAGACAGCATCTGTGCCTAAGCCATAACAGTGGGTAAAATAACTTGCATGTCTGTTATGCTCTTATAAAATTGCTTCGAAATGCAATAAATGGTCTGCTGAGTATCTCTGAAATGTTAACCAAAATTGATTTGTATCTTAGTCAGAGACATTCAAGTAAAAATATGTAAATAGTAGAAAAGAATAAAGAAAAGATACAAATGAAAAAATCACAATCATCCATCAGCACTTCATGTATCACAACAGAGCCATCTAGTGTTTTCATTGCTGGAGGCAAAGTAGTCCTGAGGATTTTTAGCTCTCTGTTGTTCATTTTTAAGGTTATTCTTGAAAAGCAAAACCAGTATTATTTAACTTTTATGTTCAAGACCACAATTTCACTGAGTAGATACACACCACTTTAAAACAGGCCTCCTACATTATGGGAGTAAAATTTCTTAGAAAATTTACATTTAATATATAGAAACTATAGGACATTAAATCATTTTATAAAATGGAATGTAAAAAGAAAAAATAAATAAATAAATATATAAAATGGTGGCCACAACTATAAAAAAAAAAGATTTTTTTTTTAAAATTAATATATAGGATTAAATCAGAAAAATCAGAAACATAGGAATTCCATACCTATAACATAAATTTGAAATTGAAGTGCTATTTGTTTATCATAAATGCTGTCATTCTAGCTATTCCCACCTGTAAATATATTATTTGTTTAGACTCTGGTATTCCAGCACTTGCAAGTGGCAGTGTTTCAAAAATTGGTTAAGGGTGCCCCCACCTGGCCACAAGTCTGTTCTGTATCTGACAAATTAAACTGAGGACTGAGAGACCGCATTGAGACGGTTAGGTTCTGTTCATGTGCACACACAGCAGTGTATGATTTTGTTTTCACATTCAATCAAACGTGAAAGTCGTTTCTAAATAAAACAATAATCAAACCCTATTTTTTAAATACAAAAATAATAATCACAATATGTATAATGTTATGGAAGCTTTTAATTTTCTTCAATTTCTCATTTTACATTTCTACATGTTTTTGTCTGTAATGGAAGCTCTCATCCTTTAGGACTGTAAGTTAGA
This sequence comes from Spinibarbus caldwelli, assembly GCA_039654775.1. NCBI lineage: Eukaryota > Metazoa > Chordata > Actinopteri > Cypriniformes > Cyprinidae > Spinibarbus > Spinibarbus caldwelli. The sequence goes on from CM077251.1 coordinate 28,702,220, forward strand.
AATAAAGAAAAAAATGTAGAAAGCAACAGTTGTTTTGGGCAGGCTGTGTTTAAAAAAGGAGCATGCTTACTGTGCTTTCATTTGAAGCCCAGCTCCTGAGCCATTTTCTTTGAGCACAGGGCTATTCTGTTCATCAGTATGGAAGTCTATTAGGTGAGGCGAAATCGCACTGATGGACACTGAGCACCAGGAATCAGCTGCTCAATAAAGGCTCCTAATTGCTTAGCAACAGTGTTGCAGACCTCTCATTTGAGATCAAGAGTTTACTGGACTGAAGACTTCGCTTTGGAGAAATAGAGCTTGCGCCATTAGATAAGACAGGGGAAATGGGCTATATCTACATCCTTAGCCCCCTCCCTTCCTCTGTCTCTCTCTCTCTCTCTCTCTCTCTCTCTCTCTCTCTCTCTCTCAGAACAGCCCTCCACCCCCGCACCTCAGCATGATGATTGTGTTACCTTTCAACTGGCTGATGTATTCAGTTCACTAGATTATTCTCTGTCATCTCAGTTAATTGAATTCTGTCCATCACATTTGGATGATTTTGCATTTGCATAAAGGTTAGAGTGGTGAAGAGTGTCAAACTTCAATTTAGACAATGTCAGTCAAATAAATATACCACTGTATCTGCCCAGGCTGGGTATTTATGGATTCTGACAGGAATTCAAATATCACTGCCTGCATTCTCATGGATGGGAACCCTCATATGCATGTAAATATAAATACGAAAATGACTGGGGGGGTCTGTAAAATGCGGCTTGAGCTGGCATGTGTTATTGTTTGGGGGTGTGTGTGTGGGGATAGGGACCGATGCCATTAGTCTAGTCATCTACTCCCGTTGGCTCTCTGTAGCAGAATGAATGGGCACTGTCATCCTGCATTTTAGACTATACCACTCAAGTATTTTAAGCTTCCAAACCACAAAGAACCACGGGGGAAACGCTGGGGCCGTATTCTGGGGTCAAGACACGCTACCTGAATCATGGCCATGTTTTTAAGTGTGGTAGGCTCTGATATCTACATTTTTTTCCTCTCCACGTCAGGCTTTTAAACCAGTAGGCTATTTCCTTTACATAGTAGGAGGAGGAAAAAACAAAAAAAGACAGACCTAATGATGCGAGACACTGCACTGTAAATGAGAGAGAGAACAAGAAAAAAAAGAAACGTGTCAAGCAGCTTCTCTGTCTGCGGAGAAGATCTGATACATTACTCAATATCCAATTAATTTGTACGTCTTTACTGGCAATTTTCATATTAGCCCGCCGTTGGAGCGAACGTCTGTTTCGATCTGGTGCGTGGTATCTGCAAGGCTACGAAACCGCAGGCACTGGCAGCAGAGCCGGAATAAGTATGTGTCAGTTAGTCAATAAAGAGGAGCCTGAGACGGAGGGACGATTAGAGCTCTTATCTCCTTTCATCGCTTTTGAATGCTGGCTGAATTGAAGGTCAATATCTTGTGCTTCTCCAGAGCTGAGCAGGTGTCTAGAGAGCATGAATTCACTCTGTTATGGTGCATCGCTGTGCCTCTTGGAGTAGCCAGAGCTCGCTAAAAAAAGAAACGAGGAACGGCCAAAGAAATGATCCCACGTAGAAAAAAAAACTTTAACAACACTTTAACAAGCCGTTTAGCAAAACGGTAGCGAGGCTGTTTGCTCTGTGTCTCTGGCAGGCTCATCGTATGAGTTCCAGTCAATTGTGCGGGAAATGCAGCTTCTCTGCTGAGAGTTAAGATGATGTGTTCTCTGCTCTTTCAGTATGGGTAATTGAGAGAAAGAGACAAGTGAGAGACAGTATCGATGAAGCAGACTTGATCGTCTGCGAGCTTGCTTAGAGCTGAGATGGAGAAGAATTTGCCAGCAGCCGCTAAATTAAAGCCCGCTAATGCAAAGGCTCCGGGCACAAAGGCAATGGCATTCCATTCTCAATGGACCATCTGTTTGGAGACATTTTCAAGGCTGTGCGTTATTGATTACATCGTCTTTTCTCGCGTAAACACGCCATGACAACAGGCCAGGAAGGCCGTGGAATCCGAGGCATATTCAGCTGCGGTTATTTTTGCACATTTCTATTCTGTGCTCAACTATTAAAATGTGAGTGCAGACCCTTTCTGCTCTCGAGTGTAACAATGGACAGAATATGTGATGGACCAAGGCAAGTATTCCTCTTTCTGACTGTTTGTGGAAGAGCTTAGAGGCCTGTTCAAATGGAAAAGCCACACAACCCACTGGATCAGCCCAGGGACACTTGTGTGGTGGCACAAGAGTGTTTGTGTGTGCTGTTCGTGTGGAGTTTGGGTTTGGCTCGAGGGTCTTGTACCCCCTGAGTGTCCTCTCATCTAGAAGACGACACTCTTAGATGTTGCGGTGGACAGGCCTTTGCTTTTATCACAGAAGAATAACAGACAAACAACGGAGCAATAGAACACAGTCCTTTAGTGAATATTTACTTCGTCGAACCAAATGCTTTGGAAAAAAATTATATATTCATGTTATATTTTGCGTAAATAAACATTCTTGAATTTAATGTGAAAGTTGTGTAAAACATTTTATAAATGATTACCTTATAGAAATAGGTTCTGATTGGTCCATTGTGTTTCTGTTGATTTCATTTATGCATGAAAGTACATACTAGTACTTAAGGCAGTTTTGTGAACTCAAGCAAGACAGGAAGGCTTTTCTAACAATATGCAAGATAATGCATCTCACACTTATTCTGAGGTCTGACACGGCTCACAAAATTCTGGGTTAAAAGAAGTAGGTCCAATTCAAAAGTTAAAGACAAATACAGTCATCCAACAGCTATATGAATGCTGGCAAAATCAAATGTTTTATCTTCGACAGTAACACAAAATTGGGTTTCCTATGGTAGCCTGATTTAGTCTTTCTTTATCTCAACATGCCATATGAAACACATATACTGTAAATCTTTTCAGATCATAACAAAGCTGTACTTCAGCTGGTCTTTGTTACATGAACTACCTCTTTTTACCCCATATTCCAAATTTCAGTCATCTCAAAATGACCTTGATGAACAAGGTTCTTGGAAATCAATCAAATTTGTACTTATTTTATTTATTTAATTTCCCCCTTTTTGTCCTTCTCTCTTATTCAGACTCTCTTCAGAGATTTGTCAAGCTTTAGTTAGAGTCACGTGTTTGTTGGCAATCAGATTTTTTTTTTTTTTTTCAAAAAAACACTGCATTACAATGGGGCTAAAAAGAAGTTGAGCCAAAGCGAGAAATTTATTCGAAATTCAGCCTTATAACTAGTGTAACGCAGTGATGTTACTTGCATTCAGTCTCCAAAATGTACAGAAATGTTATTTTTGAGAGGCAGGATTTCAAATAAAGACTATGTAATGCTGCAAGTGACACAGATGCGCCGTTAAGTGAAAATATTGTAATTAAATACTAATTCATAATTCATAATTAAATACTAATTATGAATAGTAATAGTAGAATAATTGTCAAAGAACAAAAACATAATTTTTCTGAACATATTACTTTTTATTTAAACCATATTCACAAGTGTATCATAGATACAAAACAACAAAAAAGAGAGCTCAGAAAAATAAAAAAGCTTCTATAAAATGAAATTTGTAATTATATATCTGTTTATGTTTTTTTTTTATTTCAGAAACAATCCAGTAATGTTCAGTGTAAATTACATAATGTTACCACAACAATTACATCTGTTATACCTCGTTGTAAGGGTGTAATTGAATTGCATTCATGTAACGCATAATTCAAAAGCATATCAGTGATTTTATAAAAATGATCAAATAGGCAAAGGTTTAAAATTTTGGAACTGGTATCATATACAAATGTTCAGATGGGTGTTTTTTTAATGGTGATGCAGATATTTTAGAATAATGTAATTAAGGGGGGAAAAAGTAAAAAAAAAAAAAAAAATATATATATATATATATATATATAAAGAGAGAGAGAGAGAGAGAGAGAGAGAGAGAGAAAGAATAGTATTTTGTGTTGTATGTCTGTTTGTGTGTGTTTTCCTGTAAATATATATATATATATATATATATATATATATATATATATATATAAAATTTGAAGTGGTGTATTAAAAGCTATGTGCCACAATTACATTTTAAAACAGTTAATAAATTAAAAACTACATTTAAATAAGTGAAAACAATAAATTAAAAACTACATTTAAATGATAAGTGAAAACCTGTAATTAAATGATATACAATTAAGACAGACTACAAATACAACACAAACACACTTTAAACATCAAGAGACATGATTTTAGTTCAGAATAAATTAAATGCTGCATGCTGTTCAGTAAGGGCAAAATCTCAGCCTATACATGATCACACAAAAAAAAAAAAAAAAAAAAAAACACCAGCATCTGCTTTACGGTTTTATAGCCCACAACATATGTCCCTTCTTCGATGACAAAGCTGCCAGCATCTCTCCCGCTGTTCCCTCTCCCTAGTCCAAACACACATCTTTAGATACCTGTCAGCGTTTATTATGTTGTCCTCTGTCGCGCCGCAGATAAGGCCAGTTAAAGTTTAATGAAATTCAGCCTGGTTACGCAGGCCCGCCTTTCATAATTTGTCACCGCCTGTGTGCTGGAGACCCACTGCTCAGTAAACACGGTGCTTACATTACCAGCCATTAGCCGTCTAAACGGTGTGGTCCTGTGTGTAGGGCTAGCAACACAGCGCACCGCTGCTAGGGGCTGGGACATTTCTCTGTTGCCCTGCATGTAAACGCAGCTCTCCGTAACAAACATTGTAGGCATGTGAGTGAAAATTAGTTGGAAATACTTTTTATTACACACCGTTCTGGAATACTTCCTTCCTACTGGTCAATCGCAGCATTCTCCAGTCAGATATTTTAGTATAATAATCGCTGAATTAACTGACCATTGTCCCAAGCAAACATTTCTCTATGCCCAGTGAACTCAGTGCAGTCTTTCTTCTCTTTTAATAACATAGTGAAATCAACATTTTATTTTTATTATCATTTTTTTAAACGATTAAATAGGCATATAATAGCAGGTATAACATCTTTTATTATAATACAAGACACATGATGCTCTATACATTATCCCTTACCTAGGAAAAACCTATATATATTTACTTTATTTATATTTGTATATCTACTAGTTGTACTAAATGTCTATTTTTACAGACATTAAATATCTAAATGTTGGACAGCTGGACAAACCCCTGTAGCTTGTGCATAGCACTGTGTTGTACACGTTTTGTGCAGGTAATGTGTGTTTATGTACAATCAATAGCCATATTGATGATAAGGTCGAGCTCAAGTGAGAAAACCGAAAATGGATGCTGCTCAGATGGCCTCAGTGAGTGGTTATCTCCAGAGATTATTAAGCTCCAGGGAAAATGACTAGCTTGTCTTAGTAAAGGGCTGAGATCAGGCCTAGTGTGTCCCCTCTCAGACACAGGGCTTCTTATCCCTGAGTAGCCTCTGTCAATATGACAGCTGGAGCTGTCACTGGTTGGCCCTGCGGTTGTGCTAACTACGCTGTACCTTGGGCTCAGCAGTTTAAACACTTTAGAAAAGCTGAATCTAGGGCTGCATGATTTGGGGAAGAAAAAATGTGATATGTCTGATAAAATTTGCAATTAAAAAAAAAAAAGTGTTTGCTGTGTTTTGTTCGTATTTTATATTTCAATGTAAAATAAAAATAAAGTTAATATTTAAGAAACAATATAAATAATTATTTTACAATACAACTGTGAAATTACAATATACAATTTATGGTTGTCTTAATTTCTTCATTTTCAAATGATAAACTGTTAGATTTTTCTCTGTCACACACATACACAGCCAGAAACTAATAATAATAATAATAATAATAATAATAATAATAATAATAATAATTATTATTATTATTATTATTATTATTATTATTACTAAATAAAATTATATACTAAGCTAAAAAAATAAAATATTACAATATGTATTATATATAATAATAATATTATTGTATTGTTTCACTTAAAAATATGCAGTTGATCTGTCACACACATACACAGCCAGAAACTAATAATAATAATTGTTATCATTATTATTATCATTACTAAATAAAGCTACAAACTAAACAATAAAAGAACAAAATATTACAATATTATATTATATGTATTATGTATAATAATATTACTATTGTAATATATCACAACAGTTATATTTCACAATAATATTAAAAAATAATAATAATGTAATAATATTGTATAAATATTGTATAAATAACTGTACAATTGCAATATTAATATTTATGAATGTCTTCGTTTTAAAACATTCAACATTTATTTTGATGGAAAACCGCAGGGAATAGTTAAAGCTTCTTTTTTTGTTGTTGTTGATAAGAGCTTCTCATTACAAGTATAGGAAGATGTTTGGAGCATTTTGTGTTCACAAATGCATGTCGAAGTGACTCAAACTCTAGATGCATATGCAGAGATGGAGTTCGTGCCACGCTATAAAACTTGCAACGCATATATTTATTTAATTAAATTGCAGCCTTTGCGATTTGACACTTGCACTAAGCCATATCACATTTTGATTAACTGTGCAGATGTATCACAGTTAGAAGACCATTTTGAGCAACACTGAACAGAATTTTCAATATTTGTTTACAGTAAATTAAGTATCAATTAATGACTTTTTTCTGTTTTCTAATTAAACAAATCTAGTTCCAAAACAAAAGATCCTCTTGGCAGCACAACACAGCTAAAAATAGAAAGCTACACAGTAACAAACACTTATTACCATGGGACAGGCATCTTCTCTTTCACACATGCACATGCACAGCCAGAAATAATAAATAAATGAAAATTAAAATAATAAAAGCTAAAACCCTCATGCCACAAGAATAAACAAACAGCATTAAGGAGTTTCTCCCCATCTGGTTCGTCCAAAGCCATACAAATACAGACTCACTCGAAGCTTTGAGAGAAAATTGTCTTTCTTTCTCACACTTGCTCTCACGCGGGGGACAGGAGCCACACACATACACTCGCACACCCAAAAGCGAGCTGCACGGCAGGCTGTAATCAGTGGCTCTATGACAGTGGGGGGAAGCAGGCTGGTGGGGGAGACAGAGGGACAGGAGTGATAACAGATTGAGCGACTCTGATAAACTCTCCTTTAATGGCTCTGCCTGTCCCCCCTCGCCTCTTTTTTTCTCCAGCACCTATTTAGTGGAGTCTTTCACTGCTGCAGGGATTAGGCTGCTGGATAAGGGCAAGTAAACATGGGCTGCTTCTCTGAGCAAGCAATAGAGAGACAGAGACAGAGAGAGATAGAGAGAGGGGAAGAAAGGGAAGGGAGGAGAGGGAGAGGGAGGGAAAGTGAGAATGCTAGAAAGAACGAGAGTTTGGTGAGAGGGAAAGAAGCAGAGCAGGAGAGGAGGAAGAGGATTTTCTAGTGGATGAAATCAGTCACGGCAAAAGAGAGCGCGACTAGGAGGAAATTGGAGTTTGAAATTTTCACCTAACTAATGTTTTCTACAGAAATCAGATTGTTACACGATAATTGTTTTTGAAGTTATTTTTTCCATTTGTTTGGTGTATTTTGGAGCTATTCGGAAGTATTGCCGCATCTCCATTGGGAATACAGTGAATGCGATTCCCAGTGGTGTCGAAAAGGAACCTAATTCTGTGTGTTTAGCACTGGGGCACGAAACACAAACCCAAACACACACAAACTCGCATGCAGACAGCAATGCAAACATGGATTACTGTGATGTCTTAATCACAGTGTGGCAGGCAGGCAGACAGACAGGTCACGCCGTCTTTGCAGAGTTCCTAGAAAAGCATTTCAAGTACAGGATACATTGATGACACTTTTGAAGGGGTGAGATGAAGATAGCAAACTGATGGCAACTGCTTGAATAATTTTGTAATTAAAGACAACACTATTACCCTTATTGCAATAGTCACAATAGAAACCAAACAAAAAACAAACTTTGATTGTTGATTATGGAATTGCTGTGGAATAAATTGCAAAGTTATTAAAACATACAGAATTAAGCAGATCCTGAATGGCTGGACTATAAACAGCTTTGAACTTGGCTAATCATCATGTCTATTAGTTAAGCTTTTAATCAGCCACCTGCCTAATTGCATAATCAAATCAGCAACCTCTCTAAAAGAAGGTGATGTGTGGATAACAGTCTAGTGCTCTTTCTAAATGTTCCCTTTCCAAAGGTGAATGTAAACCAAAAATGCATCATCTGAGACCCGTCAAATAAAAAGCCACATGCTGGTCTACAAATCACAACACTTACACATGCATTCATCCATACATGTGTTTACATTAGCAGCTGTACTTTTAGGGCAAGTGGTAATGGCATGTTATTATGATTTATTTGTATCTATCTGTGTTCTGTTAATCTAATAATGTCAGATATTAAAATACATACTGCTTTATTCTCAAATAAATAAATAAATATTCTGGTTAAACCTAAAGATTTTAATAGTTGATCCTGTTTTTTTGCTTCAGTGTCATGCTGCTTGATATTGCAAACAGATACTTGATATTACATTTTTTAATTCTTTAACATAATCATAAACATGCTAGTTTGTTGCGCCAATAGTTTTACCATTTACTGCGTTTGCTGCTGTTCTTCTAGTTTTTTTATGTATAGCAGCTAATACATCAGAAGTTCACTGAAAATAGCTTACTTCCATGTTGCACAATACGTTGGATAACAAGATCATTTAGTATTCATTGTTGCTAATGCAATACAGAATAAGACCGCATTTATTTTGCAATATTTAGAACCCAATTAGTATAGTCCACCACTAATATCAGTGACATATATGTACATAAAATATACATGTAATATAATATTGATATAAATATATGCAAAAAAAAAAACAAAAAAAAAAACATTTGGGGAGTCAGTGTTGTGGGATAAAAATTACTAGAAGCAAGATTTTAGGACTAGGAATGCACTTGATGATGCTGTATACTGATGACTGTATTGTGCCTCCCGTACGATATTCAGGATTTGTCTCTCTGTGAAAACAGTGCGGCAGCAAGCTGCAATCAGTCCTCTTCAGCTGAGGCTGATTGTGGTCAGCTGCCATGAGTAGGCCTTAAACAAACACCTTGTGTGCTGTCATTGTTGGCCTGTGCGTTTCAGCACGAGGCTGGGCCACCACAGCCAAGTGTTTCAATTCCTGAAGAGCTTCCAGAAGAAATTAGTATGTAATGACCGCACTCTGCAAGAAGAAAGGCCCATTATGGCTCTCGCTGACTGTACTTGGCTTTCATTTGCAAGCTAAATGGATGCGCGTGAAGGTGAGAGTTCACTAGCCATTCAAGTATTTGGCTTTAACAGGCTCCAGCACTCTTGCTTTAATTCAAGCAGAAGGACAAGTATGAATAATCGCTCTAGATAAGACTCATCAAAACACGGTTCCAGCGCCTGCCTGCGCCTGCCTTTTTTTTTTTAAACCCCCGAGCCTCTTTCTCGTCTCCCTCCTCCGCGTCCAAATGGACAGTGAAGCCCAGTGACAAAATGCACTTCACATTGTGTCTTTTAATTTGCAATTTGCTTGCCGCTTGCTGTTGTTAACAGAACCCAGTATGATTTTGATGGACCTTTCTGAATGTTGAAGTTTAGCTGTAGTTGTGCAATGATGTTGGTAGAAAAAAAGAAACCCGCGATAGATGTAATTCGGCTAAAATAGTAAGCGATCGTCACATGATGTTAATACGCGAGCGGCGTTGCCCCCTCCTCCATCAGACAGCCCACACTCCCTGTAGCATATATAGCCCTCCTAAATGATGTGTGTGTGGCCAATTTGTAGAGAATGACTGTGTAAGAGATGTCTCTTTGTTAGCCCATAATAACCAAGGACGGAATGTTTTATTTAGATACATGAGGGTGCACAGCCAAAAGCGCTAATTCGTGGCCCCGAGGGTGTTCATTTCATGTAATATATGCACAGGCTAATTTATAACACTGTGACTAATTTCCATTTCTTGTGCTTGGAGTTGCCTTGCTAATTACGGGATTTTTTTCTTTGGTCATTTTTTTCTCGACTCCTCTTTCATAATTACAGCTCAGCATTCAGGGAAGGAACTGTTGCAAATGAGATGGGCCTTGCCGTGTTGGGTGACTGATGCACTCCTGCGTCCAGGTGAGCCCAAATCCCTGACAAGAGCCGCCGTTTCACCCCCATCTGCTCCAGTCGCCGCTCGCCGCACGACTTTGATGTGAGCCGTCCTCGCCTGTGCGACTATACCTTATCCTGTTTCCCGATGATCAGATAGAACCGCCTGTAATTAGCTGGGCGACTTTAATTAGGAAAAAGTTAACTGTTACATGAAAGCTGCCACATCTGTGATCCTACTGCTGCCTTGGCGTCAGGCTCCCAGGGGGTCCCCATCAAAGGGCTCCCTCCCGCTGCGCAGCCCCACTCTAGCATGCTCTCCTCTGCCAAATCAGGCCTGCCGATGCCAAGTGACAGAGCCGAGTGAAGATGCAGACATGAGTTAACTGTGCAAAACAAAAACAGAAAAAAAGAGGAGGACACTTCGGTCTTTCTTGTCTCTCGTTAAGCAAGGAACACGAGGCCAACAGAAAAGGATCTGAGGCCAAACAATGTCACTTAACAAGACATCACTGGCTCATCATTAGCAATTTGCCAGGGCATAATTTGTTCCTCCCCTCATATAATAGGTATCTTGGGATGTTGTGAACGGCCTTCCGTTTGTTTCGCTGTTTATTTTTCTTGGCCCGAGTCTCAGAAGCAAACTTGCCACCTATGGCGATGAGCAGGACGGTGCTGTTGTGATTTAGTTTCAGAGTTTCAGTAAGTAAGACCTCCTCTAATTAACTCCCAAGCTCATCCTCTTTCATTTAGGTAGCTATTTATCTGTTTTACTTAAGACAACAAGCATCCGTCAGGCACGTCACTTGAAAGCGTGAAAAATGCTTGCCGAAGGAAGATCAAAAGCACCGAAAACTTAGGGATGTCTGCTGTTACGATTTCAGACGTGGACGGCATTTTTGTTTTTGAAACCTATTACCCCTTGGGAGGAATTACAGAGGCCGCAAGATGCCGCGTGCCCTTTTTCTTTTGCTTTCCGTGCCTGCTTCGTTCTCACTGCCCTCGTCTCTCTCTCTCTCTCTCTCTCTCCCAGTCATTTTCAAGAACAGCTGCATTCTGCTAGAGTTGTGTTAAATATGCTTAAATGGCTTGATGTGTATCACTGCCATTAATCAGAAAGAGAAAGGCTTTTAATTTCATTGTGCTTGCATCCTGTTTTCCCCACAGATGGTACAGACAGGGCTCTAGAAACCAGCTCGAGCTCTGTCTGCCTGTCCCATCGCTTCCTATTCTGTGGGTCTTTTGTCATCAGCAGACATTGAGTTGCCATTTATATTCAATGGACATGTGCACTAAGGAAAAAGGCATGCCAGTTCATAACAACAATAACATGATGCGAAGACACAAATACATCACACGTCCTGACAAGTGCGCTTCAGATGTCGATCACTTTGAGAGGAGCTCAGGGCTTTACTCCTTGCTTGCCATTAGCAGCGCTTAGCATGCTAATTAAGCCTTGCGTACAATCTAAGATGCCACCCCGTGTATTTTTGTTTTCAACAGGGAACGTTTAAGCCTTCGGTTTTAGCCATCCAAGGCCGCAAAATCCAAGAGTTGTCTTCAGAAATGCAACTGTAGTGGTACTACATTATATCAGCAATCCAGTCAATTTCAGACCAATTGAAATTTCCTACCCGTCTACCTCTCATCCGAGCTCAAACATGCATTAATTTGTCAAGCTTAACAACGGTAGCATAAATTGCTAAGTCCTTCATTGTTGAGTGTGCTAAATGTACAGACATGCACCGTGTAGCACTGACATAGCGCCTCTCCGCTGGCACAGTGAATGAGGAGATTGTGAAATCGATTTCCACATTGTATTTCACACCCTTTCATCAGGCATGGTTCCGCTGCCTGGAAAGCTCACAATTTCAAAAGCACTTAACATACTCTAGCCCTTTTGTTCAAGCGGCACACTACTTCTGTTGAGACATCAGTGCGAATAAAACCAAATATCAGTGTGGCTGAGACTTGAACTGAAGAACAACCAAATTAGTCCTAGTTAATGTATCTTCATTACTGTTTGTCTTCTCCCGGCACCAAAAGAATCGGACGCGCTAATGATTGTGCGGCATTAAAGCGACAGCTTCTTCTGTCACTTTGAATGTGAGACGCAAAAGCAGATTATTACAGAGATTTCTTACATTCCCTGCTGTGAACACCAGAATGACACTTAAAATATAATGATGTTTATAACCACGCTCATTAGCACGGCTGTGTCTCTTCCGCAGAAATAATACTCCTCTTCATGGGAGCCAAACAGATTTAAAATTGCAGCAGAAGAGAAGCAGGCAGTTATTTCGAGAAAAAAATATTGAACACAGAGAAAGGGCTGTCTGTTTGGTCCTGATTAGAATGCATGCTTTAGGAAAGGCCACGTACAGTTAGAGAGGAGAATGCTGCGTTTCAGTTTTCACTTTGTGGTAAGTGTGAATGTATCATCGTCATGTTTCCATTTTTAATACAGCTTTAAATGATTTTGACACCTTTAAAACAATGGTGTTCGCTTATTTTTATATCAAGGTGAGACTGCAGAAACAGGACAGGAAGACATAGGCCATACTTCATTTGTAATAGTTTTTTTTTTCTATTTTTCTATTACAGCTACACCGCTACTTAAATACAGAGCAGAAATTGTTACCATGGCTCATCAGTATAAGCAGTGACAGCACAGAAAGTACATGCGTAATAATGATAATAATAATTTTTATTTATTATCAAATGCCACACATTCTTATGATAAGGAACTAATACACTGCTTGTAATAGTCCCTGCATGACCTGGAATCATCCCTTAGAGAACAAATTCATCTTGTTCTGTTAAATGTTCTAAACTAAACCGAAACTGAATTTGTATAAGGGGCCAGTGTTACAGTGTTGACAGTGATTAATAGAAGAGGAGACATTGCTGTGGTACTGTTTGTGCAAAAACAAGACTGCTAGGTTCATCTCTTTCAACAAGTGTAACAACCAACTTCTAAAAAAAGAAAAGAAAAAAAGGTTACAGGGAAATTTGTGGTAGAAATCTACTTCCCTTCGACGTGCATGGTCTCAACTGTTATTTGTTGCAGGGTTTACAGTAGACATAAGGTAACACCTAAATGATTCTTTGTCTTATGTTGACACAGACATAAGAAAGTACTGATTGTGCTGTCAGTGTTAATCCGACAGCAGAGGGAAGCAGTCATTTATCTAATGACACAGTTTTCCGTGTGAATGATCAATGCCTAATGAAGAGAGGGGAAATGATGGCACTGTGATGTATTGCTCCTTTATCAGAAACAATACCTTTTTCAGTGAGACTTGTTCTTGCTTTGTCCATAATGCTGTCAGATAGAAGAATCGAATAATAAACAATAGCTTTTGTCATGCCATACCTCTATAGTCACGTTGTCCTTTACTTAATACTGCATGATAGAAACCCTTTTGGTTTTCAATGGTTAAAAGTAATGGATTGGTTAAACTGAGGACATTTGTCATGTTTCAAATTGGTCCTCTTTGTTTCAGTTTCAGACACTTAGAGGTGTCATTCACACGGTGCAGCGGAGTTCATCCTTTTTTTTCCCATCTCTCTTTTAATCGTTCATCTGTGCATAATGACAGAAGACATTTTTAAACAGCTTAAATTGTTAAAGAGGCGCAGAACATAGTTAAGTGGTTCAGATACAGCTGTTAATAGAGAGTCGGGTAGTGAATAGACAGGCACCTCTTTCAGCACTCTCCAGAACATTTAGTTTAACTCTCAATGTACTTCTGCGTGTGTCTCTTAGCTCAATTTATCTCTGCTCGGCTCTCTTGATAGGACTGAATAATACAGGAGAGAGAGGGCACTGGCACAAACCTGGAGTGACCTCTGTTTGCTTCATATCTCCAAGTGCTGGAACTAGTTCTTTTCTTCAGATTGGGCAGAATGGAAGAATTTGTTGTGGTTTTGTTGCTGTTGGGCTGCAGCTGATGTCACTGTAAATTGGATGTGCTCATAAATAGATTGGTACAAAGGGAGCATTTGAAGACTGGTGACCATGCAAGGTCTGACTGAGGTGCCTCCTACACAAGCGCATATAGATTTGCTCTACCTGACTGCTGCAATTCACCTATTAGCGAGCAGGCTTTTCAGTGCTTTAGACAAACTGAATGTAGCATTGTTAAAATAAGTATATGTACTGGACATTAGATCACTAACGTTACACAGAATACAGCTTTGATTTATCAATGCCACTGCAGCATTCTAAAGCTGCAAAAACGTACTGGCATGTGGTGAAAACCATGTCATCATCAAAAACCGTTATCGTGATTTTATAGAGATCAGCGAAAATAATCACTGGCTGTATCTAAATGCTTGCATTTCACAGTCGATCGAAGTGATGAAAACTTGTCTCCCTCAATCCGGTCTTTTGAAATCATGAATAGAGAATAAAATTGAAATAGGACTCATATCGGAATCTGTCTTAACTAAGTCTAGGGATTCATGCATTTTGACAGGGCATTTCAATTCCACTGTCTGCAAGGGATGTTGAAGGACAAAAAAAGACAGGAAACTTTGACAAATATCATTCTTAACATTCAAATGGCCTCTATTGTCATTACGGACGGTGAGATTAAGTTCACCTCATCAGACATGAGTATGACAGGTGACTCAATAGGTTGATGCCAAGCCGCGAGCAGAGGAGATTAGCAGGGCACTGATATCATTATTTGCAGCTATCGGGGATTCAGCAGGGAGGCAATTGTAATTTCTAGGCTTATTAGTCCACACTCTGTCCAGGAGAAAAGCCTGGTGATAAAGCTTGCCGCTGACAGCCCAGCATTTCGCCACCAAGTGCTGTCACCGTGACACTTACCAAATGCCAGCAAGCTAGCAGCCTTGTAATCCTGCCTAATAGAGGTTAAAACAGACCACTGAGAGGTGCTCGTTGATGATCAAAACAAATGGCACTATTTGAATTTGGATCTTGCGAACGGTTCACGGACCAGGGTCTGTATTTGGTTGATGACTTGTGTCACACGAATCCTTCCTGTCGAAAGCAATCGTCAATCATTAACATTCCATTCACTTGTAAAACATTCATATTAAAGTAGTTGGTCACCCATACATTGCATTCTTTTTACAACACAATTTGTTTCTGTCTTAAACTTGTCGGCTTTGATGAAGTCTCTTGCAAAAGCTGCTTCCTATGCTATCCTGTTCTGACATCTGTCTCTCAAACAGCGTCCTGTGCCCACAGTGGCCCTGAGGGGCCTTCTATCGGTGCAGTTCTAAGCCTAGAGCTCTTTGGCAAGTCTAATTAATATTCCTCGCTGCTTCTTCGTTAAGCTCATTAATGTTTGTGCATGTCCGTTACTTGCGCACGATGTAAACAAGCCTGGAAATGAAGGCCCTTTTGGAGACCGCAACAGTCACCATCTCCGTGAAACTTCAGAGCGGGGAGACTTAGATGAACGATGAGAGAGGAAGAGGCACCTGAATCCTCCGTTGGCCAGATTTGCACATCTAAATGCAGGCATGAATTGAAATGTTGTCCTGGAGGAACGGAGGTGTGTGTGACTGTATTTGGCTGCCAGTGCCCCTCATTACTCTTCATTTGTAGATCAAACAACAGCTTAGCGTCTCACCATCTCTGACAGCTTAATCTGGCTCCATCAGGAGACGAGGAAAGGCAACAATGGTATTTGTATGTTTTGGAGGCATTTCTCAATTATTTTTACATGCGTGTTTTACAATAACCATCACATATCAGGGGAATGTGCTTGTCATTTTATAAGTGATGGAAACAATTCCACGACTGAGGGTGGAACAAAAATGACATTCATCCAGATCCCCTGAGAGCTGTGGATTTGATTTCGTCCTCAGGTACTGACATTTCAGAGTAATATCCTATGCGGTCCGGCACGACGGAAGTGCTCCATACAGCCATAGAGGGCCGAATGTGGACACTGTGACAACAGAAGTAATCTCACAGAAATTAGAAATGTCGCCTTTTAAAAGGCCTTTCATATTCCCTCTATTGTGAAGTGTACGGAAGACCTGACGAACACCCATGAAAGGTTAATTATATTTCACAGCGAAGAAAACCGTGTTAGGGTTTCGTTATTTCCCTCGTACTGGATTTAACTGTGTTCATTTATGCTTCATTCCATCCGCCCGGCCATTGTTTTTGGTAATACTTTTTCTGTGTGCATATGCATAAAGCGTCTGACATGTTTGACCGTAACTTAGAGCAAAATAGCGGACTGGAGAGACGGGGACAGAGCGAGAGACGGTATGTGTTTCGGTGTGGGCGTATTGGCTGAAATCTACCTTGGTTTACCTCGACTGCAGCAATTATCATTAAGCCCCCTATATAAGCGTTCCTCTCAGACAGGGCTGAAAGCGTTGCGAGACCCACATATAATATTAGATTAAATGGGCCCCCCAAAAAAATCAATACACAATGCAAATGAAAAGCAGCACAAGTAGCCACTCAGTATGCATATTTTCTGTCAAGTACACTCTCTGACCTGCTGCAGTGCACTTGCCAGCAAACTCGGCACTCTAGAAAATAACAGCTGATGTATTGTAACACCGCTCCTACTTGCTCCCTTCCCACTATATCTACAGTGCAACAAACCAGCTATGAACAACCAATGTATTGAACAGATGCTGGCACAGATTCATTCACTGATTGCATGTAGAGATAATGTTTGCTTCCTTCCGCTGCAAACATAACTGTAATGAACAGCTCCAAGCGTGAGGCACTTGTTTTGTGTCAGGGATGTACAAGGATACAGCGGCGCAAAAGGAGGCAATTATGTGTGGGGCATGTGTTGGGTGAGCCCACGCCTCTCTCCTCCGCTTTGTGTCCATTGTGTGTGGAATTACCACTGGACGTAAACACGAGGGGAAGAACACTCACAGTGGAGCACAAGATAGAGAGAGACTACAGTGCAAACAGATAAGTGCTCATCGCGTAAGTCCAACCAGCGGGTCAGAGTCAATATTACCTGTCAGTTTTGTAGATTCTCAGTTGCATCCCAACTAGTTGCCACTTTATTAAGCAAGTTTTTTGGCAGGCTAAAGATTAAAATTAACCTAACTCAGTCATTTGCATTTTCCATTTCAGTTACTCTGAACAAGAGCACACGTTTATTTATGCTTTTATAGAGTGGCTAGCATAAAAAAATAGAAAGATCTATATATCACATTTGTAATAAAATAGGAAATGAGTTTTAAATGGTGCCAAAGAAAATAACAAAACCTCTTTCTGTAAAGAACAATTTTATAAAGACTTTCTATTTCTGTATTGTGTGGGTGTAGGTGAGTTTGTCTCATCTCTCATTTTCATTTACTTTATTTTGTATTTTCCGTGCTTTTCTTTTCCTCCTGGTTCTTGTCACATACCTCATCAGAGAGCGTTGGAATGTATTTTCAGTTCATTATTGAAAAGGTCAGGTCTATACATAAATGTATAGCACTGTGTTTAGTGTCTCAGACTTCTACTGGAAGCCTCTGGGGAAACACAAAGCAGACCTAAACACACAGCAGCCTTAAAGGAGCTGTCAATCATCTAAACTCTCCATCCCAAACCTCTTTTGTAATTGGAAGGAGTAGTGTTGCGGAGCTTGGTAAAAAAAAGGATCATTGACTGATGGTTTGTATAATGATAACCTCGGCATAAAGGGGCATAGGTCCTGATGTTCGTGGAATGTGGAAAAAGTTTGATGGACACCCAAAATGAAGAGTTGATTTGTGGTTGACTGAGTCATCTCCTAAATATGTTTTTGACATGCCTCTTCATGGATAGGTTCTATTGAGAAATGCAAAGAATATATTACTGAACTGTGCGTGGACAGTCTACATGAGATCAATTAAACTGAGAACTATGAGCATCATGCATGCAGCTCACCCTTGTAGAAGTGTGTTAACCCAGTGGTCCCAGCATAGAGCTGCTTTTCTTCTGTTGTGGCATTGTCCATTCACACCCTCTTGGCTCTTAAAGAGTCATATCCTGCCCTGTTTGGCTAAAGAAGACTTTCTGTCTGTATGGACCCTGTAACCCCCCCCCCCCCCCCCCCCCCCCCCCCCCTCCTTGTCCGTCACAATGGGAGAATTTAAGCTTAGACACTGGTGATGGGGCAACAGGACAGACCACCAGCACACTTGGCCACCGCATGTCCCATAATCGGAGAGCAAAACAAAAGCACATTGAGGCCTCCCAGCCTCTCCGTTCTTTTGTGAGATGACCCTAAGGTACTAATGCTCACAAGGCACCACAGAACCACTTCCTGTGCCTCGACCGGCAAGAAATTTATCACCCGATCCATCAATAGCACATCCGTTAGAGCTGGAGATGGATGTCTAATGAGATGACTTTGTAGATGCTTGGTAATTGGTGGTCCTTTTTTTGAGTCCGTTTTTTATACAATGGGTCTTGTTATTGCCAGGGTTTTTTTTTCTCTCTCTCTCTCTCTCTCTCTCTTTTGTCCCTCTGTCTGCCTCTCTAATATATGAGAATTGGTGGGGGAGCTTCACTGTCCCATTGGCAGATATCAGGAGAGCTCTGTCTTCACCCTGCCTGCTGCAGCTTCACCCTTTGTTGGGCAGCTCTAATAGGATTAAAATGGGTTTCCAGGTCTATCAGGGAAAGCTCCACACCAGCCGTAAATGGACGCATCTCTTGGGGGACGTGTCATTGTTGTGTTTCATCCAGCCATAATGTTTGGTGTAAACTCTTGGTGTCCTGGTGTGGAGGGGCAGAGAGAAGGCATTGCCTGAGGTCAAGCCAAGGGAAAATCCCAGGATTATGGTAACACTCATTACAATGCACACAAAGGCAATGGGACCAGAGAAAGCACAAATAGGGCGCTTAAGTCAAACAGCGTGGGCCAAAGGATTCTATCCTCAATCCTGACATTGATTAGGTTTGGCCCAGCTAGAACCTGTCTCCTCAGTGTGTACGGTGCAAGATGCAAGTTTATCACTGAATATGCAATTAATTATTCGGTCACACTTTTTCACTATTAGCTACAACTTTTGCTGCCATAAACTCCTCATTTGCGCCTTATTAATAGTTAGTAAAGTAGTTGTTAAGTTTAGGTATGGGGTAGGATTAAGGGATTTAAAATATGGTCATGCAGAATAAGGCATTAATACGTGCTTTGTAAGTACTAATAAACAGCCAATATGCTAATAATATGCATGCTAGTTAATAATGAGTATTGTTCCTTAAAATAAAGTGTTACCAGCTCTTTAACTAAATAACTTGAAGTTACATAGTCACAAAATTTGGGACAGTTATATGAGTGCATATCTGTTTGAAGGGGGGAGGGGATCTATATATAATATCGTGCTGATAATTTTGAGGACATTTATGTCTTCACTTAGGCTGTCCAAATCAAAACAAATCAGTTTTTGTTAAAGTACTGGTTGTGTTGATCTGTATTTTAGTGGCCAAAAGTTATATTCACACCTACCTGCTATTGAGACAACAATGAGAACAATTTGCATACAGATGAGACTATACAGAATCTGCATATTTCATTGCTATTCCAACAGTAACTGGATTTGGCAAATGCCCAATGTCAGAGAAACCTAGCAGGCCACTACATCCTGACCCGCAGAGCTGTAAATGTACTGGGGCTGGCACAGAGTGATGTTTGTGTTGGTTTCAATGGGCCTCTTGAGACTGCCTCCTGTGGAAAATGTGACTTCACATGTTGCATATGAATATGATAACAGCAGATCAAAATATAGGATGTTTTTTGTTCTTCGAAACTAGGGAAGTTTGTTACATTGAGAATGCTACTATTTAGCACATTATCCATAAATGTGGTACAATATCAAGAGTACTATTTTGTCAAGTTCCTTCTTACAAATGCATTGCTGTATAAAGTCTGCACTTGAGCTATTGAAAACTGTTGTAGACAAACAAGTATGCTGTTAGCGCCAATGGGCTTTCCTTAAATAACAAATCATCACCACTTACCAGCACACTCTCATAAGGACACATTATTCTAGCAACTTTTATCCTGCCCCATCCAAAGGTCATTCTGGTGCCTATTCATATTGTTTGTACATCACCTTATCCAAGGCTAATGTTACATTTACTTTTTCATTTTGCTTTTCTATTTTCAATGGGACACAAAAGGAGATTTGATTTGATTTTCTTGAACATCTAAGCTGTGACTCCAAACACGTCAAAAGAAACATACAACTAGTACTTTTTTTAGTCTTCTGAATTCATAGGTTTGTGTGAGTAATACACCAATATTTACATTTGTATTCACTGATAATTACTCACTGCACCACATCTGAAACACTTTCAGAATGTTTTGCCTCTTACAAAAGTTTTCCATTGATGGTGACACGCCAAAGTGTATATATTGCATCTGCATTTGTTTGACTGTTAAACTGCAGTGCAGTGGTTAGGGGTAGAAATGAGGTTAGAGCCCATACTATACTTATACATTAATTTTTTTATTATGCATGTCTTTTCTCTAGTAATATTTATAAATATTTTATGCTTATATAATTAATTTAAATATAATAAAGCATATTTTAATATGGTCACAAGTTGAGAATGTCACATATTTTGGTGGTGCAGCATATGTTGGAAATGCATATGCTCTAGCTGTAATGGCAATGAAACAAATATAGCTTACTCTTCTTGCGTACTGTATTGTTTCTTACCTTAGACTCATAAATGTGCTGTACCCAGCATTCTTCCTAGTGCTACAGAGATTTGTTTATTTGTGTTATCCGGATTAGATCATAAAATTGTTAAATGATTCTCAAATTGCTTTTTCGAGAATGGCAGGATACTGAAAATGTACATAAACGGAGCACGAAGGGGAGACAATCTTATTTTACCCTGGGTCTGATAGGCAGGCAGGCCACATTTCCATAGCTTTAAATAATGTCAATCTGGCCAGTCCCCGGATTGAAGCCCAGGCGCCGCAAGGTACAATTTTGCCTTTGCCTACAGTCTGATAATTTTCAGAGCTACTGGCAACTTGGGAATTTCTGCCTGTCTTATCACTCGGGCTCAGCGAACTTCACTGCAGCTAATCGGAGCCGGGATCACTCACTCAAGGATTGCGCGATCATGTTTTTCCCCTCGCCTCTGACAGCTGTCCCCTGCCCGCATTAGCAATGCAGATGAGCCTTCCTAATAGGTTAATGCGGAACACCCGAAAATGAGGTTTAATCCCCCGGTGAAATAATCGAACACTGGCAAATTCCTTGATGTGGAGAGATAGAGTCATCGGCTGTGACTCAATTAGGCCTCACGCAGTTCAGAGCCGAGGTACCTTGTGCCCTGTGTCCCTAAACGGCGTGCGGTGCACTGACGGCAAGGTAGGCGCTGGGCGCGACTTTCCGAGCCGAAGCTGCGGGGACACCGAGGGCAGTCATAATACCCACCTGACAAACCTCATCCCCTTATTTATTCCCCTTTGACTCGGCCCACCGCTGATGTCAACACACACACACACAGGCGAATGAAATGAATAAACACGTAGCCGCGGAACCTGCAGAGCAGCGATAAGTCAGGCACTGTGCGCGGGCTCTGCCACAGCAGCGCTGTTTTCAGCCTAATTGGAACTAAGTAGGAGACGCATGTGGGAGCAAATATATGGCTATATTCATATGCACGTTCCCCTATTTGGACACGGCATCTATTTAAATATAAATTGAACTGGGGCTGCTCAAACTCAATCCAACTGATCAGGCTAATGTCAAACCCAGTCTTGCATTAGATATAGTGGTTATTATAGCCTCCCTTTTTTATTTAACAAGCAACTGCACGCTGGCCATGCTCTGGCGTCGTCGAAATAAAGCAATCGCGTTACGCTGTTCAGTCAATTAGCGGTGAGTGGAGGGTGTCTGCGATGTAGGCTGGGACTGCAGACACCATTCTCGGGCTGTTAAAGCGGCGTGTCTCCCAGTGACCGCGGCCTCTCTGAGACGAGACAAAACAGTTCTGCGAGACTCTTTTCCGAGGAGACTGTCGAGAGAGGTTGCGCCCCATTTCTCAAAGCAGGTAGCGAGTAATAAAAAGTCCTCTCTTAAGCCGTCGTACATTAGCAATCCAGTGAGAGCCTGGAAAATGAACACTGTTGTGGAGGGGAGGGGTCCGTCAGACATCACAATTACAGCCTGTGCGTCTTGCGAAAAAAAGAAGAAGCTGAAATCAATACAGAAACAAACTGCACAATCAGCCGGGGCTTGCTATCACGGCTGGAGTGGAATATGCAAAAACAGCAATTAAATGTGTTAGCATACACACTCTTTTCCATGATATCGGGGCATCTGTGGCATTAGTGAAGCGACTCCTTACGGATAATGGAGTCGGGAAATGAATGCGCAATCTACCTCTGTGTTTTCATCATTAGCGGGAGACAACTCCGCTAACATCGCCTAGCGATGCCGGGCGGGAAAGAGGAGCGAAAGAATTTATGTGCCCTCGCATGCCAAATTAATTCTTGTCTTGACATCTTAATTCTCAGTTCTTGTGTGTGGTCAAATCAGCCCGCGATAGAAAAGCAATCAAGCAATTATTCCTAAATTATATTTGCCCAACACACACTGATTGGTTATTCTTTTCTTATTGGCTAAGCTCATTAATTCTGAGCAGCTTGCTTGTTATGCCTGTGCTGTTACTGCTTTCCCTCCATCCCCTACCCCCTCTTTCTCTCGCTCGCTCGCTCATTCACCCATTCTGTCTTCTGCCGTTGCCTATCTTCTGTTGCCAGCCCTGCCAATGTTTCAAGATGACACACGTTTTAGAGAAAGCCCCCCCTCCCCGATCTGTGGCATTGTCTCCTCCACCAATTACCATGCCCATCTCTGATTAACTTTGATGTGGAACCTAATGAGATAAGGCCGACCGTCGAGGCAGTGGCTGATAGCTGCCTCATTTATGCCCGTGTGCGGCATTGCTGAGCCACACTGGCTAATGAGAGGAGAAGGGGAGTCTTCCTCACTTCATCAGCCTCGCAGTAGTGCCGCGCTATTGCTGCATTCGGAGACACTCCATATCCGTGCACATATGGCCATAAAAAGAAAGCCAAATACACTTCAAGAGTTTGGGAAGCAGGAACAGACTCTCCACTGTCTCAAACACGTCATCTTTGCCTGGTTAATGGCTGCACTAGGGTTTAACGGCCATGCTAATTGCTGGAGTATTTTGGTGTGTGTGCTTACAGAAGCCTCTACCCTTATCTACAGCTCCAGCATTAAAACCTTATTGTGGCACATCTGGGCGCCCTGTAAATCCTGCCTGTACAAGAGAGAAGGAAAAGAGAGCTGTTATTGTTGTAGGTATTGTTTGTAGTCTCCCATTAGCACTTGGAAGGTCTTGGGAGCAGTGCGAATATTCCACTGGCAGAGAATCATTATACCTTTCTCATGCATTGACCTCTGTGACTCAAATCTTAATGATGGATTTCTTTCATTTGAATTTTTTTATGGTATTCATTTATTCATTCATTTTTTTTTATTTTTTATATACATACAGACATAATCCATTAAATAGGTATTTATCTGTCTTGCTATTATTAGACTTGCTGGTAACATTAACAATTAATAGTATTATTACAATTAATTGTAGAAATAAATTCTATGTAAAACATTTTATCTTCATGTAGGTGCTTTTCTCAACAAATATATGTGGCAATTTTTTAATCTTAATTAATAATTAAGCATATCATGTAATTTTTGGTAACACTTTGGTAACACAAGGTTTTATTTATTAACATTAGTTAATTGCATTGGTTATGATGAGCTAACAATGAACAATACTTTACAGCAATTTTTAATTAATGTTAATTTCTGCATTTACTAATGCATTTTTGAAATCAGATGTTGTCTGTTAATATTAGTTAATGCACTGTGAACTAATATGAACAAACAATAAACAATTGAAATTTTATTAACTAAAACTAACAAAGGCTTATAAATGCTGTAAAAATAATTTGCTCATAGTTCATTTTAGCTAATGCATTAACTAATGTTAACAAATGAGACCTACACATATTTTAATTAATAGACAGTCTTAATTTTATGAAATCAATTTTGAAATTAATATTGTATACTCAGCTTTCTAACTTTTACAGTCCAGTGACCCTTTGTTGGATAAAGAACCCTGTTATATATTTTGTTGAAGCCCAGGATATAATATATGTGTATATTATTATATTATATTAATACCATATTAATGTTTTTGCATATTTTGTTGTGATGATTATATTGCAAGACCGTGAAAATAATAACTACACTTGTAATATATACTGTATATTACATTTTACGTTCTTACATATATTTCATACATTTGCAGGAAAATAAACATTTACTAACTTACTAAAATTTAACACATTTTTGTTTAACACATTTTCATTTTTTCTAAAGTTAAATTTAATTGAAAAATGTATTAAAAAAAAAAAAAAATCAAAGTATAATTGGCAAATCGCCTGCCATACCACCACAGACCACCAAAAACTGTTGTAGAGCAGCATCCTGCTAGGAATCAAACATTTAGGCAATATGAAAAAACAAGAAAATACTATACTGTACTATAGTTAATTAATTTCAAATGACAAATTGGATAAATTGCAACCAGGACATACAGTTTAATCTTTTATCAACATTTATTACCCAGTTGCTCTATTATTATTATTATTATTATTATTATTATTATTATTATTATTATTATTATTATTTATGATTTAGTGCGTTTTCTCTAAAATGTGAAGAGAAGTGCAATCCCTGTGTGTTGTGTGGCTTTTGATTTGGATTATAAATGTAAATAAAATATCTACATCTAGCACACACTCGAGGTAAATGGGCAGAGCATGAATGCAGCTCTGTGAGCTGTGGAGAGCCCTACAGACTTTAAAGCGCAGGCCCAATTAAGCTGTGCCTCATCAGCTGGAAGAGAGAGACATACCCAGAGCTGAAGACTGAAGATAATACTGCCTTACAAAGCAGCCGCTTCTCACTCAGTGTAAAATTAGAGCCAAACATCTTGATAACACCCAGAAAAAGAAGAAACCTCCAAACAGAAGAAGAAAGTTGCAGTACGCAAGTCACTTAGCCAAATAAAGGCCTTCCTAGTCAACACAATTAATGGTGTCCTTTTTGTGTTCTAATAATACATTACAACTGTCTGTGTGTGTGTGTGTGTGTGTGTGTGTGTGTGTGTGTGTGTGTGTGTGTTTGTGTGTGGTTGTTGGGGGGGGGGTTCTTTATCTAAATTGTAACCAATTAAGGACAAAGCAGTGCCCTCTAGCTTTCCAGAAAAGGAGTCGCGAGCATAAAAGGAAATTGACAGTCGACATTCCAATTTCATTCAAGGAGGCAATTTCCTAATGCTAATCACCATCTGCAGATGTTGTCTGCTGATATATTTCTCTACATTCATTTTTTTTTTCATCCCAGCTGCGACCATGTAAAATTTGTGACAAAGGCATAAAGCTCAGTGCTAAGATGCTTGCACCAGGTTTGTAGAGTTCAACAAGCCAGACAGCTTTCTGTCTCTCCTACTCTGGCTCTGTCTCTCTCACTCTCTGATATATCATCAGAGCTTACTGTCTGAGCCGCTGAATGAAAGCACTCTTACTAGAGAGGTGTTAAAAAATAGCAGCTCTCTGGATGTCTTAGCACAGATATTTCAGTGTGAAGAGTGGAGGCAGATGTGATCTTATGTGAGCAAATCGGTTTTGCTTTGTTTAGATTTTTCCCTTATTGCAGCAAAGGGCATTTAATTTCTTCAGTGTTTTTAGAAAATTATTTGCCAGTTGAAAATGCTATTTTTTACACGTAATTATTGTAAGAATTTAATTATTCACTGTACATTTAAGTATTTTTATGATTTTATATTTTTTAGATCATTTAAATATATTGCAATTAAATAAATAAATAAATCAAATGTGCTTCCACTAGACATATAATTTCAAGTACTAATTCATTTTATCTATTAATTTTACTAACATAGGCATAATAGTTACAAAAAAATTATTAATGAAAATAGTGCAGTTATAATATTATTGTATACTATTATTAATGTTATGTTAATACTGTTACTCTAATAATGGTAATATTTGGCTATTACAGGCTTGGTGTTATTTTTGGAGAATGAGGGTTAAGAGCTCTTGAACTACACACTCATGAAATCACCACTGTGAATGAAGAAACCTTTCTGAAAATACAGACCATTACCGAGATCCATTATTGACTGCTAACAACATTAAAATTTCTCAAGTAAAAACTGAAATGCCTATTTTACATAGTTATTACTTAGTTAAAAAATTCACCATTTACAAATGAGTGAGTATATTCTTCTACCGTGACCTTGTACGTTGGTTTACATTTGGTAAAATTCTTGGGACAGAATGTGACTAGGTTTTTGGCTGCGACGCTGAAATAATCTCTTCTTTTTCTCACTTTCCTTTCAGAATTCCATTTGTTCCTTTTACACTTTCTGTTTGGATTTTGGAGATAGCAACCACTACAGCAGTCCCAGCACTTACAATGCCAGACTCTGTTTTGAAACAATTGTGACTCGTGGCCTCTTCAAGCGTGCTAAGCGATCAAAAACAGGCCAAGACAAACAAGGCCTGCAGCTGTCCACAAAACAAAACCACAGATAAATACTCAAACACGTCCGGGCCAGCGGAAACGGCTTGGCTCTCGCCTGGCCCTGAAAGGACCCATTGTGCTCCCCGAAACAGCACAATGTCACGCAGAAATTTTTATTTACCACCTCTTTCATTCGCGGCGCGCCGCAGCGGTGGGAGCGAGAAAAAAGGAGGAAAATACCCACCCTGCTGGAACAGAGTGGAACGGCTCCAACCTCCCTCGCCGTCGCTCAGCCCGGGGTTTACAACCAGATCTCTCTCATCTTTCAGCCAGAGATACTCGACGTGCCGAAACAGTTTAGACAGCGGCGCTGAAAAGCCTCATTTTAATATGCAGCACGGCAATTCATTATCATTCTATTGGGTGCTACAATGATGACTGAAGAGTCTTTGACCCCCCTGATTGTCAGATCAAGGTCAGTTACTAAGAAAATAAAATCTGCATTCCTGTCTGACTGCTCCCACCTCAATCTACATCTTTGCACTTATGAAAACTAGTTTCTCCTCTCCCCCCTTTGATGGGTGCATTCACGTTCTCAATGGGGCCACTTCTAACAGAATAGACTTGTTTTTAAGCGAAATAATTGTTTTGATCTTGGAATATGAAAGGCAATTTTATCTCAAGGGTGAGAGATGTGCAGCAGGATGGCTGCTGAAGGATGAATTTGTCGGATTGTAGGTTAGATATACACGAGCAGGCGTGCTGTAAAAAAGGATAGCGCGAGCGAAGGCTTGGGCCACAAGGCTTGTCGTGCTGTAAATATGTCCTCTCATTCATGTGGGCAGTCCAGCCGCGAGAACACAAAGCCTAATTAGAAAGCACCCAGACGCAGCGCAGCTTTAGTGGGTGTCAATGACGAGCCATTAAGAAGTCTTTACAGTGACCTGTCCCAACCCACTGTCATGTATCTCTCTAGCACACACACACACATGCATACAAATCTTGCTCATGCATACGCGGTGCTCTTCCCTTCGAGCGTACTCACAGAGCCACTGCTCCAAGACAGCAGTAGTCGCTTCTATTAGCGCCTGTGTGGCCTGCCTGCCCCTGGGGTCAGCGGTAATCCAGGGGGAGTTTTCACATTGTGTTTTGGGACATGGGGTCAAACTGTTTGAAATGAGGGGGTTTTGTTAAACATCCATTAGCCAGACCCAATGTATTGTCTTGATTTATTGGGAGATGGAGGCACTCCGCCCCGCTACTGTGGTGAACGCTGTAGACGGCAGTAAAACACAGAACAGCTCTTAGTTACCAAGGGTAGTTAAAAATCCACTGATTTCCTAAATGTGTGAGAATTGCAATGACAAAAATTGCCAGCTAGATTAAAAGTTAATCATTCTATTTTGGAACATCTATTTTTAAGAGGATTTTGCAGTGATGTCCATTTTAGGTTTATCAAAGAACCTTCTTTTTTTTCCTTAGTATGAAGAACATTTTAATAATCGAAGGAACCTTTTTCCTCTATGAAGAACCTTTTGAGCAATGGAAAGGTTACATAGATGTGTAAGGCTCTTCACTGAACTGTAAACACCTAAAAAATAAATAAATACATAAATAAATGATTTATTTTCAGTTCTGATTCTGCCTTTGTTCTAGTCATACTATGTATTGTGCGTAATTACACTAATTACAACAGAAGAGAATGCAGGGCTCATTAAAACAATCTACTGAAAGAATTTAGACTCCACTTTACTTTTATTTGACAAGTTATTCTTCGTGGGATTTTTGCTCTTGGCATCATGCGGAATGATAGAATTGTGATTTTATATCATCTTCTGGAGACTGAAGGTAAACAGGCTCTAATTATAGAGGCACTACAGCAATTCCCCTGCACAGGCTAGGAAATGTCAGCCTATTACTTCACTGCGAGTTTCAAATGCTCAAGATAATGACCAGTTACTAATTGGTGCTTATACTTTAAATCGGTTAGCATGGAATATAATTGCAGCTATTATGGAGGTAAATAATCCCTGGAAATTAGCATCTTTTAGCCAAAACACATCCTAAACAGTACTACAGGGGATAAAGGGTCTTGGTGTTGACAGTGAGATGGTGTGATTTTTCATTAGCATTAGGTTCCCAGGGGCCGGGGGGCTGTGTGTAACATCACATGGCTGTTGAGACCCTGTATTGGCCGTGAATTAATGTTCTGGATGGATGGACCGTGCCTGTTTGTGCGCTTTATTCTATCAGCTGTCCAAGTACTGAGTGTTACAGGCGGACATGTTATTTTTTGTATGTGCCCGTGTGCTTGTCTCCAGCCTTTTTCAGAACTGAAGAAGTGCTGAAGATCTGGAAAAAGGCTCCCCGTTTACATGAGCCTGAGTTGGGGGACTTTATACTCTTAAAAATGAAGGTTTCAACATGGCGTATTCACAGCAATGCCACAGAAGATTTTTTTTGGTTCCCCAAAGAACCTTTCAGTGAACAGTTCTTCACAGTGAAGAGCATTTGAAAAAAAAAAAAATCTAAAGAACCTTTTGAGGTTCCATGGATCTTAAAGGTTCTTCATGGAACCATCGATGCCAATAAAGAACCTTTATTATTAAGAGCCAGAACAGCATTTTGGGGGTTGGCAGAAGAGAGCGTGATCGTTTGACCAGAGCAGTGGGCAGTGTAACCCCCACCTCACACAACACCAACGCCACCGCTGTCTGCCTGTTTGCACCCATGTCACGCTTGCGTGACACCCCACTTTGCTGTGCTTGTTTGAACTGTCCCACCCAATTAGCGCTAATAAGTGACTCGGTAAGGATGAGCAAACATGGTGTATCCAATCCTTCCTTGTGCCCTCCCTGATGCTTAGCAGCCCATGAAAATCCCCCAAAGAGCGCAACCCCTGCTAATAGACAGAGAAAGCCAAACGCATCTCGTTTTCTGAGCAAACAAGTGCCAGTAAAGAGGCAAATTAATGACAAGTCATTTGAAGGGGCTTGTCGGGGAAAATGATTTTGCCCACGTCTCACCGCTGAAGAATTGATTAGGACCTGCTCGATCAAAGTACCTGAATCAATAAAGTAGCGCAGAGAGAAGAGAAAGACATGCTCCAGCTTAATTTATCCCCTGCACCATTTCTTGTAGGAAAAGAGGGACGAGAGGGAAGATACCATACTAATCTGTCAGGTGGAAATGAGCAGTCTTGTTAAGACAGAGGTGTTGACGGAAGGTTTTAGTGCCTATATTTACCTGTAGTTCACTTCTTTACCAGGCACCATAATGTAGGCCATGCTATGAGAAAGCAGTCGCATAGGGGAAGTATTTAAAGGCATTGTATTAGTATGTGTTTAAAAGTCTATAATGGTATGTTGTGTGTGTGTGTGTGTGTGTGTGTGTGTCTGTTTGTTTTTTATACGAATATAAAATTTGATAACACTTTATTATGGTCCTGGCCAAATTCCCTCCACTGACCCCTGTCTATCATGGCCTCCTAATAGTCCCCATTCATTGAATTGGCTGTATCTCTCTCTCTCCTCTCCACCTGTAGCTGGTGTGTGGTGAGCGCACTGGCGCTGTTGTCCTGTGGCTGCCATCGCATCATCCAGGTGGATGCTACACACTGGTGGTGGTTGAGGAGAGACCCCCCCACATGATTGTAAAGCGCTTTGGGTGTACGGCAATACACAATAAAGTGCTATATAAATGCATCATTCATTCATTCATTCATTCATTATACTTATATTATACTTCTGAAACATTTATTAATCTTAATGTTAATTTAAACATTTACTAATACATTAGTAAAATCATTATAAGTTTTATCTTTCAATATTATTTAATGGACCTGAGCTGATGTGAAAAAACATTTTTTTTTTTTTTTTTTTTTTGTTACATTAATGCATTAACTCATGTTAATTAATAAGACCTTATTGTAAAGTGTCACCAAGAATGCTATAGGGAATTGCTGAAATGTATATGAAAGGTGCCGAAAAAGTTTAATCTCATCCTTTGATTACATGGAATGTTATTACATTATTTTATACTTTTATTAATGATTGCAATTACAATAATGGCATTAACTAATTAATACAGAATATTTTATATTCGAAAAACAGCCTCAGACCAGCCTTATTATGACCTTTTTTGTTGAATTTGGTAAATTTGCTCAAACCTATAGCTTTAAGTATACAAAATATTTTTTATAGTTGTAATACGCTAAATATTATATTGCGTGATAATATGACATTAAGTATAGCATTAATCTCTGACTCAGAAATATAACTAATTTATTTGTAAAGTAATTTCTAGATTAAATAGACTAGGTTGATAATATAGTTATACATTTATCACTGATGTTTTATGAGTAGGTAACATGCATAAACTGTTGGTTCGAAGCAAATCATAATATCTGATGTGCTGCTAGAGCTGACTGAAGTTGAACTTCCTTGTTCTGTCTCACATGTATGTTTTTGTTTTTCCTCTAGTTTATTCGAGCCAGAAGTTGGAGGGTACTGCGGGGAGATTGGAGCATTATTTTAAACGTGGCTTTGCAGATTAACACACTTGCCAAGCCCTATGGAAGGCCCTTAATTGATTTTCCTTTTGACTGTTTACCTCAGCTCTAAGGGTTCCTGGAGCAGAGTGACAGCAGTGTCCTCCGTGTGCCGTAGCGCTCTGTGCAGCCCCGCCAGCAGCCCTGCCAAGTGCCTCATTAGTATTCCACGCAGTGGCATTTGCCAGCCTGAGTGTTGCCTTGGCAACACTGCCCACACAAGTGATGATAAATGAGGCTTTCAGTCTCCTCTCCCTGTCTCTTTTTGCTCCTCGAACCTCAGAAAGCAGTGCTGAGGAGGCCCTGGCCAGTGTACAGCTCCTCCTGCTGCAGGGATGGACAGAAAAAGTGGGGTAATAAGGGTTTATACGATGCGAGTGTGGAAATGAAGATGGTAGTTATACAGACTAGAGCACGGTAAAGGATTGATTGGAGGACAGTCGTATTTCTATTTAAGAGTAACTCTATTTTGACAACTTAAAATCACAGTGGGGGGAAAGATAGATCATTTCAAACTTTCATACCAACTGGTTTTTCTTAAATAAAATTTACTATTACTTTGGTGCAGGATTTACTTTGAAATAATTTTCACTCAGAAATTGCTAGTAAATTTCACAAGTAATTACAAAGAAACTGAAAGTAACACATTGAATTAAACATGAAATTTTAAAGTAGAAAAAGTAGAAATAGTATTTGCTCGTAAAACTCTAGATATTTTATTTATTTATTTTTATTTATTTATTTTTTAAAGATTTATTCTAGCAAGGATTTCTACATCTTCATAATTACCTGTTTACAATTTACTTTATATTTTTGTTTTTATTACTCTACTAACTTATTTCATTTCAATCATATAAGAAAACTGAGACAAATTTCTATAATACATTTTTCATTTCAGCTAAAAAAATAAATAAATAAATAAATTTTATTTAAAGATTTCAGAGCCTAGTAATTAGATGCATTTTCCTTGAGACTAAAAGAAAATGATTTGAATGCAGAACTCATCTTCAGTAATATCATATTACACGCAGACGGACTCTAGCTGGATGTGTTTCAGGATCCTCTCCTGATCCTGTGGTGATCATAATTAGCTCAGCTCAATCTAAGGAACAAATAATATGAATTTAGGGAAACAACATTAAAGAATAACAAATAATAATTTTTGCCACACTGGGCATTTTTGTATTGCGCTGTGTTAATCATTTCATATTCAAAACATAATCAATATAAATGTAAACATTTCAAAATTAACATGTTAAATAAATTAATTCACATTCAGTTTAGGTGTGTAAGAGCATTAAAAGTATTCTGGGTTAGTTTGCTTTTATCACTGCCACCAACACCAGACATTAAAGCAATGAAATTATGATCTGTGAAACATGTTCTCCTATATGTTCACATAATAAAATGAAAATGAATAATAATAAGAAAACAAAAAGCATTACGAGCGCAGTGCAAGCAGGCACACAATTTTGTTTTAGACTGTCTGTTGTCACTAAGACCATGGCTTACATGTAGATGAGCGGATGAAAGAGGAGATATATTCTTCCACTCACAAATCTTCCTCGTCCCGTTTAAACAAAGTAAGCCGAGTTATTGGTGTATTAGGGAGAGGGGCCTGAGAGGCTGGTTGAGATGAGATTCAAAGGCACTTTATGAAGACTGAGGGGAAATGATCCGCTGAAGTATCTGTCCTTTATTTGTGTTACAAATACTTCATTTGGCTGCACAAATAGTCTCTGTCTCCCTCTCGGTGTATCATGCTTCTTCTCATCTCTAGGAATTTTATGATAAAACTGCATACACTAAAACAAACAAAAATGTATGCCTTTTTTCTCCATTACAATATTCTTTCATCTCTTATGGTAATGTATCTTGAATTTTTTTCAACGTGCATAAAACCATTATTATTATTATTATTATTATTATTATTATTATAGTAACACAAGTATCTATGATTATAAAGTTATTAATTATAATAGCAATAGCACCATTACAAGAAAACAGTAACATTAGGGCAAAATTCATTTAGATTTTTATTTCAAAATATTTCAGCATTAGGTGGCCTAATTTTTTCAAGGATATTTGCTTCTCTTAAGATGTTGTGTTTTCACACTTGAGAACATACAGTACTACGAAAAATGAAAAAAAAAAAAAAAAAACAACTGAAGCTACAGCATAATTTCATTGTTCACTTGAATACAATGCCAACTAAATTTCAGGACAGATTGTTCACTCGTTAGCTTTTCTTGGTGAGTTCAACATTCTTGAGAATATATGCACTATATATATACATATATATATATATATATATATATATAGTATATATATATATATATATATATAGAGAGAGAGAGAGAGAGAGAGAGAGAGAGAGAGCTGGGTAGATTACTTACAAATTGTAATCCGTTACTGATTCCAGATTACATGACAAAAATTGTAGTCAGTAACGTAATCCGTTACATTACACATTTTATGTAATATAATCAGATTACTTTTGGATTACTTTTGACAACTCATTTATCACATTGATTCAAATAGGATTATCTTGAACCATAATGATGTAAAAATGTGTTCCGTTCATTGTAATTTACAACATGAAGTGCATTAAACATTATATTACATCAAGGCTTCCCAAACTAGGGTTTGTAAAGGAACTGCAGGTGTTTTGTGAGTTTAATGAAAAGCTAACAATTAATTAAATCATAAAAAAAAATAAATAAATAAATAAATCAATAAATCATTTTAAAACAAAGTCCCTTTCAAGGAAAGTCTCTTCACTCTGCTGCCATATTTGCAACGCCTCTGGGCAGCTCATTCAAGACCAAGTCCTTCCTTAATGAATGGGGGAATCCTGAAATCTTACAAAACTGCTCGCTGAACTCACAATTAAATTACATAAGTCAAATCAGCAACAAAAATCTCAAATTAATTGCCCCATGAATGTTGTTTCTTATGCTCAAATAGCGTTTAAAAAGCTTATTGTTCAGGCTAGACCAGCCAATGCGCATGTGCAGTCATAACGTGCTTATGACTGTGCATTGGCTGGTCTAGCCTCAGGTTTCTATGGGAAATTTGGCTCTTTCAGTTAGAAGGTGGGACTATTCCTCTATACTGCGCGTTGCAGTTTCTCCCATTCATAGGTACAGGAGTGAACCATCTTTGTATTTCTATAGTATTTGTTTTAAAATAGCAATTAAAATAAAACACTTACTAAAAAAGATTTAATATTTTTATTTACCTGCATGCCATGTGACCATTAATCAACATCAAAGAAACTGTGAACATGCAAATGTGATATTTGGTGAATAAGGTTTAGATGACAAAAAGTTTTGGAATTCCTGCATTACATGTAAATAAAAAAATAACGTGAATATGTGCATTTTAATGAGTTTGAAAGACAAAAGCCTTCCGGAGACATAATAATACATGGTTTAAAAAAACCTACTGAGTGATAATTCAAATGAAAATGAATGTGAAAATGATTTTTATAAATCCAGTGGTCAAATGCTGTGTCACCACCTGACTAATGACTAGTCTATGTGTGAATGTCCACAAAACTGGACTTTCTTAATGTATATAATTGAAAGGCTATTTTAGAAAGGAGAATTTAAAAGTTGAAAAATAAAAATTAGGGAGAATCAATGAATTATGAATAATTTATTGCTATTGTGTGAATAATATGTAATCATGTAATCCATAAAAAAGTAACTGTAGTCTGATTACGAGTATTTTAAAATGTAACTTACTCTAATTACAAGTACTCAATTTTTGGAATCTGATTACATAATCCAGATTACATGTAATCAGTTACTACCCAGCTCTGTATATATATATATATAAATATTATATATTATTATATATTATTATTATTATTATATATATATATGTGTGTGTGTGTGTGTGTGTGTGTGTATATATGTGTGTGTGTATATATATATATATATATATATATATATATATATATATATATATATATATATACATATATATATACATATACATATACATATATATATATATATATATATATATATATAAATAACTTTTGAAGAAAAACACACACACACACACACACACACACAGAATAACGAATGTTTGATAATTCCTATTTATTACAGAAAAAAAAGGAAGAAGTATATCGCTGGCAGATCAAATCAAGCCTGATTAAACTTCTCTAGGACACTAAGAAGCGACGGCTTCAAACAGACAGGAGACAATTGACGAGTGTGAACCTC
Organism: Spinibarbus caldwelli; assembly: GCA_039654775.1. Classification (NCBI taxonomy): domain Eukaryota; kingdom Metazoa; phylum Chordata; class Actinopteri; order Cypriniformes; family Cyprinidae; genus Spinibarbus; species Spinibarbus caldwelli. Next base: position 28,737,677 of record CM077251.1, read on the forward strand.
AGCCTCTAGTGTCAGCCTAACAGAGTGGGAGTAGCCGGAGGGGGCCGTGGGGGGAGGCCATGGCTATTAAAAGATAAATGTATTTTTTCAATCCATTATTCATGGCAGTGCTAAGCATGGAGTCAGGGGCTTAGCACTGCAGAGGAGCCCACCCGTACCGGCCCTCCCAGACCCCCACACTACGATAGAGGCCGAGCCAGCGACAGCTGGGAGAAGCAGAGAGAAAGGGTGGGAAGAGGGAACTGAGAAAGGTCAAAAAAGAGAGGAAGAGACACAAAGAAGACACAAAAAGGTTTTTTGGGATGGGAAAAAAAGAGGGAATGAGGAGGAGCGAGATGACGCAAGAAAAAAGTGAAGAACTGCAAAGCACTCAGACACATTTGAACTCTCTCAAAGTTCTGCCAATAAACAACACTAAAACACTCATTCTCTTCTCACACACACACACACACACTTGTTCGCATTTCACTTTCATGTATTTTCTGCATGAAAGGTTTGAGCAGATATTTCTAAAATAGAAATTGACTCATTGCGGTTTGTGCCAAGACAACAAACTCCTCATCTGCTGGGAAAACAGATTAGAACTGGACTAAATATCTTTCGTCAGTCGTCTTTAAATTAGATGCAGCTCTGACGAGCAGTAAAAAGAATAGGTCAAACATCTTTAGACATTTGTAAAAACTGCTGGAAGAGGGTTTTTTCCCCTATATTTTCACTTTTGTAATAGCAGGTTTATAAAGTCCTATTAAATCTAAACATTACATTTTGAAATTGAAAAATAACATTACATTAATTTCTTATTTAGGATGTAATTTTTCTGCACATGCACTCGAGGTTGCAGGAACAAAATATGATGATCTATGTTATGTTCCTTAAGTGCTTCGCTGGAAGCTTGAAAACTTATTTTCTTCGAGCAAAGGGGTGAATGTGGTCAAGATTGCAAATTTGCTTACTGACCTAGAAATAGAGAAGGATTTATGCTTCTTATATTCAATTTCTCAGTCATTTTACATTATAACATTTTTAAAATGTTCTAAAAACTTTAGGACATACTAAAAATTGTGCAAAACTGCTAGCATTTTTTTTTACACAATAATTCTTAGATACAGACACAAATAAATTAAACATGTTGATTTAAAAGTTAAGCTGCCCATTTTGTAGTCTTACTACAATTCCCAGCTGTTGGCTTTGTTTGTGTAAAAATGGCGGCAGATGACAGATTAGTGGCAAATTGCTGTGGAAAAATTACCTGTTCTTATTGTAAGCAGATACCTTCAGAATTGTCTCATGATTGGTGATAATTGAGCACATGCTGCACGATTTATGTGTTCCCTGCCAATGGCCATTTAGCAGTCCTGGTTAATTGATGCTCTGATTATAAGCTTCTCTGTGAGACGAATGCTGCTCCGCCACCCATCCTCGTCTCCCCGCTCGCAGAGGCCACATGTTCTCAGTATGGAGCACAATCAGTGCCTTTACACAAAGAGACACATCCATCAAACCAATACAAACACTGCTCCTATAGGTGTATGTGCGTATGCATATGTTAAACAGAGGTTAGATTTATGAACTTGTTTTCTTCAGGAAACTTTCTTCGCATAATTTTCACATTTATATTATGTATTCGATACTTTTTAAAATCTAATCTATTGTTGCACTTCCCAGTATATTCAAAATATGCAGATACATGTTTAATGTGAAATGCTAATTCAGACTTGTGATTTAGATATTTACTTAAGGCATTTCGGTGTGAAAAATCCCTCAAATATGTTACGTAGTAGCCTTTCTTCATTAAACGTGCTTCTTTGGAGGTGCAGGGAAACTTTGGTACAAAAGCAGACATATATTGGCATAAAATGCACACCCACGGCCGCAAGAAAGGAAACGCTACATTACATGAAGAGAGGGCGGACTGAACAAGCCGCCATGCTGAGCACATTTGTATTTAGACAAGAGAGCACAAGGGTGGGAACAGAGAGCGCAGGGGCTGGAAGATATGTGGGGCGGCGGAGGGGGGTTGTTTGTGTGTGTTTGTGTATGTATGGGTCACCATGCCCATTTTTCCCACTTTAGTGTTGTGGGCGAAGCGAATTGCAAAAACAAAGCACGCTCATATTTGGGCTTTGACATGTCAAGGATTACTTGTTCCATTGAATGTGCTGCCTATTATCTGCTTATCACTCTCTGCTCTTTACTCTCTTTCTTGTCCCTGCTCAATGGCTTCCTCTCACTGTCCGTCCCACCCTGCGCACACACACACACACTCCCTCCCCGTTCTCTATCTTTTAACACTTACAAAACTGAAAAGATTCAGTCTGGGCTGGGCTCAGGCCACCTGGAAGCTGCAAAGGAGTTTGGCATCTCGCCAGTGGCCAGCTGTAGCATTGTGCTCTCCGCTGCCGTCTCAGTTAATTCCAGGCATTGGCGATTGTTGCCGTCCCTGTTTACGGCCCACCCCCTCCGCCGGCCTTCCCCGGCTCCCCTGGGCCGATTGTCCCAGGCCGTCTCTTGTTTAATGCTGTTTTGCAAGTTATTAAGCCCTGGAAGTCTATTAATCACAGTTCAGGGGCTGTGGAAGCCCACACAGCGGCGGCCGGGGGAGGGGCAGCGGACAGGCACGCTCGCTGGCCTGAAAAGGCTTAGACGGTGGTCCATTCAGATCCCTAACGAGATCATTACCACTAACTAAATACAAACCTGACCCCTTCGACCCGCTGGGAAATTACGTAGGAGGTCCCTCCTGGTGTGGGACATTAATATGCCATCCCGGATCCCCTCCCCGTTCCTTCTGCCCGTCCCACCCGTCCCACCCGCACCTCCCCCAGCCTTTACTCTTCCCCTCTTTCTCTCCAATGGCCAGAAAACTAAACCTATCATCAAAAGAAGTCTAATCACTGCTGTGATTGTGGTAAACCAAGCCTGACAGACATTTCACTGAGACCTCAATAGAGCACATCAGTGCAACCTCCAAACCCTACCTCCACCCCCCATCGTTGGCGCTCTTATTTTCTCGCTTTTTAAAGCGGGAGCCAATGGGCAGTGAGAGAAGCCGGGCCTTTTCAGATTACTCGACACACTGTGTCCACTTTTCGGGGGACCACCTGGCAAGCTCATTTTAATATAACACTGTCCGTCTTTCATTCGCTCTGCCTTTCTTTCTTTCTTTCTTTCTTTCTTTCTTTCTTTCTTTCTTTCCCTCCCTCCATCTTCTTCCTCTAATTCTGCCTCTCAAGCCAAGCCATGTCCGTGAATTCCATCTAATCCATTGACCCTGCTAGAACATTCCTGGTTAGCACTCGTCGGAAGAGGCTGGATTTGGGGGGATTACATGGTTGCGGTACTGCTGGGTGGCACCTGTGACTGGGAGCGAAACGAAACAATTACGGCTCGCCACAGAGAGGACGAGAGCCCCCCGCGTATCTCAACTTTCATTCTTTTATCCTCCTCTTTTTTGGGCGAGGGATCATGGACTATCACCCCTCTAATCTCTACCTGTGACAGTAGCGCTGCGCTCCCACGCAGGGTGGCCTGTGACCCGGGAGAACAGTGGGACGGCCTCGGGGTGAGGCGTGAGAGAGGGAGTCCTCCTGGCTTATGTGAAGTTTCTGTCACTCTTAGTGTTTCAAGTGTCTCCACTTCAGGCAGTGAGAGCTTAGCTGTACCACTGGAAACGAGTGGGTGTGTCTTTGAGAAACCAGCACAACATTCCCAGACGCTGCCACCCCACATTATCTCTTTCCGACTATCCTTCCCTCGGACAATTTTAAAGGGCTCAAATTGCGAGCAATCCAACTTTCCTTTCAGGATTCAAAACTGGTCCAAAGGATGATTCATTGAAACTAAGCTAGAAAAATTAACCTGAAATTCACAACGTCCAATGCAACTGGGAATCTTCATGTATTCCCTTGTGAAAAAGAAATACTCTTTAGCATACTTTTAAAAACAGTGCATATTACTTAAATAAAAGAATATATGTTTATAGTTAATTTAGTAACACTTTACAATATGGTTCCATTTGTTAACTATATTTAATGCATTAACTTACAATGAGCAATACATTTGTTACAGTATTTATTCATCTTTGTTAATGTTATTTAATAAAAATACAACTGCTCATTGTTGGTCCATGTTAGCTGAGGTCCATTAAATAACATTAATAGATACAGCTTTTGATTTTAGTAATGTATTGGTAAATGTTGGAATCAACATTAGCTAAGATTAATAAATGCTTTAGAAGTATTTTTTTTATTATTAGTTTATGTTAACTAATGTAGTTAACTAATATTAACAAATGGAACCTTATTGTAAAGTGTTAAGGTTAATTTATATTAAAGACAATTAGCAAACCTTTATAATGCTTGAAAGTAGGACTTTATCTTTATATGTCATTTCATAATTACTTATATTGTATTTGAAATATGGGTAAAGTGCACTTCCGAATGTACTGTCAAGCATTTATGGTAAACTGAAAGGTACTTTGATTTCTTTTGAAACCTGTATGTCATGTATTTAAATATATTTGTAATGACACATTTGTAATGATGAAGACGCAATTTAGTACATTTAAAATAATTAACTTGCGATATCAAATAACACACTAGTTATTAAAATTATTAACAAGTTATAATCAAGCCTACTTTACACAAAACTATGCTTATTTTATATGTTTACATATGTGGTATAAAGCATTGTATTTTAGTCAAAAAATTAAAATCTTTTTTAAAGCATGATTTTTTAAAAATGATTTAAAATGTACTTTAAATCAAAACCTTTAATTTGACATCATTACACATTAAAGTACACATTAAAACTGTTTCCTAAGTGTGCTAAGAAAAAGTTATGAATGTGCTCTAAGTACACTTTAGTAGCCTTTTAATTTAATTACTATATTATCTGCAAGTACTGTTTGAAATACACTATATGTGCACATTTAGTGCACATTAAGTGCATTTCCTTTTCATAAAGATTATACTGTCCTTCAAAGTTGAAACACAATAGCTACCCATTTTGCCAAAATGAACTCAAGACAAAAATTGATTCCAAATAAATCAAAATTCAATCAAAAAAAACATAAAAGGCATTTTTCTCAGTTTGCCTTTGTTGCCTTTTACTATAGTTTCCTTCTCTCTCAAGGCCTGGTCATTACGCTGTCCATGGTGCTTAGCTAAGGGGCCACATTCGATGAAGATTGCAGGCTGCATGTTTTTGTCTTGTTATGAAAACTTCTTAGCAGTCGATTAACACAAGTGCACAAGTGTTAGTCTGAAAGTAGGTTTTAAATTAATAGGCAAAAATCATCATTCCAGTGTCTTTTCAATACAAGCACATTTCCAATCCATGTTGGTTACCAAAGCTTGATTTCATTGTGGTGCTTGAGGTGGTGCACATGTAGGAATATAATTCTTCTGCACAGTTATGAACCAGTAACACAGTTAAGATTTATTTATTTATTTGTTTTATTTTTTTTTATTATTATTAGAATTGTGCCACCACCTGAACATGACCAATGCCTGGTGAACATGAAGGATTAATGCTAGGCTTGGTAAAGTTTGGCAAAGTACATTTGTTGGTTGTGCTGATATTCTCATGGCATAAATATAAACACCTCTGGACCTCTACAATGTACTTCTTAGATAATACAATGCAAACTTTTCTACGTACAATACTTTTATATTTGGTTTCTATGTTAGTTTCATAGATCACCCCCTACTGGCAAACACAACAAAATATAAGACACAGCTTTTTTGAAAAGCTTGTGATGTTATTATGACAAAGTAGTTTGTTTTTGTTTGCTTGCTTGCTTAGGTTTTTGGATTTATGGAAAATAAGGTTTACACACAACCTGCTTTAAGAAATTTAGTAATTCATTAAAAAAAAAAATCAAGAGAATTTATTTAAACATATATTTTGTTTAAATATAAATGTGCAGTCACGCTTTATTTTTTAAGGTCCAATTCTCACTATTAACAAACCATTAATTATGACTTTCGCCACAATTAACTCCCGATTTGCTGCTTATTAATAGTTAATAAGGTAGTTGTTAAGTTTAGGTATTGGGTCGAATTAGGGATGTAGAATATGGTCATGCAGAATATGTGCTTAGTACTAATAAACAGCCACTATGCTAATAACAGGCATGCCAATAAGCACCAGTTAAGGGTGAGAATCGGTTACTACACTAAAGTGTTACCAAATGTGCATACTAGTTAAGCAAAGATAAAATGTATACGAGGGACACAAACTGTAGCCTTTTAAAGACGGTTCAGGCAGATTAACTGTTTCGCACATGTTATGAATGTTCTTGTTGAGAGATGAACCTCTATTCCTATTAGTTTCCTGCACTAAAAATGACAAGTATGTTAGGATCTTCTAATTGAAGGCCTGTAAGCCATGCCTGGTATGTGGCCATGCTCATTTAAGACATGGGAGCTCTATCGCCTCTTTAATCCGTGATAAGATCACTCTCCTCAGACACTTCAAAAATGGAGATGTTAAGCAAGCAACGATTCAAACGTCATCCTGCTTTACCTGGATCATATCTGGCCCAGAACAGACATTTTATTCTCCATTGCACTACAGACATGTCACTTCTATTATCGATGTCACTTCTTTTATTGATTATGTTGATTACAGTGGAACAACAGACCTGAAATGGTTCCGCTGACATTGAGATCAAGAAATATAAGAAGTCGTCTTCGCTAACATAGGCACAGAAAGAATTGCTTTATATTTCTTCCCTGATGTTTTTGCCTTTCGTTCAGACATGTACGTAAAGCTGAACTGCTGCCCTGAATTTTCCTCATTCACATGCACAAACACTCATATCCATCAGCATTCAAGCGGTCATACCAGGAATGAAGCACTTTTTCCGACGGGCCGTGTTGATTGTTCATCGGCACTGACCAATTGGAATCCTATCATGATGATCTCCAGCATAACAAGTAATTTTAACCTGCCTGCGATCCACCCCCTCACCACGCTGCTGCTTAGCCTCACCCTACAAACAAAAACACTCGCTGCACGCTCATGTTTAAGAGCACGCTAATTAATTCCACTCTGAAGCACTTTTCCGCTTCTATTTGCTCGGATACAAAACGTCAAATCCCTCTTATGCGTGCAAATAAACACTCTGAACAACAAAGAGACAGAAAAAAAACTAATAAAAACAATGGTGAAATTGACTGAAGGTATAACATTATGAATGCTTTAGAAATAGGCTCATGCCACCCTGCTAAATTACTCTCACCCCCAACAGACGACTTTTGCTGATTTGCACTGGTTTTGTGTACGGAATATCTCTTCACCATAATGAGGCTGCAGTGGAATATTTCTGAACTAGTCGCATGAGCGATGTCAAGCGTTGGTTTACACAATGTTTTGGTTTTCTGAGTACATCAAGTGTAAAAACAAATACACAAGGTCCCTCTCAGTTTCACACACACACACACACATACACAACGCATTCGCTCTCATCCACACTTCGTCTTCCATCATGTCTCACGGCCACACATGATCTGCTCCATATTTCATGCTCCGCTGGTGTCGACATCTTCCAATTCCACAGTGGCTAACCGGCTAGCATATGTTCTGGCTGAGTAATTAGATGAAGCCCAACAGGTGTAAGAGAACCAATAGGCTCCAAGCCGCGACACCACATCCTGCTAGTCATTACCCTAGCGCTCGCCGCCGTATCAGGCCCTCATATAATATTCTTAGCCTTTCCTCATCATCGTCTTGCTAATCTCGCTCACAAACACAAACGCTACTTCCCTGTCAGTGTTCGTCTAGGCCAGAAGTGAGCTGCCACGACTCCAATCGCCACCCCTCCAGGTGAGCATATCTCTACATTTGAGGGCCAAATGAAGCGGAAATGGAGTGTTTGTTTTCCCACACTCGTTTTCCTTGCACCCTCCACTCTTCCTTTTCGCCTCCTCCTCCTCCTGTAGTTAGGGCTCATCAGCGCTGAGGCGCAGTGCCGTGAAGTGAAGTGTTAATTTAGTGCTCCTGCTGGGCAAGAGGCTGCTGGGGAAGCAGAGGTGAGCTCTTGCAGAAAATGACCCTCATGCTGTGATTGTTCTTGTTTTTTTTTTTTTCCTCTGCGTGTTTGAAAGCTTCAGACTGCCACTCAGAGATGAAAACAAAGGAGGAGAGATGGCGAGAGCTAATGCATCAGCCGGAGAGGATTACCTAAACCACACTGCGACATATTCATGTACTGACTGAAGCAACACTGTTTCGGTGAGCTTGTGCTATTGAAGTTGAACATGCATGTGGAACAAATTTAGATGTAACATTACACAAGCAATGTGTTATTTAAACACATGTATTTGCACATACACAGGCTCACAGTATTCCAGCCTTTCATTTCCCCCACCATCGCTGTTCACTTTAGCAGAATGATTAATTGGGCCGGGCTCAGCTCTGTCCTCTGAGAAACTTAAACAAAAAGCCAGGCTCTATCCGAAGATTACAGCCACACATTACAAGCTGAATGAACCATGAAATTGCTTTTTTCCCCACCTGCAGTGCGTGCTCTCTGCAGCGTGGTCACTGCCTCTCTCAGGAGGGAAGCAATGGAGAAGTTTCCTCACTCTGAGATAATAAAACAATCCTTCAGACCTCCAGCTCGTAGCACCAGCCACTGTCCATTTGCCAGCACATGTGCGCAGGAGACTGACTGATGTTGCCGAGTATATTATGCTGTTAAACACTGCGTATGTTATGATATAGGGGGTGAAAATGACAGAAGTGCAAGAAAAGGTGTTCCATGTCCTGACATATAATTTTCAGTTCCATAAGATAAATGATTTACTATGTCATATTATCTAGATTTTTATATTATTATTTTCAATGCACAAATGTCCAAGGCACAAAAAAGTACCAGTTATTTGCTTAGAGTAATATTTAAAAAAAACAAAAAAAACAAAAAAACAAATGCATCACCATGTTTTTCCTAAATAGTTTTTTAGTGTAAACTTTAAACTTTGTTTCAGATGTTCCAATATATCAAATAATAATAATAATAATAATAATAATAATAATAATAATAATAATAATAATTGTTGTTAAAAAATAAATAAATAATGCTGTATTACTCCTGTAAAGCCCACTTTTGTAATATTACAACATCAGTTTTAGGTCAAATAAAGTAAAGCTGCTCAGGTTTGTTATGTTTTTTTTTTGTTTTTCTCTAAGACCACATTTACACAACTAATAGGTCCTATTGTTCAGCCTGGCAATGCTATTGGATGCTAAATTTTAAAAATAGGCCTTTTTACCTGGCCATAAACTCACACAACCTGCGAACTTCCCATTGAAGCACACCATCTTTTTTTTACTGGACTGGATAAATCTACATTCAAGTAAAATGCCTAAAATATTTATTTATTTATTTTATTTTATTTTATTTTTTATTTATTTATTTATTTATTTTTTGTAATTATTAATATGTCTAGATCATGTAGATATTATGCTATGGTCGAATGGTTTGATCATTTTAGATTTTGAGCTTATGTCAGTGTTGTAATTTTGCAACACTGGGTTAAAGGGGTAGCAAAATTTGTCGGTGCACCTTGCACATTACATAGATGAATTGTGCTTCTCACTTGTTCCATATGAAAAAAATGCTAATAGAAACATACTGTTTTTGATCATTCACAAGTTTTAAATATCTTTTTGTTACCATTTTGAGGTCCAGTCAAGATTTTATGATTATTAAATGATAGATTCAAGTTGAAGAATATTTTTTTTTCTTTGAGAATTTTAAAGTATTTGTGTAGCAATATTTTAAACTATCTGTATCATATCATTTATAAAATGTACTTAACTATTCCTGTTGTTTTTTTTCCGGGCTTTGCTTGTTTGCCCAAATATCTGCTTGCTGCATGAGGGACAGGTGATAATGTTCTGGAATGTGGGTGGGTATAAGTGCTATTAGCATGATAAGTAAAGGGCACAATAAGCTATCAGACAGTATTGTGTGAATTCTGTGAACGGGTGAATTGTTTAAAATGTGTAAGTACAGTGGGTACGGAAAGTATTCAGACCCCCTTAATTTTTTCACTCTTTGTTATATTGCAGCCATTTGCTAAAATCATTTAAGTTCTTTTTTTTTTTTTCCTCATTAATGTACACACAGCACCCCATATTGACAGAAAAACACAATTGTTGACATTTTTGCAGATTTATTAAAAAAGAAAAACTGAAATATCACATGGTCCTAAGTATTCAGACCCTTTGCTCAGTATTTAGTAGAAGCACCCTTTTGAACTAATACAGCCATGAGTCTTTTTGGGAAAGATGCAACAAGTTTTTCACACCTGGATTTGGGGATCCTCTGCCATTCCTCCTTGCAGATCCTCTCCAGTTCTGTCAGGTTGGATGGTAAACGTTGGTGGACAGCCATTTTCAGGTCTCTCCAGAGATGCTCAATTGGGTTTAAGTCAGGGCTCTGGCTGGGCCATTCAAGAACAGTCACGGAGTTGTTGTGAAGCCACCTTCGTTATTTTAGCTGTGTGCTTAGGGTCATTGTCTTGTTAGAAGGTAAACCTTCGGCCCAGTCTGAGGTCCTGAGCACTCTGGAGAAGGTTTTCGTCCAGGATATCCCTGTACTTGGCCGCATTCATCTTTCCCTCGATTGCAACCAGTCGTCCTGTCCCTGCAGCTGAAAAACACCCCCACAGCATGATGCTGCCACCACCATGCTTCACTGTTGGGACTGTATTGGACAGGTGATGAGCAGTGCCTGGTTTTCTCCACACATACCGCTTAGAATTAATGCCAAAAAGTTCTATCTTGGACTCATCAGACCAGAGAATCTTATTTCTCACCATCTTGGAGTCCTTCGTGCGGGCTTTCATGTGTCTTGCACGGAGGAGAGGCTTCCTTCGGGCCGCTCTGCCATAAAGCCCCGACTGGTGGAGGGCTGCAGTGATGGTTGACTTTCTACAACTTTCTCCCATCTCCCGACTGCATCTCTGGAGCTCAGCCACAGTGATCTTTGGGTTCTTCTTTACCTCTCTCACCAAGGCTCTTCTCCCCCGATAGCTCAGTTTGGCCGGACGGCCAGCTCTAGGAAGGGTTCTGGTCGTCCCAAACATCTTCCATTTAAGGATTATGGAGGCCACTGTGCTCTTAGGAACCTTAAGTGCAGCAGACATTTTTTTGTAACCTTGGCCAGATCTGTGCCTTGCCACAATTCTGTCTCTGAGCTCTTCAGGCAGTTCCTTTGACCTCATGATTCTCATTTGCTCTGACATGCACTGTGAGCTGTAAGGTCTTATATAGACAGGTGTGTGGCTTCCTAATCAAGTCCAATCAGTATAATCAAACACAGCTGGACTCAAATGAAGGTGTAGAACCATCTCAAGGATGATCAGAAGAAATGGACAGCACCTGAGTTAAATATATGAGTGTCACAGCAAAGGGTCTGAATACTTAGGACCATGTGATATTTCAGTTTTTCTTTTTTAATAAATCTGCAAAAATGTCAACAATTCTGTGTTTTTCTGTCAATATGGGGTGCTGTGTGTACATTAATGAGGAAAAAAATTAACTTAAATGATTTTAGCAAATGGCTGCAATATAACAAAGAGTGAAACATTTAAGGGGGTCTGAATACTTTCCGTACCCACTGTAAATGTTAATGTAATTAATGAAAGTGATTAGGCCGAAGGTTCACCTTCCAATAGGACAATTGCCCTAAGCACATAGCCAAGACAATGCAGGAGTGGCTTAGGGGTGACTCTGTGAATGTCCTTGAGTGGCCCAGCCAGAGCCTGGACTTGAATTCAATCAAACATGTCTAGAGAAACCTGAAAATGGTTCCCATCCAACCTGATAGAGCTTGAGAGAATCTGCAGAGAAGAATGGCAGAAAATCCAGGAGTATAACTCTTGTTGCACCAACCAAAAATGACTGTAATTGCTGCCAAAGGTGCTGCAGCTGAGTACCACGTTAAGGGTCTGAATTCTCAAGCAATGTGATACGTTCCTTTTCTTTATTTTTCTGTCTTTCTTTCTTTCTTTCTTTCTTTCTTTCTTTCTTTCATTTTTTAAATAAAAGTTATCACAAACGTGTGTTTTTATTCTGTTTGTTTTTTTGCTTATGATTTATGGGGTATGGAGTATAGTACTTTTTGAATCCACTGTGTGTGTGTGTGTGTGTGGTTCAGGTATTCCCTATGTTATAGGGACAAAATGTCCCCACAATGATGCCAATATCCAAAATCCTTAACCTTGTGGGGACATTTTTTTTTTTTTTTTTGGTCCTCATGAGGAAACAATCTTAAAAATCGTACAGAATTATATTTTCTGGTAATCTAAAAATGCAGAAAATTTTGTGTGAGGGATAGGGTTAAGGTAAGGGAATAGAAAATACAGTTTGTGCAGTACAAAAATCATGTGTATAAAAATGTGTGAGATTTGAAAAAGTCTGGAGGACATTCATTGCTGCCAGAGCTGTAGATCCCTTGATGACACACTGTTGTTCTTTGAGACTGCATGAAGCATCTTGTATTCTGTTTTTAAGATGAATTTTTTTGGGAAGAAATGGGGAGTTTAAAATTTGAGCTGGAGGAGCAGTGCTTGTGGCTCAGATGCAATGGTGTGTATTATTTAAGCCCAGTGCAGCATTAAGACTCAGATATACTTCAAGTGATTTCAAAGAACGAATGGGTGTGACAGTTTGGAATGAAGTATGGCCAAAACAAAAATGTTTGTAAGTTTGTTTCAGTGGTTTAAAGCTTTCTGTAAAACAATATATGTTTGTTGAATAATATAAGAACAATATAGGTTTGCAGAACCTTGAACATGCAGATTTACCACATTGACTAATATTAACTGGTTGGTTTGAAACTGACCTCCAAGCATCGCTGCATTATTGATAGTGGATGCTAATATGACCATACCTTAAGAGCAAGATTCAGATAACATCAGCCCTCCCCACATGATCCAGAGGCAAAGCATGCTCATCACATCTATCTAATATTTCACCCTCCTTCCATCTCTTAAATGTGCCTTCAATACAGCTAAGTCAACTTTTCCTTTTGTCCTTGTTGCTTGTTTAACCGGGTATCGGCAACATGCTCATTGATTAGGGTTTTTTCATTATTATTTGCAACATGCTTCTTGCTCAAGCTTATTTGGGTATTGGCAACATGCTTGTTCCTTAAAGCTCTGGTTGTTATTGGCAACATGCTTGTTGCCTTAAGCTCATTCGGGTATGGGCAACATGCTGTTGCTGAAGCTATTTAAAAAGAAAATCGTTGTCAGTTTGTGGTTGGGGGGATGTCACTGCACTCACTGCTCTTATTCATACTTGGCTGCATGGACTAATGTGCAGAAAATCCAGAACAGAACCATACAGCCAGTCCAAACTCTATGCTAATTGTCAATTATCTTTGACGGAAGTGGTCCTGACAGAAATCAGTTCTTGCAGGTCACGTCAGACAAGCTCACATCAGCAGACTTTCAGCTGATTCATGTCTACCTATAGGAAAATGACACCTATTACAGCATCCATATAGAAGGCACCAGTCAGCATTATCAGCTTTATCACATAGTTCAGGAACTAATTACCCTTCTCCATCCCCAGCTCCTCCTCTTGTCCTCTTAACTTGGCCTTCTGATATTTCTCTTCAAATCAGATTTATCTTGATTGTTTCATTAAAGGGGTCATATAATGCTATATCTACTTTTACAAGTTGATTGTACTGAAATGTGTGTTGGCAGTGCCTGTACACAACCATCCTATAATGATAAAAATCCATCCAGTGTTTTTTTTTTTAAATCTCCTAATATGTTTTCCCCTGTCTCAAATCGAGCTGTTCGTCTTGTGACGTCACAAGATCGGAGGCCCCTCCCACGATTGTTGATTGACAGGAGCGATTCAACACAGACCCGCCCTGAGCGAGCTGTCATCATAGTCCGCCACTGTTGATACGCTGGAGCAGAATGGCGTCTAAGCGATCGTGGTGTTCTGTTCTTGGGTGTAATAACGAACACAGCAGTCGTTTTCATGTTCCTAAATCAGAACCGCTGAAGACGCAGTGCCTGAGTTTTGTTTTCGGAGGGAATAGTCCCCCAGATCAACCTCAGTTCTTTCATGTTTGCGCGAATCATTGCTCACCAGACTGCTTTACAAAAGAGGGTCAATTTAAAGCTGGTTTTGCCAAGAAGCTGCTCCTGAAAAAAGGATCGGTACCAACTATTCGTGTTCCTGCTGCACCTCCAGAAGAAGTGAGTGTAAAGTTTTATTAACCTTTATATTAATCTTTGCTAATCGCTTGCATGTTTCACCATGAATGTGGCTAACGTTTACACTAACTTTCATTACGTGAAATCAAGTGTTCATTACGTGAAATCAAGTGTACATTACGGCATGTTTTCTATGTACGACGTTCTCAATATAATTCATAATCCCACGTTTGTAATGAACAACTCATTATGGTTATTGTATTATTATAAACTGTGTATGCTGTGGTAAAGTTAACATGGTAACACAGAGCAGAGGGGTGGGGTGAGCAGAGCTCATGATCATTTAAAGGCACATGCACTGAAATGGCGTGCTGAACAGAGAGCTGTTTTTGACCAGGTAAAATTAGTGTTTTCTTACAATACTAACGAGAATTTTTAATTAAAGTATATTACAAACTTTTCATTTAGACCCTAAAGAATCATATTAACTTGTACAAAAATGGCATTATATGACCCCTTTAATTATTGTCATTAAGAATGTTTAAGGGGTCATATGATGCTCATTTTCCACAAGTTGATATGATTCTTTAGGGTCTTAATGAAAAGTCTGTAACATAGCTTGGTTAAAATTTGTCATTGGTAGTGTAAAAAACACCTTTTTTTACCCTGTCAAAAACAACTCTTTTCAAAACAAGCAGTTTTGTGGCATTTTCCTTTAAATGTTAATGAGCTCTGCTGACCCCGCCCCTGTCTTCCGAGCCGCTCTCTGAGGGACTGTTTACTTTAGACGCAGTCATCTTGAAACTTGCTAATTAGCACATTATTAGGAAAGGCGATTTGCAAAGATTCATTAAAAAAACCTTGTACTCACTTCTTCTGCAGGTGAAGCTGGATCACGAATGATTTGCGCGAACATAGACATAGGTAGATCGAGGGCGCATTCCCTTCAGAACCAAACGTAATCCTCTGCGTCTTCAGCGGCTCAGATTTCGGGAGTAAATGACTACTGCTATGTTCATTATTACATCCAACAACAAAACACCTCAATCGCTTAGGAGTCATTCTTGTCTACATCTGCTCCGGCGGTGAAACAACTGATGACAGCTCACTCAGCATGGGTCTGAGGTAAGACACCAGTCCAGTCTGTACTGAAACGCTACTGTCAATCAAACTATCGTGGGAGGGGTCTTAGTCAGTGTGACGTCACACAGACAGGCATCTGAGATCGGCTCGATTTGTGAAAGAGGTAAAGATTATAGTAGATTTAAAAAAAAAAAAAAAAAAACACTGGGTGGATTTTTATCATTATAGGGTGGTTGTGTACACACACTGCCAACACACATTTCAGTTCAAACAACTTGTAAAAGTGCATGTAGCATCATATGACCCCTTTAACTCTTTCCCCGCCAGCGTTTTTAAAAAAAAGTTGCCAGCCACCGCCAGCTTTTTTGATGATTTTCACCTAAATTTCACGGCCCTCAGAATATTTTTTGCTATGAATATAAGAACATATTATATATCAAAATAAAGAACCGAGCCTCTGCTTTAAACAAACAAACAAAAAAACTATTTTATTCTGTCTTCATGTGTTCATGTTTTATCACCATTTGAATGCAGATAGGTTTCATAAGAAATACAACATTTTGGACAAAAAACTGAGAAAAATGCATTTTTATCAAAGTAGTGCATTTTCAAGCAAAATATATTCAGATGTCATATTCTTTCACCTGTAAATAATTATATGAATAATTGAAATTGCATTCAATAAACAGAACAAACAGACACACACACACACACAAACATATACATACATATGATTATATACACATACACACACACACACACACACACACACACACACACAGGCTACATACATATGCATACATATACTGTACACGCACACACACACACACACACACACACATATATATATATATATAGATAGATAGATAGATAGATAGATAGATAGATAGATATAGAACTATATATAGATCTCGCGCGCGCACACACCTATTCAGATCGACGGGTTATCGGTTACAACTAGAGATGTTTCTGTGTCTGTAAAGGCATCTCTCTCATTGACTACTTCATCCCGATCAGATTCAAAATGGTCAAAACATGATCTACATATATGATCTATACATGATCTACATTTTCTCTGATCCTACCGTTTATGCCGATCGTCTTCTATTCGCACCCTAAAGACCCGGAAGTCTTGTAACTCATTCAGGACATGCGCTAGGGCTTTCCTTACTGTAATACACCAAAAACACGGATTGCCGTAAAAACTCATCAGTGGCGGGGAACCGTTGGCTCTTAATTGACGAGATATCTCGTCAATGGCGGGGAAAGAGTTAATGATATCTGCAAAACCTTTATGTTGGTTCTATTCTGTTTACCCTAAGGGGGTTATCGCTGCTCTTCTTGTTCTTATCCCTGCTAGGCTGCATGGATACTAATTTGTCAGTCAGCTTTGACGAAAGTGGTCCTGACAGAACTGTAGTTGTAGTGTAGTGTGTGTAATCCTATAAGCCTGTTTTTGCATCCCAATTCACCCGCTCATACTATGCTCCAAAAGTATGCACTTTTTATATGTACTTTTTAGATTTATTTGCAATGAAAACACAAATTCTGAATATGCTATCAATCATCCAGGTAGTCCTACATTCCATTTTTTCTGTTGTACAAAAATGTATTTTATTTCCATTTACATACATTGCTTGCCATTTTATTTTTCCTTACTGTGCCCTATATTACGGATTATATTTGTTCTTTCCCATTTCCTTTTATCCAGTCTCAGGTTGTTGTAGCGAGTTTTAGGCATACTCAGCTCATGCCAGGAACCAGTAATCCAAAGTAATCTGAATCCAAAGTTCCTGATGACATGGATTAAGAGCAGTTCAGATCTTTTCATGGCTGTGGGCATGCCCTTCAAAGGGATCAGATGGCAGGAGAATTTGTCAACAATTACTAGAGTGCAAGTGCAAACATTAGAGGCTGGCAGATCGGCCAAATCCACTCCCGGATATGATTATGGTCTTTGTGGAATGGGCAATGGGAGGAGCTTTCTGGATGACAGACGGAGAGGTGTCTTAGCCATGGCACATTCTTCATAGCCTTGGACGAATCTTGTGATGTTGTTTCTCATCTTGAGCCACCAGAAACATTCCTGGATGAGTGAGAAGGTACAGTTGGACTCAGGGTGTCTAGTGCCAACAGAGGAGTGAATTGATTCAATGAGAGGAATCCGCTGAGATGTTGGTACGTAAGTTTTGTTAGGAGGAAGTTTTGTTAGGACTGCCGAGACCACCACCACTAAGCCAACTCTGCTGGAGTTGGCTTAGTGGTGGTGGTCTCGGCAGTCCTAACATCCAGGGTCCACTGGATGGGACTGATGAACTCTGGCAGGATGAACTCTGAATGGTTAGACACTTCCTCAGAAGCATATAGGCGGGACAGTGCATCTGCCTTACAGTTTTTTGACCCTGGATGATACGTGATGGTGAAATTAAACCAGGTAAACAAGAGGGATTTAATTGTTTGGCATTACTGAGATGCTTGAGATTTCAATGATCTGTGAGCACCAGGAACGGATGACGGTCCCATTCTAGCCAGTGTTGCCACTCCTCGAGAGCTTTCATGGCCAACTTCATGGCCAAGAGCTTTCAGGTGCTGATGTCACAGTTCTGCTCTCCTTCTGGGGTAAGTTTCTTGGAGAAATGGCTGCTGGGAAGAGGATGGCACTTACTTCTGAGGTGGACTTCCTTCAGGGTATTGAAAGCATGTGCTGCCTCGGGTAGCTAGCCAGTACAAGGACTAGGGCTTATTCTTGAGAAGAGGGATTAACAGAGCTGTGAGTTGACTGTAGTTCTTACTGAAAAGTCCATAGAAGTTTGCAAACCCAAGGAAGCATTGGCCGAAGCAATGGAGGTACTCCTGGAAGGTCTTGTTTATAAATGCTTGGAACATGGAAGGGGCACTTACTAATCCATACAGCATTGCCTGGTATTCATAGTGGCCTGTAGGTGTTATGAAGTCTGTCTTACATGCGTCTTCAGTCCGGATACGGATTAATTTGTAAGCACTGTGCAGGTCAAGCTTGCTGAAAAGTGTTGCTCCATTCAACTGTTCCAGTGCAATAGGGACAAGGGGAAGAGGGCTATCAAAACATGACTGTGATCATATTGAGTGATCTGTAATCAATGCAGGGCCATAATCCTCCACCCTTGGTCACAAAGAAAAAATAGAAGCAGCAGGGGAGATAGATGGACAATATAGCTTTGTTTAAGGCCCTCAACCACATACACTGGCTTTCTGTTCTGGGATAGATAGTGGATAATTTTTTTCCTCTGGGCACTGGTTCACCAGGAATAAGGTCAATGGCACAGTCCTATGGTCAAAGAGGACTGCTTGTCTCTGGCAGAAGACATTCTAGAGAGGGGCATAACAGGCAGGCATTTCCACGACTGCTTGTTCAGAGGACTTTCCATGAAGGTGGAACATACCGGCAACACTGATGGACGTGGATGCTTGGATATAGGTAGGAACTGGAAACAGGTTGCTTGGCAGGTGGTGCCCCACTTCAGGATGTCTCCATTCTCCAGGATATGACAGGGTTATGCCAAATGAGCCCTGGGCTCCCTAGGACCACAGAACGTTTTAGAACCAAGAGTGTGATGTTTCCAATATGTTGACTGCCGACTTGCAGTAAAGTGTTTGTTGACACCTCTTTCATAGTGTTTTACCAATTATTGACTGGTTATTGACTGGAAGCTTGAGCTTTTGGCAGAGCGTACCTGAGGTGAAAGTGTGGCTCACCCAGAGTCAAGTAGAGCAGTGGTGGTGAATGAAGTGTTACAGTAGTACTCAGAGGTTTACTGTTAACAGAGGGTGAGAAAACCGCACTCACCAATGGTAATGGTGGATGAACGGGACACGTGGATTTAACATGCCTCTCAGCTCCGTAATATAAAAATAATTGCTGGGTCAGTCGAAGTCTTTCTGTGTGGGAGATGTGAAACTCGTCTATTTGCATGGTTCCGGAGGAGCTGACAGAGTTGGCTGGTGAAGATCACTGATGACTGCAATGCAGGTTGATCCTGCTGACAATTCCTCATGCAATGACTGACATGGATTGACAGTTGGATAAATCAGTCAAGCCCCATGATGTTGTTGTAAGCAGCGAGTTGCAGCTGCAGCACTGGATTGAGCCCATGACGATAAGTCGTGAACAGTGCTGGTTCATTCCATCCACTGGCTGCAGCAAAACAAGGGATTACTAGAAGACAACTTGGATGACGTGATGACTGGAAGATGACTTGGATAACTGGAGATCAATTTGGATACGGTAATGGCAGTAATCAGGAATATAAAGCAGGTGAGTAGCAGGGTAAGCAGTCTGTAGAATAAGATGAGGCCAAACAAAGACTGAGGGAGTGTATGCTCTATATAGTGCTGGTGATGAGAGCTAGATGAGTTCCAGGTGTGTGTGATTAAGTGCTGGGGTGGATGGGAAATGTAGTTCGTAATCAGTACTCTGGTGAGTGTGATGGTCGGATGAGTAAGAGAGAGCTTGGCGTGATCATATCCCCATCCCTCATTTCCTCTCTCCTCTTCATTCTTTTCCATCATCCTCCCTGAACTCTTCCTCTGTCCTCTTGGCTTCTTCCTCTCTGTCTTTTGTCTCTTGATATTTTCTTGTGTCTCTCTCTTCCATCTCTCTTTTTCCTCTCTTTGCTGGGCTTCTTTCTCTCTTTTTATTTTTCCATCATCTCCAGGTAAGTCAAAAGTTACTTCTTCTCTTTGTCTTTACTGGTACGATGTCAGATGGGCTTTGGTCTACAGTTAAAGGTAACAGGTAAAATAGATGGATGCTGAGAGGATGCTGCTGTGAGTTCCCCACCCTCGTACTGTAGTAAGACTTTCAGTGTGTTCATCTGACCCTGCAAATTAAAAGACTATTTAACTGCTATTACAGTTAAGTGACAATAAATGCTTTGCTTTGTAATGTAGAAACATTTCACATTTAAACGCTGATGATGACACATTAGTATCCATATACTGTACAAATATTACACATGCCCCCATTTGGAACAGTCCTTTAGACACTTTACAGATTGTGGGCAATTACGGTCACAGTTACTATAAGTTAATTTTAATAAATTAACGTTCGCTAACTTCTTGTTTTGTTGATTTGGAGGTACGTCACTGCTTAGGTTGCACGAGTTCCCACTACTGGCGGACCAGTGCAAAGGGTTCAATTGGAATGTCCTAAGCCATTTGATCACTTACAATCCAGAATGGAGCTAATTTATTGTTTACTTTTTTATTTCTTATGAATTTGTCTGGGGGTCTGTGCCCTGCAGAGTTTAGCTCAAACCTTGATCAAACTCACTTACCCATGATTGTCTGGTGATCCTAAAGACCTTGATTAATTTGCTCAGGTGTGTTTGATCAGGATTAAGAAGGATGTGACGTGGGTTCTCTTTGGCTAATTAAAGACCAGGCATTCTGCTGCGTTCTGGATCATCTGCAGAGGCTTAGTAGAACATTGCAGTTGTCCAGTCTGGACATGGCAAGAGCTTAGACGAGTAGCTGTGTTCTGTATCTGACAGAAAGGGTCTGATATTCCCTATGTTATAAAGTGTGAATCTACACGATCGGGCTATTTTTAAGATGTGGGTGAAAAAGCTTAGTTTGTCATCGAACACTACACCCAGGTTCTTTGCTGTCGTGGTCAGTGTTAGTGTTGTGGATCCCAGCTGCACAATGATGTTGTGGTCAACTGATGAGTTACAAGGAATTACAAGGAGGTTGGCCAGGTTGAGCAGCAGATGACGCTCCTTCATCCAAGTAGAGGTGTCAGAAAGGCAGGTAGAGATACTATGTGAGACTGTGGGATCATTTGTTTGAAATGGAAGATGGAGTTGCGTATCATCTGCATAGCAGTGGTAGGAGAACCTATGTGCTTTTGTGATGTGCCCAGTGAGATTGTGAAAATGAAGAAGAGGAACAAGCACTGAACCTTGAGGCACCCCAATATTTTAGCTGATGTGACTCTGACACCCGTTCTCTCCATGAAAACCTGAAAGATCTGCCTGTGAGGTAGGACTGAAGCCTCCAAAGTACTACCTGTGATGCCCAAATCAGAAAGGGTGGACAGGAGGATCTGGTGGTTAACAATGTCAAAGGCCAAAGACAGGTCCAGCAGAATAAGAACAGCTGATTTGGAGTTCATTCTTGCCAGCTGAAGAGTTTTAGTAACGGCCATCAGTACAGCAGCAACAGTTATTATGCAGTTAAATCTCAAAATAATTAATGTATCATACACTAGAGTTGTATGAGGTGGGAATGTTAGCTGTGATCTGCTGTGATATCACAATTGTTTTGCACTGTGGTATATGGACCTGCCTAAACTTTACATATGAGTCAACTCACTCCCTTGGTCAAAATTGAGGGGTCAAGGGTCTCTTTATATAAAATGCCCTTGTCCACTTGATACAGTTGAAAGTACTTCAAAATGGAACTGGGGATTTCCCTGAGGAAAGGCACGTAGGGAACTTTGCAAGTGTGTGTTTAAATGCGAAGTGGAATGCACTATAAATGCACCATGCACTACTTTCTGCTGTCTCATCAGAAGACCAGCAGTGAACGTGCATCAAATGGCAATTGTTCCCCTGAACTTGCTGACTTTATCGCATTTGAATTTTATGTTCTCACAAATATTTACAAATGTTTTAAAAATGTTGCAAATAAAAAAAGTTAAAATTGATTGGATTTTTGTTTATTTATTCATTTTCACAGGATTACAGAGCATGAGCATGACCTACAAAGTACAATAGTAACATTCCCTAACAGTGGGGATGATGATATAGAATTAATATGTAGAGAGAGTTGAGAAAGTGCCTGTTGGTTCAGCAGTTATTTGTACGTATAATATGCAGCTTCAAGATGATATTACAAACGGTTGCAAAAAAGCAAATATTTGCATTCAGTACTGAAGAGGAAGCATTAGATGTCTCCGTGTGTCAGGAAAACGCTTAAATTCTTCATTCCTTCAAAAGGAGAAAAGTTAAGTCTGAACATTTAAGTCTCTTAGTGGCATTAATTTAATCAGAGGTCATCAGGGTATGAAATGTATGCTGTGTATGCTGCGCTCTCTGCAAGAGGGACTCATTTCAATAAAGCAGCTCTAGCCCATGAACAAGATGAAAAAAAAAAAAGATGAATTAGTCCATTTTAATGTGTCTCCTTTTCTCTCTGCCAGGGTGTATCAAGGCTACACTTTACATTGCATTCTAATTTATTTTTACATAATAAAATATCGGCATCAAAGAGTAGAAATAATGGAGAGGAGCAGGAAGCTCTTTTTTTCTTTCTACCTCTATCTCTTCTCTCATCCAATCACTCGCTTAGTGCTTAGACGGGAGACAGAGTTCACGGCCACAAGCTGAGGACATTGAGCGGGGTGACAGAGAGACGATTCAGTGTGTGAGGAGAGCTCTGATCAAGCATTCAGATTAAAGTATTTTATCCTGCCTGAGGACAGCTCTCGATGCACACGCCTCGTGAACAATCTGTGTGTGTGTGTGTGTGTGTGTGTGTGTGTGTGTATGTGTGTGTGTGTCACTGTGGGAGTGGGGGATGACTCCCTCCATCTCTGAGGTCACTGGCATCCAGCTTTGGTATCAATGGAACAGTTTCAGTTTTTATTCAGCCATCAAATACAATAAAGTGTAGCCTGTATGCTAGGGGTGTAACGATTCACTCCTTTTCTCGATGACTCAATTACAAATCCTCCTAATGCACATGCATCGATTTTGAAACGTGACTTTTAAATCGTAAATGGTTTGTTTGGGTGAAGGTTTAAAATTCAGTTGTTCAGTATTTTTAAAATACAGGATGATCACTGAATATTACATGGCCAGATGACAGCTCTCTCATAACATTCTTGAATCAAAGACTTGCAAGCCATTGATAAAGCTGCCAACTCATTGTGTGGCCACTACTACTGAAATGCAACTCTTGTGTTTTCTATTAGATAAAATACTTCTGTTTTACTGTTATCATTGTTTATTTGGGTAAGCAGAAAACATTTAGGTTTTTTTTCTAGGTATGTTCAGATCTAAAATATTTTATTGACACATTGCACTCTTAAACAATCTCAATCTTAACTTGAATTAAACAATCTTAAATAGTTTGTCTTTTTTTTCTTTTTTTTTACCCTGGACACATATAATCCTATAAATGTAACCTAAAAAATAAGCAATCAAATCGTTAATCACAATTACATTCCACTGCATTCACTTGTTGATTCAACAATGTAGTTTGTTCAATGTATTACAAATATGATTATATATAAATAAGAAATCAATTATTCATATTTAAAAGGAATGTTCATAAAAAAAAAAAAAAAAATTTCTAAAGCAAACACTTAGCAATTCAGAAGTCACCACCACAATGCCAAGGGGTATAAGTGGTTGCTATGCAGATGATATGGTGTTCTGAGTGAATTTTAAAACATTGTTAAGAATTTACAAAGGTGTTCTGGCTGGTTGTCAGGTGGTTGCCATTTGGTTGCTTTATGACTAAGTCAGAAGATCCCTCTCCCAAATCTCTGTGATATTCTAGTTCATAAATGTGCCTCGGGTTCCTTCTTTATACCAGGAAAAAAAAAATCTTGGAATTTCTGAAATCTTTGCGATTTGAAAAGTAAAAGCACACCTCTTGATAAATAAGCCACATCATTTGAGAAACAGTTCTGTAGCAGTTATGTCGGACAAATCACACTGTAAATAATAAATCCGTAAAATAACAGAAAAAGTACTGGCATTAATTTTACGGACATTTCTGTTAACTCTAAAACAATGCAATGAAGTGTAAAATTCAAAATACTGGTAAAACCTCTGTAAAAAATAAATATGGAAAAAAAAATATCCTTCAAATTATACAGTATATTGTGCCTTATTTTTACAGATTATTTTTAGAGTGCATGTACCAAAAAATGAATACATAGTTAGCAGTTTAATGAGATCTCTGTCACAAACTCTAAGCAATGATAATGCCTTAGCAAACACGACTAATGAATAAACAACAGCACTCATTTGATCAAGTCTCTTAACTTGTCTGACTGACAGCAGAAGTACAGTTTATAGCCTGGAGGCATCCATGAAGGGACATTAGACCATCGTATCCTGAGCAGCGAACTCTGTGTGTGAGCCAAAGCCCAGCAGGAACCTAATAATCTGTTCCAGTGGGGGCCCCTTGAGGCCCCTGAGGCATTATGTCAAGCCCTTGACTACTTCACGCTCATTAAGAGTCATGTGCCACAATTTCACACTACAGTTGGGGAACAAAGAGGTTAGTGGAGTTCACTTTTACTGGTTACGTGACAGTGTCATCAATCAATGTCAGTCTATGTCAATGTCAGGTTTAAAGACCCCATGAAATGATTTTCAACAGTTCTTTGTAAGGGCAATTTTTACAATTACCTTATTACATTTTTCTGTGTTGTATTTATGTCAAATACACTGTAAAAATTATTTTTCAAGTTAGAATATGTTTTACAGGAAAATATTATTTCATTGTTTTTACTTCAAATTTCATGTTTAATTCAATGCATTATTTGCTGTTTCTTTGTGATTGTCAAATTTACAAGCGATTTCTACGGAAAAATAGTAGTCATTTTTGTGTATTTAAATTTAACCAATTACTTCAGTCAATTAAAATACTATAGACTGTTACAAATAAATGTTAGCAACATAAAAATAATCCTCAAAGAAAAATCTTGACCAGGGGTGCATCAGGTACTCGCAGGCAAAACTATGGGTGAAAAGTTGCAAAATCCAAAAAAAAAAAATCCACATCCAGACACTCACATAGTAAGCAAAGTCAAAAGCTGATAAAAATGATAATGATAATCCTTCCACTGCAAATATGAAACAGAAGCTGAGGTAACACTTTATTTTAAGGTGTCCTTGTTACGTTACATGTACTTACTATTATAATAACAGTTAAATATGCATAATTACATGTAAGTAACCCTAAGCCAAACCCTAATCCTAACCTAACCATATAGTAAGTAGATGTAGTTAATTAATATTACTCAGTACTTAAATATATAATTACACTGTTACAAGGACACCTTAAAATAAAGTGTAACCAAAGCTGCATCTGACATGGCATTTGCTTATTTCCACATAATGTTTAATGCTGCTTATAGATGGCGTACATGCATTTACTCAACAATTACGTAATGTAAATAGCCTAGATGAAGTACATAAATTATGAAAGAAATAAAAACAGGAACTCCTTATGAGGTAGGGCTGCAATTATTAATGTCAATTAATAGAATAGAAAATGTGTTTGTGTTTGGGGAAACAATGTATTATATTCTGACTACAAAGATAAAACAAGCTAAAAACCATTTATGAATTAGTTTATTACTTTTTATGCATTCAGAAATCAAAAATTCACATTGGTTATTTTAGTAGCATGAAAAGCAAAACTGAGAATAAAATAAACATAAAGTGAGTAAAGAATGTTTCCCATTACTGAAGCAGTTAATGAGTTTTTTGCACACAAACAAAAACTCCTGTTATAATCACAGAAGCTGAAATTCCTGTTATAATCACTGAAAATTCAGTCAGTAAGCGCATGCGCTGAACAAAACTAATCTAAACGTCTCTGATTGGCCATTGCAAGCTCAACAGAAACGTTTGATTGGTGTAAAAAGAAATCTAATGCAACGTTCACATTTCACTCTAATTGATTTAGTTTAATTGTCTGGGGGCATTTTTATTTTGGTAAAATTTTTGCCCCTAAGCTCCTGTTTATTTCTATTCTTGCACCTGTCTGTGCACAAGATGAATTATTAACATTTATGGGTCTGTTTTCCTGGGAAAATTTTAAAATATTCGCTAACCTTTAGGTGTACACTAACAGACAGATAACTACACGTGGACTAAAGGTGTTTTCTCTAATTTTGCTGCTACATCCAAAGCAACAAAAACATGTATAATATAGTGAGGCTGACATCTTCTCATCCTGAGTTGCTACTTAGCTGCTGCTAATTATGATGGTAACTGAGGGGGAGGAAGCAATCTTGGGTTCAGACCATACAATTGAACCACATGTGAAACAGAAACAACAAAGTTCCATTTTTGACTTTTATGTTTTAATGTTTTTAAATTGCACGATAATTATTTTTTTGTTGTATGAACTTGAGAGTGTGCACACATGCCCTTGTAATTATTTATACATTCATCTATTCAAGCCGTATGTTTGTTTTGTGGAGAGATAAAACAGCTATTGAGGGTCCAGTTGTACCGGAGAACATTTTCAATGCCCCACTTCAGAGGCTGGAGACATTTCTACTGTCATTTTACTCTAGTGCTTCAGGGTAATTCTTCTCTCCCCTCTATTTCTGCGGCAGTGCGGTGTGTGGCCGTCTGAATTGTGTGTTATTACCCAGCTGGAGACAATATCATTACTACATATTTGCTGTCAAGGGTCTGCAAAGAATGGTACCACCGTGGGCCTTGGTGATCTAACAAGCTCACACGGTGCTGCTGAATTACCCACTCCTACCGGGAGGAAGTCAAACACTAGCCGTTTGAGAGATGACTGAACAAATGAGTGTCTCTGTCTCACAGCCCCCCTCCCTCCATCCCTCCATCCATCTTGGCTGAGGTGAGAACACACCTCACTGACATTCCTAGCACTGAATCTGTATGGAACTCCTTCGTCTCTTTTTATGCGTCAGTGCTTCCATGTATTATAATGTTTTGGTGTTATTGGACATCATTTTAAATACTTTATAATGAGAAAGGATTAACAAAACTAGAAACTTTATTTACAATGACAATTTACTGATTTTTAAATATGCGTGCATTACAACGTGCATTACTTGTCCTAAGACTTTTTGTCTTTTTGCATTACCTAAGGCATTTGTATCTGCATTTTTAAGAATACAGTGTCACATTTAAAGTAATGCCCAAAGTGGCATGAATTGCCAAGCAAACGTTTTTTGATCCAAAACCACAAAGCAAATTCTCTGCATCAAAAACATGCAGTGCAATTTTTCTAAGAAGAGTCTGCATACACCCAAATTTACATTTGAGTCACATAAGCCATCATTAAAATGTAATGAATATGTTGTCATTAACCTCAAATGGAAAGTGAAAGTAAAAGAGTTTGGAAGTCTTATTACACAGTATAACAACAATATAGTTCATGTCATTAATATGATTCTGCACTGTAAAAAAAAAAAAAGTTGACCTAACTCAAAATAATAAGGCAACCTATCGCACTCAACTTAAGTTAACTCAACTAGCAACCAACAACTTTAGTTCATCTAATGAATAAAAGTCAGTCTACTGAGTGTTAAAAGATCTGTCAGAGCAACCAAAGATTTTTAGCATTTAGCAATGCTAATCTTTTTTAACAAACCTCTTTCTTTTAGGTTTATGTTTATTTTCAAAGCCTTCTGCATAATATGGGTATTTGCCTCTTAAAACTAAAGGCAAACATTTATGCTGATAGACAGATGTGACCCTGGACCACAAAACCAGTCTTAAGTGTCAATTTTTCAAAATTGAGATGTATACATCATCTGAAAGCTGATTGCTTTTAAAATTATCCAAATGAAGTTCTTAGCAATGCGTATTACTAATCAAAAAATGTGTTTTGATATATTTACGCTATGAAATTTACAAAATATCTTCACGGAACATGATCTTTACTTAATATCATAAAGATTTTTGGCATTAAAGAAAAATCTATAATTTTGACCCATGCAATGTATTTTGGCTATTGCTTCAAATATACCCCTGCAACTTAAGACTGCTTTTGTGGTCCAGGGTCACAAATGTATTAAACAAGTTACAATGAGATGCACAAGTGGGTCAATATCACTGTAGGGGTGCCTTTTGGTGTCCTGTACATAAATAACTCATTTGCCATGATAACTTAACATAAAAATAACTATGAAAGGGTGTGTTGTATTATAAGTTTTTATATTCATAACAAAAGCATTACCTGGCTCTTTAGATACATTTTCTAGATTTTTTTTAGTTTTGTGTAAGAGGATGCATGTTATTTTGCTTTGTCCCATGCACTGCTCATTAAATTTGAATGAGAGTAGAATACAGTCAAATCATAAAAAAAAAAAAAAAAAAAATGTTCTCTATTAATATTTTGTTAATTTTTTGTTAAACTCAATTTGAGTGTATTGATCATTTGGTAATAAAAACAATATTTTTATTTAATAAAAAAGAAGAGTTTGTCCATGTCCTTTGAATGGTTGTCCACCCTGTCATGTTGGGAAATCCGCCCATTTAAGAAAAGGCCATCCCCTTTAGTGACATCAGGACAACATATTTTTTGTCTCTTCAGTGGCGGGAATTTCAACCGCTTAGGTAAATAAGTTGGTGACTTTTCAATCAACAAATTTTCTTAGTCTGAGTTTGCTTACTTGCTTTTCCCAAGCTTAACATGTCCACCCTGTCAGCATAAAATATGCAAGAAGTGATTAGAATACAGTATTTTCAAAATATGTCAGTTTAAATATACCAAATTATCTTCAACAACCAGACTAAACATTTAGCTAGTCACAGTTTGTTATAAGCTAATATGCTAATTGAAGCTCAAAATGTCCACCCTGTCGTTGTTCCAAAATCAGCCATTTAGACTTGATAGAGTGGACAGACATAATGCAGAACACACAAATCATGACAAAATATGAAAATGAAACATTTATTCAACTTCTAAAAAAAAAAAATGGCAGGGTGGACTGAATGAAAATGAATGGGGAGGGGGTGGTATAGCAATGTGAGAATGTAATTATATTATTTATTAATTTTTTTTTTTTTAGAAGTTGAATAAATGTTTCATTTTCATATTTTGTCATGATTTGTGTGTTCTGCATTATGTGTCCACACCGTCATGTGCTGGTCCACCCTGTCACCTTGATATTTTACAATAATATTTTAAATAATGATTCAATCATATCTATATAATCCAGTGTGTTCAATAGTTAGGTGTGGGGTCAATAACATACAAACAAAAAACTGCATCCAAATATCAGTTTTCTCCAAATAAGAATAAAAAAAATAATAAAATAAATAAAAAAAATACGTGTGTGAATTGTATGAGTTTCTTTAAAAACACATGGTTTACATAAAATCTTTTATGTATTAATAATTTGAAAGCAAACAAATGACCCTGTTTAGGAAAGGGACATCATACCTTTCAGAAAATATAATTTGCATCTTAATTTTGCAATGAAAACGTATTTAACAGTAATATATATGTCCATGACAGGGTGGACATACCTTATGGTTTATGCTTCAAATAATGGCCCATAATTATCTAAAAAAAAAAAATGTGTGGGAGCTCAGCTAATATGTTACTATAGTACTTGAGTGTCTACTATTTATGATATGACATAAAGCGAATGGGAAATTAAAACCAAAATTTTTGAGTATTGTGAGGGTTGAAAGGCACTCTATAGTGATATTGACCCATATACAGTACCTCAGCACTCGATTCTCAACCACGGTGAGGATCAACAAATTTTAAATCAGTAAAAATATAAACTCTGATCCACATGACAGCTAACTGACAGTGAAAACAGCAGCAGCAGTATAAATGAAGCCAGTCAAATTTAAAACAATGATATTATTTTAATAATAATTAAACATCAAATATGTTCAAACTGCAATGCATGCTGGGAACTTGTGTCATATTGTTCAATGTAAAATTGTTTGTTCAGATGACTCAATTTGAAAAGTTGGGAGAACATTTGGATATGTTGTGAACAAATACTTGAGTATCTAAGTAAGGCAAACAAAACAACTTTTTGCTAGCGACATGTTTAGAGTATTTTTGTTCAGTTCACACAAAAAATTAAACTGACTTCTACTAAAAATTCTTTATTCAGGATACTTCTTTACAATGGTTAGTAGAACTTTTCGAAAGTTGGATTTTTTACAGTGTGGAACATACATACATATATATATATATATATATATATATATATATATATATATATATATAAATTCAGCTAAATTGGGTCACTTTTTAACATTGAGATAACGGTCAAACTGTACACCCAAATTATCAACATGTATATGCATCTGTATACAGCATTTTGTCAGCAATTACTTGCCATTTCGCAGCTTTGTGCTCTGCTTCTTAATATAGGATTATGATTTTCCTTGTGCTTTGAATCTGTGTCTTTCTGGGATGTCTGTTTTATTTATTTCTTTGTTAGTTTTCTGAAAATCAACCTACAGGTATTCAGTGAAAAAATAAAAATAGTTTGTTACACAGCCAGTTTTCATATTCTGAAATCATACAGTATATGGAGGAATTGTTTTGTTTAAATATCTAAATATGCGGTGGAAAGTTTCAAGATGGTTTTGCAGGACATTTTAAAACATGTATGGCTGGACACACGAGACCACAACGCCTACACTATCATATGCTTTTAACAAATACATGTGACTGTGAAATAGATCCATGCATGCACAATTGTCTTTTTTTACATCTCATGAAATATGGAATTTTAGACAACTATAAGCTCAGACTACTGAACTGCAAATAAAGAGAGAGAATGGCATGTAATGCCTTTTGAATTTGCCACAATTTACACAAGCAACAGAAAATCCTTGATCTGCGCTTTGAGATGGTTTCAAAGGCAGATCGCTGCACAGAATATCTGACAAAACCAAAATAAAACCGATGTGAGGTCATTCCCGTGCACATGTTGAGTGAAGTGAAAGACTTGGTGTAAAGGGAAAGAAAATGAGAGTGAGAGGAGAGAGAGAGAATGCTGTTTGGAAGCTTTGAAGGTAAACAGAAAGCCATGATGAGGTGCAGATGAGGCAGGGCATCTTTAGCACACTACAGCAACACAGCCAATCATAATGGTGAGAGTCCTTGATTTCTCGGAACAATAAAGGAGAAACCTGGAGAATGCAGAATTTATGCCTCTCAATTTACCTGTGTTTGATGGGAATTGTGAGTTTCACTTCAGCGTCCTCACCACAGAAGTCCTCAGTCATCGTTAAGGACCATGCATAAAGCGTGCTGCTTTATTCTTTTAATCAGAAAAGCTCTTGACTTTAATACATTTAAGAAAAGGTATGTTTGATATCAAATATCTTGCTACACACTCAAAGGGCTCTATTTCACTGACCATAATGCAGCAAGCAGGTGCCAACGGGCCCTTATTACGATTGGACATTTCAGATCCGTTTGTGTTCTTTCTTGACCATAACATCACCGTGGCATAACATAACACATCTCCAAATTATTTTTGCAAAAATTGTGAGATCATGCTCCAGGATTGCTTTTGGACATGGCTGGTGATCCTTCTCAAATAAAGCGTTCAAAAATCATTTAAAAAAATTACTTCTTTTATAGTTTACAGAAGAATGGTAACACAAGGGACCGATTCTGACTATTAACTAGTTGCTTTTTAAGCATGGATATTACTAGAATATTGGCTGTTTATTAGTACTTCTAAAGCACACATGAATGCCTTATTTTGCATGACCATATTTTAGATCCCTTAACTTTACCCCATACCTGACCTAACAGCTACCTTACTAACTACTGATAAGCAGCAAATTTGGAGTTTACTGAGGCAAATGTCATAGTTAATAGTGAGAATTGGTCCCAAAACTAAGTGTTGATAGTCCAATTTTCATTTTGATAGTCCAATTTAGGCATTCTGCTAAATATAAGTAGCTGTAAATAACTCCATGTCAACTAGCAGTCATTAGAGTATTAGTAATATCTGCTAACACTTTATTTTGATGGTCCCCAACAGACATTCTTTGTAAGTGCATGTCATCTTATTCTGCTAACCCTAACGCTAACCTAACAGTCTGCTAATTTTCTAATGAGAGTTAGTTGCAAAGTTACTAGAGAATGCAGAGCTACTAGAGTTAGTAGACTGTATAAAGTGGACAATCACAATATAAGTGTAACCTAAATACTTTATATATTATATATAATAAATACCTAATATAATTATAAATAACTCAAAAATACCAAAGAATTGATAAACCATCAGAAGTAATTCTGTCAGACAGCGCTTATTAATCAACAATGCTTTGAGTATAGATGAAGTGTTCCATGACCAAGATATATAATCATGGAATATTGCAACCACATAATATTACACGACTACATCCCAGACATTTGCTCCAAAATGACTTTAAATATACTCACATATATGATAAATATACTGCTTGTTCATTTTTTATCCTGCATATTCCATCAAGAAACAGAGCGTGCTCGGTGGCTCTTAATTTTGTCAGAGTAGTCTGACCTGATGTTATCAACAAAATCAGATTAACATACTGCAACCCTAAAAAAATGAATCACAAAGAAACACATTCACGGGATATCAATGAAGAAGTGATCTGACAATGTTGAAATTTGCTGCTACCACATTAACCCAGTTTTAATGGGATTTCAGACAGATAATGGCACAAATTAATGTTTCCTTTCAAGTGAATGTACTAACTATGACAAATTGATTCCCCGTTCTCTCCTGAGCTTTTTCTTTTTTTGGCTCTGTTTTAATTTTAGATGAAGCAATAAGAGATTAATGGTTGCTATCTCATCTTTTCACATCTAATGAAATTACAGAAGAGGATATGATTAGTTGAACAATGGCATAAGAACCCACTTTGTGCAAGCAATCTCGCGTTAAAAGGAGCTGAAAATTGACACAGGCTGAAGAGGAGGGAATTTGGCAGTATATGCCCACGCCTGTGTCTATGGATTATGGATTTTCACCCAGGGATTTTAATGGAGCTTTGCACAAAAGTCATCCGCGGCCAACCAGTGCTACTCCAAACCTTGGAACACGAACTTTGTTATTGTTTAATGGTCATTCATGGCTGAAGGATGGGGATCGCAAGCCAGTAACATGGGGCTGCTGTTTGTTTGGGACTAACAAAATGCACCACTGGCTCTTTTAGATGGGGCCTAAAAACAAACATGCCTCTCTAGTTCTCTGACGGCGCCACTAAACAGAAACAATGCCTGGTCAAGGCTTGTTGCTTCTCCTTGCGCTGAATCTCCAGAAGGAATAAAACCACCGGTTTGGTACATTGTTCACACTGATCAGCCTTCTGGTCACACACAAGCCTAAATCTTGCTTTTTGCTCATTATCTAATTAGGTAATCCATAAGGCGCTGAAACGTGCTCCGTGTTATAAATGTCATGTGAAAGCCATAGGCAGATGTGGGGCTGCAGAATTCCATGGCAACATTATTTTGGTGTATAGCTACTTGAAATACTGATTTGGGTTTAAACTTTTTCTTTTTATGTGAGAAGAAAGAGACCATAGAATGATCCATGGGAAATCAACAGTCAGTTATACAGTTTAGCAGCTTTTATATAAAGATGTGTGACCACAAAATGCAATGATGGACAAATCAAAAGATAGATAGATAGATAGATAGATAGATACTTGACAGTCAAATTTCTTTGAACATCTAAAATCAAGGATTTTATGAAATTACTTCAACAATAATAAAACAAAAACAAACTAAACTAATAAATAAATAATAGTTTCATATTTGGCAGAATCTTGCACACAAGCTTTAAAACAAATCAATCGTAAATCTAATCTCAGTTAAGAGGCTGTAGGTTAATCTAAGATGATATTTAAAAGAAAAAAATGCAATTTCCAAATCAGAGAGGAAACTTGAGGCTCTTCTTCAGAAAAGATCAGTAACCTCTCTTTTAGAGCCAAGAGGCTTTCAAGCAATGTTAAGAATTGAAATGCAGAGCTAGAGAGATAAGGTCAATAAGGTTATGAAGATAAGGTCAAAACTAAACTACAGAAGCAGGCTATTTGAAGGAAAAGAACTGCTCTGTAATGCCGTCTGCTAGCAGTCATCGGTCTCATTAAGCGGGATTCAGGCTCTGTGGCTCAGCATTTTTAGCTGTTCTCCTCCCTACAAATCTCATTTTGGCTATTCCTACCAAAAGGTATTTTATTGCGAGGTCAAATACAGATTCTTGCTTGAATGCAATGACGCAATGAGCTTGCAACAACTGTACTGTAGATGTCTAGCTAGTGTCAATTCGTTGTGAAACTACGGTTTACGAGTCGTGCACCTTTAGCAGGATTTTCCCCACTAGTTTCTACAACTGTCAAAACAGTGTGCCGTTATGTTTGGAGGATATAGAGGAGCCCTCAGTGGTGCATTTCAAATTCAATTTAACGATAGATTGACTGAGGGTTTCTCCCCCCTCTTCTTTTAAAAATGGTTTCTTTTTTCCATAGCTCGTTTCTTTTGAATAACGTGGCACAGCATTTATCCCTGTCCTTCACATATCCTCGGCGCTGCAGTCTGCTGCTGCCTTTGACGTTGCTTATGTGTCCTTAGGAATAAAAAGAAGGTGGGGGTGGGGGGATAGAAAATAAAATGAGCTATTGTTTTCCTTTGATTCTGGGCAACAGTTCAGATATGGCAAGGGCACCGAGCCAAGTCCTCTGCAACAGACGCCGCTAGCAGTAGCGCAATACAAAACCCACAGCAAAATACACATTTGTAGGCGTCTTACGCCAGGTTTTGGCTATACGAGACTCTCTCGCTCTCTTTTTTTTTGCAGGGTTCAGGGGTGTTGCGAGGGGTTGAGAACGAAGGTGGGGGAACGGAGGTGTTGCGGCAGACCTCGGCGAGGACAGCCAATCTCCTCATTCAAGCCTGCCTCCACACAGCTCATATTGTCAGTTTGCCAGTTTAAAGGAACCTTGAGCAGCATCAAAGATCTTTTCAAAGCCTTAATCCTAATAGGTCGTGGTTTGTTCTGTCACATCAAAGACGCGAGCGAGGGAGGTACAGAGGGGAAGAATGCATCGGGGGGAGCTGGCAAAGATTCTTATGGGGAAGATTGGCAGAGGATTTGCGGCACGGCGAGCACTAAAATCTGAAATATCGGCCATGGAAAGCCTGCTGTAATAGATATGAAATGGGCCTTCTCAACACCATGAAAGGCTGACATTTGCTGAAAAATTGTCACGAGAAGCCCTTTTATTCTCTGCCATCTATCAAGCGTTTGTACTGCCACCTTGTCCGCACTGGAAATTCGCAAGTGTCACTCTCGGCGGCGTGTACCGGATCGGTCATTTCCAACGGTTCTTTTTTTTTTACCCCCCGCCGTCAACCGCTGAACCTTCAGTGAGAGAACTTTGCAGTCCAAACCCGAGGAAATAAATGTATCA
Source organism: Spinibarbus caldwelli (assembly GCA_039654775.1). Taxonomy (NCBI): domain Eukaryota; kingdom Metazoa; phylum Chordata; class Actinopteri; order Cypriniformes; family Cyprinidae; genus Spinibarbus; species Spinibarbus caldwelli. The sequence goes on from CM077251.1 coordinate 28,773,129, forward strand.
TCTCGTACGTGTGTATTTACTTCTCACCTCTTGACACTTTAATCTGTAGTTCAGTGTCTCATGCATTGAAACTGATACGATCGTCTGACATAAAGCCACTTCCTGGGAACCAACATGACACAAGTGCTTCGTTAATTAGCCGTCCGTGGGAAAGCAGCTATCGATTTTCTGTCGGCGCATCAGAAAAGAAGCCCTTTGTCTTCACGGCCGTCCACCGATAGTGGTGATAAACCGTGCCTTTCACCGACAAGAAGATACTAATAAAACAAACCTAAAAAAAGGAGGTCGATTGCAGAGCTCAGTCGGAGGCATGGAGGAAAGGAAAGATAATGATGATGCTGAGCTCTCTAGCATTTTCAGTCAACATAAAGAAATAATTCACTGAAGTGACTGGGTTTTTACCGAGAGAAGCTAAATCGGTTCAGAACGCTGGTGTTTCAGAGGACTGCCTGGGTGTGTGTTTGTGTGATGATGGCTTGTGTGAAATCCCACTGGTGCTTGTTATTTCACACCCCTGTGGCTACAAGTTTGAAAACAATCCCTTAAAAACTAGCAATAAAACTTACTGGGCTAACAAGGTTAATCTGAATCTGAAAAGACTGTTGTTCTTAGCCATCTAAATAGGTCCCTAAAGAGCCACTTAAATCTTTAGGTTTTCGGTGACTTGGGCCGAGAAAATATGGGAAGCCATATTGGATGACGGTGTTGCACAATGAAACAAAAGTAATCTAATGAAAGCGATAAATGGCGCAAATTAGTGATCATTTTTCAATTAAGGTTTAAATTCCTTAACGCTTTATTCCGAAAAGAAGTTTTACACGCTTCACACCAACTGGAATATTCTTTTGTGATGAGCATATTCTGAATAAACAAAGAAGTGCGTGTTTTTCCCGCTCAGCAATTTTCTCTGAAATACTAGACACATTTGCTTTTAGCGTTTGTTAATTATTTTAATAATAAAGCACAGTGCTGTAATCAACTCAGTAATTCTCATTCATGCCCTTCACAATGATGAAAATGTAGGTCGTGCGACTCTTACGGGGCTTTCAGTCATCTTTGTGTTCATTTCTTTAAATCTTTGGGGGGAAAAAAATATCAAAAACAAAAACAGAAACAGTGTCTTCGTTCCGAAAAAAAATAAAAAAATAAAAAAATAAATAAATAAAATAAATATATATATATATATATATATATATATATATATGCTCATTCAGGTGCTCACGCTCATATGGACATTTTAATATTTTGTTACAGTGGACATTCTGAAACCCAAAATTCCAATTATAAACTTCTTTCAAGGTTACGAGGTTCAAAAAGGGTTTTTGTAGTGATCTCATACAAGAACCATTTTTGGTTCCCCAAAGATCTTTTTTCTTACTTTTTTCTTGAACATTTTAATAATATTAAGAATCTTTTGTGTAATGGAAAGTTTAAAGGTTCTTCATGGAACCACTGATGCTAATAAAGAACCTTTGTTTTTAAAAGTGGAGGAAGAAATAACATGCTGCTAATGGATTGTAAATACCGATGGTGGACATGCTGGAAACAACTTCTCTGTTCTCAGCTGCTGAAGCCATCAGGATCGCATACGCGCATGGGTCAGATGGACACAGTGAGCATTAGTATTCAAACTGGCAAAGCACCAATCAGTGCTGGAGGAACGGTATGGAGGGTATGGGGGTTGAAGAGGTGGTGGGAAGTGATTGTGTTACAAATTCAAGATGGCACCAGAGCAATGATGATGAAACAGGAATCACTCTGACACCTTCAAGGCTAGATTTCATGGCAAATCAGAACTACTGATTTCTGCTTTATGTTTTCTGGTTTATGTCTCTTTTATGTATATGTTTATTACCAACATGTATTCAAGTGATGTTTGTGAGATATTGACAAATTCACTGAAGTTGTTTTGGTACTAATATAACCCCGGTTTTATATTAGTACCTTTGGGATTTCTTTTAATTTTGTGTTTTCAATTCAATTTTAGTTACATTTTTATTTTAATTAAAAAAATAAAAAATAAAAAATAAATACATTTGTATTTTAGCTTTATTTTAGTACATCAATTTAAACTAAATGAAAATGATGAATGTTGCCTTGTAAACTAGCTGAAATGATTAAATAAAATTATATATATATATATATATATATATATATATATATATATATATATATATATATATATATATATATATTTAAACAAAACAATTGTGTGTGTGTTTCGGTTCTGTTTTTTATAACAAAAATTATTATTATTATTATTATTATTATTATTATTAATAATAATAATAATAATAATAATAACAGGGATCAAAACTGGGATCAAATCAGAGAGTTTCCAGCACAGTTACATGTTGAGTTGTTAAAAACACACAATAAAGAAGATGAAAACATAAGAACAGTCTCTCTTTTGACTGATAACTGCCACATGTTGAAGGACATTGAATTTCAAGCAGTCTTGTTGAAAACTACAATCTGTTTGTCAGATGAATACTACTATTTGAAACGTGCTGTTCCTAGTCTGTTATTTTCTGAGATGAATAAACGAAGAGAGAGATTATTTCCCAGTTTAACTGATGTACAGTTCAAACTGTGTCCATCTACGAGTTTAAACGCTAAGCTGTGGTCACAGGGCAGGTAATGTTACATTTAACCGAACTCAATTATGACAGAGATGTTTGGATTACACATCTACTATCTCCATTCCTAAGTGACTGATGACAAATTTAATTGGAATCAGATTATAGAGTAAGAAAACCTGAAGCTCTATTTGCTGTGTAGTCTTTATTACGCATTCAACACGGAGACCCCACCATGCATTTGGCCAAAAAACACCTTCCCTCCATTACAAGATTTCCCCTCTCTAATGCTTATTAATTTAACAGTAGATTATCTGCTCAGATACATCTTGTGTTTTGGGAGAGTTTTTTTATTAATCGTGTGCACACTGAATTTTGAATCAAAGTCTTAATTAATGCATTTGAATATTTAATTTGAATTGCAGTTTTAGTTTACAATGGTTTTTTTTAGCCTTCCTATATGTTGAACTTTGCCCTTGAATTAATAATGCAACAGAAGTGCATCCTTTAAAATTTTACAACACAAGTAAATAGCACAAACATTTGCATTTATTGTTGTATTAGTATATAGTTAATTTTTTTAAGATGTTCAACGTTTTAGGATTGTATGAAACTGAAACACAACTTAAATGTCTTTGTAAATGTACTTTACTTTATTGCACTTGTTCTTAGAAAAGAAACGTACTTGAAAACGCCCCCTGGAGGACAAACGGACGCCTGACAAAATATGAAGGAATGAGTGCGAAAAGGAAAGAAAGGTTATCATGAAAAGTTTAAGTATTACATGCAATTACATTTGTTTTCCCTGAGTTATATATATATATATATATATATATATATATATATATATATATATATATATATATAGTTTTCCTTGAGTTGAAATAAAAGCGCGCTCGCTGCTGTAGTGGTAATTGTTGCGGGTTATAAATGTGTAGGACTAAAGGCAATCAGCATCACCGACACGCATTTACTTTAGGCTATTTCTTAGCACAAGAATCCAATTCTACGGTTGCTATTCATGGATGTGATAATCTGTGTGAAGATGCATTTACGGTGTGTTATTTTACAAGCAGAACATATTTAGGAAAACTATGGCCCCGCGCTCTCCTTTAATCTTAATCGGATACGTTCACTTTTAATGACACTTTTATTCACATCAAGGAGAAAACATAACCACACAAAGAGAAAAGTCAAGTATTTGCAAGCTCTTCATGTGAATTTAGTAGAGACAAGTGTTTTCAAGCCTTCCATTAATGTGTTTTGTAAAGCTGAAGGAGATGGGTTTTTTTCATGGAGTCATCTCGCCACCCTGTGGCCTCATTTTTCAGACATCCTGTAAATCATCTAAAATCTGTAAATCATCTGTAAATCATCTAAAACATTTCAATGTGTACACTTAGGTGTTACGTATGTTAAGAAGAAATTTACAGATGCTAATTTTAATACATTCTGCAATTCTACAGAGATCTGTTGCTCACATGAATATTATTTTCTGCATTTCTTCTCTTCTCTGTTTCTTCGCTTCTTTCCTAATCTGCCTCTAATAAAACTGCCATAGTTGGCAGTTGGCACTTCTTCTTTTTTCTTTCTTTTATTATTATTATTATTATTATTATTATTATTATTATTATTAATTTAATAAAAGCGTAAAATGCATAAAGACTAAAAATGAAAACTCAACAGAAGGCAGCAATTGTTAACCTACAGTTCTAAAAATGTTTATTTACTTATTTATTTATTTATTTAGGAAACAGGCCGAGAAGATTTTTTTTTTCACTTAGGTTGCTCAAAGACGCCATCTGCTGTCTGTCTGTTTTATCAGTGCACATGTCTGCGCCCTGAGTTGCTGAAGTACAAAATCTCTTCACTTAGTTAATTTCTGTAGTTAATGTTGGTAACTGGTTTAGCTGGGTTAATTCAGAAATTTGAAACTGCCTGCATTTTTTCAGCACCCGTTCTCTTCAATATCACCTCTGCATTAAGATGACATTTACCCCTAAATTTCTGTGAACAGTGAACAGGGGGGCTCATAGTAACTGTGACAGCTTGTCAGTATTTTTCTTCTTTATGTAAAAAGACAAACAAATGCCACTCTTACATAATCTGACAACATTTCCTTTCATTCACACACTCATCCACACTCATTTATATTAATATTCAGTGACTTTTGTAAGCCTTAGTTTTAAATGAATTACTAAACAAGACATTACAGAACACATACAAGCTCAATGAAATGTTTTGAAATTTATAATATATTTTGTTTCAACTTTCATATACTAAAATATGTTTAAAATGTGTTTTGGGGCAATAAAATATATTTCCAATTTTACAGTAGCCTACATTTATGGATTTGCCATGAAATCTCCTACAGAGATCAAAACTAGATTTATAATAATTTAATATAATTTAATAATATTGTAATATTGTTTTCAAGTCAATTAATATGTCAGGATCTTAACATGGCACGGTGTAGCCTTTAGCTCAGTTCCACTACAGGAGGTGTTTCAGCCATACTGTGAGGTTTCTGTGTCCAGCTGAAGTGATTGGCAGCTGATATTATGTGGCAGCAGTAGAGAAAGCTCTGCTCTGACCCGACGCCCTTCAGCAGTCAACACACACAAACACAACACACACACAGAGCAGCGGGACAGCTTTGTGTGTGACATATGTTTATTACACAACTTTCCATAATTGCTCATTCATGGCATTCTGTGGTTAAATATACATTTTTTATTTTATTTTATTTTATTTTATTTTATTTTATTTTATTTTATTTTATTTTATTATTTTATTTTATTTTTTGTATAATAACCAATAAATTACATAACAGAGCATTGTTCTAGTCATGCATTTTAACAGTTAAGTTAAATAATTAAATATTGACCAATGAATTAAAATAATATTTCTTTTAATATTCTAACTCTTCTCTTTCATAGCATTCTAATCGAAGTGATGCATCTGAATCACACAATATAATTATATTAATATATATATATATATATATATATATATATATATATATATATATATATATATATATATATATATAGGCCTATATTTTAATTTGTTAACAATTACAATGCTTTTTAACAATACAAAATCATTTTAATAGCATCAGAGTATAAATTCCATGAGAATAAATGAAGTACTGGACAAATGTTTGGAATAATTCAGACCTGTTGATGTTTTTGGAGAAGAATATAAAAATAAATAAAAATAAATAAATTTAAAAAAAAAAACAACAGTAAAAGTTGCAATATTGTGAAATATTATTACAACTTTAAATAACTAACAAATAATTTTAAATAAAATCATTATAATATGCTGATTTGCTGCTCAGGAAATTTCTGATCATTATCAATGTTGAAAGCAGTTGTGCTTCTTCAATTTTATTTATTTATTTATATATATATATATATATATATTTATTAGCAGGATTTCTGAAGGATCATGTGACACTGAAGACTGGAGTAATGATGCTGAAAATTCAACTTTGCATTACAGGAATAAATTTCATTTTAACATATATTCATATAGAAAACTATTATTTTAAATTGTAATATTTCAATATTTCAATATTACTGTTTATCTTGATCTTTGTGTGTGTGTGTGTGTGTGTGTATGCAGACTTTGTGAGCATAAGAGACTTCTTTTATAAACATTTAAAAATCATTATTATTCCATTATTATTCATTTTGACAACTAGTATAGGTTATGATGGAAAATAAAGACATTTAAAATGTTATTAATGGAACTATTAAATAATAACTCCATGAGTTCTAATAATTATTGCATCAATAATAGAAATACCAGAAACAACATCCCATGTTTGATCTGGCTCTAAAAACAAACAAACAAGCAAAAAAAAAAAAAAAAAAAAAAAAAAAAAAAAAAAAAAACTAAATGAATTACCTCTGGGTATATAATAAAAACTAAAATATGGAATATCACGTTCTCCTTTGCCCTTTTTTTTTAATTAGCTGAACTAATACATACATGCATGCATGCATACATACAGTCTGCTAATCAACTTATAGAAATTATTTACTTCTCGTGTACAAACTTCTATTTAGGTGTTTTTATATGACGCCGAAAGCGTCATGAGTAAAGCATGAGTAAATGTGTTACTGTGCATGTGCGCAGTAATAGCGGCAGGCAATATCAAAATCAAACAGCAGGTGGCGCGCCAGTATAATCTATGACTACAGGTACACCTGATACATCTGAAGCCCTGGGTTACATCATGACGTACGGGATGTAGTCATGTCTTGCTTGCATCACGAAAGAAATTGAAATGTGCATAAATATTGGCATAGCACATAATATTAGGTGATAGGCTATTCATACCTATAGCCTATATTTTCTTGATACATTTATGAAACTAGGCAAATATAGCAAATGTTTAAATGGTTGATTTAAAAAAAAAATCAAAGTGTAACATGATATTTTTATTTTTTAGTAATAAAGCTAATACTAATTCTAATAATATGTGGTGTATCTGTCGGTGTGCTTCCGTATTTACACACCCACAACGGCGGTACGTGTTGCCATATTTTCCAAACGCCCTATATGTGTTTCTGTATAAATATACTGTCAATCCATCTCAGTGTACTATTTAGCCTAAGGATACATTCTAATGCATTAATGCACACGAATGCAGATAAGATGTGTTCTGTTTTTCGTCTATTTTTTGTAAAGACATGGCCATCTGTTCCTGCACAAAAGCCTGAAAATAGTTTAATAAAATGTGTTTCCTTATTTTTTGTTTTTTTTCTTGTAATTGTTCTTTTTGCCTTTTGTGTGTGAGTTTTTAGGTTAGTCAATATCAGCTTAATTAGGCGAGAGCAAAATATGGCCGCAGTCGTGTGAAAACGGTCTAAATCTGGCAAGTTGTCCTCACAGGGGGATTTTTTTCAGAGGATCTGGCGCCCCGCCGTCCGTCGGTCAGTCAGGCAGCTGCTGTTCTACACACACACACACAAACACACAAGAGACACAGGTCTGAATGGTGAAAGGAAGGTAAAAGCGGCTACAGAATCGCCATTTACAGCGGAATGTTCACTCGAAGGGGTTATGGAGACGTCAAGAAATCTACACAGAAAGTTCTGGACCCAAAGAAGGATGTTTTCACGCGTCTGAAGCATCTGCGCGCGCTGTTAGGTGAGTGAGAGTCTGACAGGACTGAAACATTCACAGACAGATTCCCCACAGCACGAGTTTATCCTTATAAAATCAGCTGTTTCGGGGGGTTACATGGCACAGAGATGTTCAAATGGTCGTTTGAATGTGAAACAGGGCTGTAATGTGCGTGTTCCTCCATTTGTGATCGATAATATATGGATTGAATGATTAGCGTTAGCTAGCTTATCGTGCTACATCAACAACAGACCTGACAGCCTGTTATGTGTTAATATATGTACAAAATATATAAACAGAAGACATGACACACTGATGTGTGTGATTAAATATACCAAATATATACAGACATGATATATGTCTGTGAATATATACAGAAAATATGATCAACAGACCTGATAGCCTATGTGTGTAAATATATATGTGACCCTGGACAACAAAACCAGTAATAAAGGTCAATTTTATGAAATTGAGATTTATACATCATCTGAAAGCTGAATAAATAAGCTTTCCATTAATGAATGGTTTGTTAGGATAGGGCAATACTTGGTCGAGATACAACTATTTGAAAATCTGGAATCTGAGGGTGCAAAAAAATCAAAATATTGAGAAAATAGCCTTTAAAGTTGTACAAATGAAGTTCTTAGCAATGCATATTACTAATCAAAAAATAAGTTTTGATATATTTACGGTAGGAAATTTACAAATTATCTTCATGGAACATGATCTTTACTTAATATCCTAATGATTTTTGGCATAAAAGAAAAATCTATATTTTTGACCCATACAATGTATTTTTGGCTATTGCTACAAATATACCCGTGCTACTTAAGACTGGTTTTGTGGTCCAGGGTCTCACACACACACATACATACATACATACATACATACACACACACACATATACATATACATATATATATATATATATATATATATATATATATATATATATATATATATATATATATATACAATACATATATATACACACACACCAAATGACATGTCTGTTGTTTAAAGTTTTTGGTATTAACTCACATCAGACATGATAGACACACACACACTCATACATACTAAACAACAGACGTGACACATAGAAACAGTAGGCATTATACACTGTTATGTCTGTGAATATAAATGCAGAATTCATAAACAACAGACATGATACGCTGATATGTCTGTGAATATATGTGTGTGAAATTATATATATGCATGTGAGCTGTGTTTCAAGCACACACATATTTTTGTTATTCAAATAAGATAATTAATCTTTGCTCAGTTGTGCCATTTATGTGATGTGTGTCAGTTTCTGTGATCAAATGTACTGAGCTCATCCGATCATAAGAGAAACAGGTGTAACAACCTCACTTACTCTGTTGAGCTGACTGTCTGAAAATCATCAGTATTTTTGCACACCATCACTGTTCGCTCACCTGTGATGACTGACTCAAACCTGCCTGCGATATCCAAAAATGCTAGTCTGGTTGGCAGCTCACTGGGATTTCAGCTGCATGTGAAATCTCTGTACTTGTGCTTTGTTTCACCTTTTAAACCTCACTGAGCATCTGATTTTTTTTTTTTTTTTTTTTTTTTTAACCACAGGCTGTTTTCTGTTTTTCACTCTGAAATATATCTAAGTAAATTTTAAAGCAGTCTCACAGAGTTCACTCTTTATATGAACAGTTTGTCAGTGCTTTTCCTGCTGACTCATTTCTGGTCGAGTGTTAGGACAGGTGAGCAGAGGTCACAGGCCAGAGGATGCTGTCTGCGACTTCCCGTGTGTTTTTGTAGTCGTGTGTTAGGAGCTAGATAAAACTGATCTGCCATCAGCTGTTATTAGGGTCTCCATATACTCTCGCCTCGCCTGGTGTTTTCATAAAAGGAAGAATTTCCTCTCACAGGCTGCTTCCTGTGTGGACAGGAAATGAGGATGAGTGATGGAGTTACAGAGAGGCATTAGTGGCCTGATTTTATTTCATTTTTCTCACTTTTCTGTTATATCCTCTGTGCTGTTATTTGTTAGTTTGTTTGATGTAATGTTAAATATGATTTGACATCATTATGTGTTGAATGATGGTCATTTTCAGGTTAATAAAACACATATAGGCAGATCTGCCTAGACAGAAACTTCAGCAGGGTCCTTTTTCCTATTAAAGTAGCTGTTGTTTTAATGCCATTGGCCAAATTTCTTGTTCCTATAAAACAATGATTGCAATGATGTAGTTTTATGCATCATGAACTGGTTTAAATATTAGCTTAAGTTAACAGTAAAATTAGTCATTTCTGCACCCATAGTTAAAAATAATGATCAAAAGTGTCAAAATTGGTAATTAAAAAATAAGTAAGTACATGGCCTCTGTGGACAGCCATGTGTTTGCAAATGGTTAATATCAAAACTGTCTGACAACTACATTTTTATTTTTCAAATATTCAGCTAATCAGTGTTTTAAACTAGTGTTTACTAGACCGCAATCAGATATGTGCTTTACTCTATACTGTGTGTTTAACTAATACACTGACTATAGCTGAACATTAGTAAAGGCTAAATAACATTTTATTGAGTAGTTTGGTTTAATCTTTTATTATTATTAAAATATGCATTGGTCAGCTGGCCATAAATTAGATTTTTTTTTTTTGGTAAAAAAAAAGCAGTTAGAGCCAGTAAAACTTACTGACTGCACATTTAAATCATTACATCATATAAAAATGATGAAATGTGTAATTGCAGGAAACAAATCAGACAAGAGAGTAGATTAACTTCGGTGGGCTTAACCTTGAAAAATGCTGTGTTTTGACGTCTTTCCACGGTTAAAATAAAATACCTTCTGATGTTCATTCGTGTTTATTTCATGCTTTAAGTAAATATGAAAAGATGATCGGTTCACATGCCGCTTGAACTGAGGCACTACAGCAATCTGTCACGACAGATTTAAGAACCACAAAATGGTATTTATTATTTGAATTTCTTAAAGAAGTCTGAGCTAAAATGAATTGATTTTGTTCTTTACTCCAGATAAACACTTTTAAAAATGATGTCTTGTAATTAAAATGTAACATTACCGTGACAGTATTCTGAACATAGCTTTGTAGTCTAGAAATATACAGTGTACTCACTAGGGGTGGGAGGAAAAAATCGATTCACATATGAATTGTGATTCCATCTTCTGCCGATTCGCATCAGTTTACAAATTTCAAAAATACATTCAAAGTTTGAATAATTTTTTTTTTTTGTATTTTATTTTTTTTAATGCTGCTATGTACACACTGCAGATGTTTGGGAGTGCAGGGCTTGACACTTAGTTTTTCCTTAAGAAGCGAATGTGCTTGTTAAAAAGTTTAAAAATTGCATTTAAAAAAAAAAAAAAAAAAAACACTTTTGCAATGCGGTGCAATGAGAATTGATCAAATAATGTGTTTTTCCTTAAAAAAAGCATACAAGGACACATTTACAAGGAAAGGTATTGAATACAAAAATTACAGGTTTTTAAAGATTAGTGCTCTCAATCGATTTAAAAAAAAATGAACTAATTAATTGCACATTTTTTTAAATGAATCATGATCAATTGCGATTAATCACACCTAATATTAAAGTTTTTAAATATACTTTTATATTGCAATAATTTCACATTCAGTCTTCAAATTAATGTAGAAACAACATACAGTATATTTTTAATATTTGTTTAATAGCATCTTTTATGACTGAAGGCCAGTATCACTGATACCAATGCTACTGATGTCTCTATGATTTTTTTTTAATACTTTAACTTTTAATTTAGGTGAACTTAAAGCAATCTTCACATAAACCCATTATAATAAATGTCATATTTATCTGTGCTCTTCAGCAAGTAGGATAAAGTTATCAAACACTAAATTCTAAATTAAATCTAGATGAATCTTTAAAGCCACAAAAGTTATTGATTTCCTCTTCTTTTTTGTTGTTGTTGTTGTTGTTGTTCTTTCAATAGCAGACATCACAGCAGCTGGTGTATTAGGTTATTTTGGAACTGACATGCATCCCTTATCAACTCATTACCTTTTCTGATTCACTTCAGGTCTTAAAGTCTCTACTAATGAGCTGACGAATTAAATCGGGTGTGTGAGATGAGGGAGACGGTGCTGGGCTGCTCCGGGACAGTTCTGAAAACCACTGCGTTTCAGAGACATGTTCTTAAAACAAATCTTAACAAATACTTACATGCATGCACAGTTTTAAGGCAGCTTTAATAGCCTTTTTGGTAACTTCATGACTTAGCTAACTGACGACATAACGAAGACATTGCATGCTCGTGCTTTCTTTTGCGCTTTTATATGAAATGATATACAAGTGCGTGTCGCCGCATTTGTGCATGCAATTGAAGAGCAGTATAATGGTTGACAGGAGAGGGAAATTTGTTTTTACTTACATATTGCCTGACAACATTTCATCTGACCACAGTTCACTGTTGTTCTGCAAATCTCCCTCATCACCTATACCTTTGCAGACATGAGGTTGGAGTGCACTAGGGCTGCACGATATTGGAAAAAACTCACATTGCGATATTTTGTTTTTCTGCGATATATATTGCGATATGAAAAAAAAAAAAAAAAAAAAAAAATCACCAAATGACTTGAATAGCTCTATTTGGAGAGAAAAAAAAATATTGATATTGTAGGTGAGTAAATCAGCATAGGAAATAAACAATTTACAAGCATAGATAAATATAATAGAACAAAGATACAAATGAAATAAACAGTGCTTTGTATTTTTAAGGCAAGTCCAACAGTATTCAGGTGCAGAAATTGAATAATAAAATGTAAAATAACACTGCATAATACAGTCTTCATTGTATAAATTAAATCTAATAAATCTGTGTTAAAGCTACAAAAGTGATTTTTCTCTGTTTTGTTGTTTGATTATGACACAGAAAGCAACAGAGACATTAAACTGCTGTTATTGTTATCCTCTTTCTTTCTCAATTGTTTACCTAAGACATAAGCAACTGTTTTTTTTTTTTTTTACAAGGATACTTGGAGACATGCATTTTGACACGGTTTCGCGCATATGTGTCGTACTACACTGGATGCGGCGCGACACGACGAATCCCCGCCAGTAAACTGATATGCCTCGCTCTATTTATGACGTACTGACACAAAGTTGACACGATTGGCAATGGTCGCTTTGTCGCATCCAGTGTAGAAAGACTTTGGGGCCGTTCACATCTGCAAACGCGTTGAAAACCCCCGCCGCGCCACTTCCTCCTCCTTTCCAAAGTGCTCGGGAGCTTGCGCTTTCCTGGCGCCTGCCGTTGCTAAACATCCGTGATGTGTTCTCCTCGACGACGCGGAAGTTTCAACAAAGGATAAATGGATTTCCAGCACTGAAAATCGCTTGCAGTAGCTCTGCTACTAAATTTATTTAAAAATGGGTATCTCTGTGCAGCTGTCGCGTCCGGAGTAGACACGGTGTCTGTGTGTGAGCAAAGAAAACGATCAGTATAAATATAACGATCAGGCCTACTAAACATCGCACATCCTGCGATGTGACTATCGCGGATGCGCACATCGCGATATCGATGCTGAAACGATATATCGTGCAGCCCTAGAGTGCACATCTGAAAATTCTCCCATTTGATGTGGTCGTAAAGATGTTCTAAAGATCTAAATAAACACAATACTTGTCAAGAAAAAAGAGGCAGAAGCAGTAGTTGTGAGTGGGGTGGCCAACCCTAGCTCTGCCCCTGCATTAATTGCATTAAATGTTTTTAACACGTTAAACTAGGGCTGGGCGGTATATCGAGTTTGTAAGATATATCAATATATTCTTTGTAAGCGATACGGTATGAAGCAATACCGTTAATATCGATATACAGTAGTTTGATACGAGCGCATCTGAAAAAATATCTAGGGAGGACACAGACTGAACTGCTGGGAGAAAGTGCATAATACAATTTGTTCTAAACATGTGACAAGCTTTATACGTAGTGCTTTAAAAAAAAACTCGTAGGATGTAGTAGCCTATAGTTTATAGTTTCATTTTAAAGCAGCTCTGACAGAAAGGCTGCGTGTGCCACTGAAAGAGATGCGCTGTTTAATGTGTTTGAGATGTGCTGTTTTCCTTAATGCATAAATTACATTTCACAGGTATATTCTCCATCTGTAAATGTTAAAAAGCCATGGAAATATTTCCATTTTGCTGTCAAAAGTGCATGAGCTTTTGCTTTGTGATTCTCCGCTAAACTTCACAGACTTCATTCAGAACGAGCGCCGCCACGCGCATGCGCGCCAAATAGATAGCGCTCAATGAAATAGGAGCACAATAACTCTGACTAAAATATAGATTTTGCTGAAATATTTGTAGTTGGACAATATAGGCCTATGTGACGTAGAATTTTAAACCTATAAGTAAGTGTATTTGTATGATAGCACTAACTGTAAAGTGTAATGGGATAATCAAAATAGCCTTTTTACTCAATTAGTCTGTGCTTTTTTTATTTTCATTTTTAGTTTAGTAAATTTAACTTCTGCTTTGAAAGCATTATTTTTGTTTTTAGATTGCAATGTTAATGTTAGAACGTAATGTGATTTTAACCCTTTTTTGCACATAATGTATGCCTACAAGCTTACATTCACTTTGTTTGTTTAATCCAAATACAAAATACCGAGATATATACCATATACCACAAATCAGCCAAAAAATACCGAGATATGAACTTTTGCTCATATCGCCCAGCCCTACGTTAAACTGAAAAAATGAATCTCGTACATTAACGCATTTATTAACATTGCTAACCATAACAATGGAAGGGACAAATAAGATGTCAATATGTCAAAATAGATCTGTGCATTAAGTCATACAGTGTATGCCAGCTCATCAAAATGCATCAGTATTTTTTGACAGATAATTATAAGTTATCTTCACCACAAGTGTTGCTGGATTTTTCTTTGTTTTTATTAGGGCTGCACGATATATTGCATGCGATAGTCATGCGCATCTCATCAGTAAAGCCGGTTCTGTGATTACAAATAAATCTCTATCACCTGTTTTCAGATGGAGCGGCATTTAATACACTGAGCCGTAGTTCATTGACAAGCTACGCAATTCGCGCTCAAAATCGCATGCGATATATCGTGCAGCCCTAGTTTTTATGCTATTTCCATGCACCTTAAGAGTGGGTAAAGTTGCACCAGATTGCACTATTGTATGCAAACTAACAGGCTATATGCCAATGTTTTAATGTTTTAATTTACTTTTTTATTAGCATTAATAATTAACTACTTTATTTAATTTTATTATTTTCCCAGTTAAACAGTTAAATAGTTCCAATAGTTTTTGTTGTGTTACCGTGAAGTTATGTTTTTTTTTTAGCAGTAGCCGTTTTGTGAGTGTACAGTAGTTTAGAGCTATAGAGCTGCTGTGTGTGCATTCACTGGTCATGCGTGGTTGAGCATGGTTGAGTTTGGTAATTAAAGCAGCACCTGATCACACACAGCCTGTCTTTAGTCCCTCCACCAACCCCCATGGCCACTATCATAGTGACAGGACAACAGTCAACACCACAGTCCAGGTCACAGGATGAGGGGGGAAAATCATTTTGCTTCTAGTGCACAGGTGAATATTACACATGCTTTACATTATGCTGTTTTTTCCAGATAGGGTCATTTACATTGAAATATAACACAACTCCAGTAAGATTATTCTAGGGCTGCAACTAACGATTATTTTGATAATCGATTAGTTGGCCTATTATTATTATTATTATTATTATTATTATTATTTCGATTGATCAATTAATCTGATTTTAAAAAAGCCAAATTTTCTTTTTAAAATTTTATTGACAAAAACACTTCCACATTCTGCCCAATGTCCTTCAAACAAACGTGTCAACTGAATGCTATGAAAACAGTGCTTAACAATTTATGAGACCACCTGTCCAGGGTTTTTCCTGTATAGAGAATTATGAGGCGGCCGCCTCCGCCAAATTTTGTGCCGCCTCTGGTTGTCAACAAAACTCAGGCAGGCAGTCAGAGCAAGCATCATTGAACAGTGTCCATTAGTTTTAGTTCATATTTGGAAAAATGCTGATATTTTTATAAACGTTTACCTGATATTTCTTTACACAGAATCATAATTTCTATTCATTTTCCACTGATTTACGCGATCTGATGAGCATTAACTCATAAACTGCATGAATGAATGAATGAATGAATGGCAGAGACGCGCGGTTTCGTTTACTACACACAGACTGAAGTGCGCAACGCTTGCGGTGATTTCAGAGTCTGCCGTCTCTGTAAATGAGGACATAAATACATGAACAACATCTCCAGAACTGCTCTGAGAGTCACTTCATGAGTATTTTACCGTTTCATTTGAGTAAAACTAGCGTCGCACAGAACTGAAAAGGTGTTCACGGCAACCCGTCAAAATAAAAGTTCGGTTTAACTTGCAGTACTGCTACTACTAAAATTATTATAACTTTATTTTTTTAAGTAATGATCAAACTAAATTTCTTCCATGTTTTAATTTTAATAGTAAATCCCCTTTGTTTGCTTAAATAAATGAAGTTTGATTTTCAATAATTTAAAGATAAAAGAAATTAATGTTTTATGCCTTCATTTGATGACTAGACAACACAGAATTTCTGAGGAAAAAGAAAACATTTCATAAGGCTGTTTTAAGAATAAATTAATAAATTTAGTTGCTTTTATGTTTATATTTATTTTATGTTCAATTAATTAGACATGCTACAACAGAATTTGGTAACAATAAACATATGGTGAAAGAAAATAAAACATTTCATAGAGCCCTAAACATGTAATTTTTGTTAAACTTTTAATAAACTAATGTGAAGTTGTATAAGTTTTATGATTTTAATTAATTAGACATGTTTTTCAGGGCTCTAAACTCATTCTTCCCACTGGTCGCACTTGTGCGACTAACTTTCTCAGTTGGTCGCATCAGCACATCATTTAGTCGCAATTTTTTATTTATTTATTTTCATACAACATTTGATTAATCAATGCATGCTGATGAACTTTTATCATAGTTTATAGTTAAATGGTAACAAAAGTGTTCAACCCCTTCTTTTTCATCAGTATTATTTGTGATTTAAATTTTGTGAACAGGAATTCCTTTTTTTTGCTTTCACTTTCACTTTCAAATTCGCGATCTTGGTGTCACGCTTTACAAGAAAAGATAATTGTCTGTTTTGCTTATATCTATACACCTTTCACTTTAAGACTAAAACAAAAGATGGATTCATTGTAATTCTTAATTAAATAGCACAACAACAATAAAACAGTACGTTGCAATGACAAACTAGCTTACATAACATTTATTAACAAAAACGAATAAGACGACGCATGGCATAGGACATTACATGCTGTATTATATACGACTAATAAATTACAGAATGTTTAGCAAACACTGAGGAATCAAATAATAATAATATTAAAAAATTAAGGAAAGCCTCCATAGTGTAACGTGAGGTAAACAGCAAAGATAACAAGCTTTTCAAAATGAAAACAAAAAGAAAAGTACAACTAAACTGTCTGTCGCTGACAGGACTTGCATGTTTTTTTCTACAAGAATACCAACATGTTCACCTTCTCTGGTTTAAGAAGCGATCTTTTACTTTAGCTTGAAAACCAAATCCTCCGTTGCGCTACGTCCGCGACGCACCTTCGCGCTCGTGCTGACGCAGCAAGTATAAACCAGGCTCTACACCTGAAGCACTCGCGCTGAAAGCGCCTCTCTTCACGTGATCAGTGAAATCTGACTCCTGCTACAATGTGCCGCGGCTCTGCAGCGCGCTCTTATGAAGCAGATGCTTTGGAGCAGCGCAGACCATGCACTCGCACAAGTGCGACCACGTCAAATGTTTTGTTGCAGTTGCAGTCTAGATCACAATTTTGGTCGCAGTCTAGAGCCCCGCTTTTTGATTAATAAAATGTAATCTTAAAAATGTAACCATTAAAAAGGATTCCAGAAAAATCTGAAAGGAAAAAAATGGAATTTGGAAAAAAATAAAACTGAATTTGGGAAAAAATAAATCAGATTTCATAGGGCCCTATATTTAACACACAATTATGATAGTAAGAAGGATTCATGTAAGGTTAAAAGAAAATGTTTGTTTTCTAGACACTTTATGTGAATAAATGTATATTAGATCAAAGTGATATGGACCAGGAGACTATAAGGAGTGGATAAAGATTTTCAATTTCACAAAGTGTTTAACAACCTAGTGTTATGTTTGTTCACCTATACTACAAAAGTGTTTTTAGTATATTTTTTGTATTTGTTGTTGTATTTAATTTAATTTGTTTTTGTAAAATGTAATTTTATAATTGTCTTTTTTTTTTCAATCATATAATTAGTATAACACCTAAAATACGTTGTGGGTAAAAAGTGTTTGATTTAGCCAGTTAAAGGGTGGGTACATTGTGTGCACATGATCGAGATGGTACCACCTCCGCCTCATTTTGAGCCAGGAAAAACCCTGCTTTCATAATAAAGAGAAAACACAAATCTTTTGGGAATCTGTCAGAAAATTGTTTGAATCTAAAAATGTCATTGTCATTTATTGGGCAAATAACAAACTAAGTAGACTAGTATTTATTCACAATAACAAAAATGCCTTTCCTCCTATGCCTTTCATAACAGCTTGCATTCTTGCTGGCATTGTTTATGTACTTTTTTACTGTAATTGGGTATCTAAAAAAAAAAAAAAAAACACTATGTAGTGCTTGACTATTTTTGTAATAATAGATAACATCAACAATTATATTATAGCACTAGAAATAGCCAACTACTGTTACTAAAGAGCTTACGCATATTGGAGGACTAACCAATACAGAAAGCTAAAAAAAATATTTTGGTAATCACCAATACTGTTAGTTTAGAGCAGCAGTGGCAAAACCTTACATAATTTGTTTAAAACCTTAGGCTACATAAATTTGTTTTAATAAATTTATTAGGCACTGTATAGTGAATATAGTTTAAATGTCTACATTAAAAGTTAAAATAATAATAAATATAATAAGGATGAATAAAAACAAACTCAGTTTTAACCAACAGGTAAGAGTAATTTTCTGCAGGAACATGTGTTGACTTTGATCACAGTCATTACTGTCATTTCTTTATCCTGTAAAAGGCGGTTCCATCTGTCTGACGCGCGTGCACGCGCCCGCCGCGCCGGCGCTCATTCAGTAAAGATTTACTATCAGGACGGACCTTTATGCAAAAATGGAAATGCTCACGTGAATTTGTGACATTTACAGAAAAGGATATATCCGTAAACGGAAAGTTTTTTGCGCTGAGGATGAACACGCATCTGTCAAAGCGCCTGACAGGGCAAGCCATTACGCTAATGCATAGGCTTAAAGTTTAAAATAAAGACTTCTCATGGTTTGGGCAGCTTGGATCACGTACCTCTCCCGCAGCATCTCATTCTGTTTCCTCCACTATTTTTAGATGCATTTTGTTGATAGAAATGCGTTATTCATTGCTGTAATTTGACGCGACCGGCTGAAGTTGGACGTGCGCTGTGGGCAGACCCAACTAATCGATAATGAGAATCGTTGTCGATTATTTTCATTAACGATGATAATCGATTTTATCGATTAGTTGTTGCAGCCCTAGATTATTCCACTGTTAGGTCTGCAAACTAAACCTTTGCTATTTTCTTTAATGCACATACTAACATTAAAAACGTCACGAAAGTAAACAATCCCTTAAGAAGTATGTTCACTCAGAACATAAGCTCTGATATAGCGAAGTGTTTTTTTATTTATGCATATGTGTGTGAGTGTATATTTTAGTGTTACACGGTAGTATTGCCATAGCCAAGCCTCAAAAAAGAGGTGCACGTTAATGAATAGTGTAAAATATGGTACTGATGCTAAACCCATATTTAGAGTGATGCCTGTGGCTCGAATGTGGCAAAGGCATGTATTGTTCAAGCCTAATTCTGCTTTGTAGGAACTTTAGATGGGTTTGGGTTTGTTTGAAGCACAAACTAATTCTGGTGAACCGTTCTGAGATCACTGAAAGCAAACTCAAAGTCCCTTTGAGGTAAGACATTTTACTTGGCAGCCATCTTTGAAATACCTTTTGGAGAGCTTTTTCAGTCATGCAAGTTACAGCTCCTTTTTCTTTTAATGGGAAAACATCAAATTCTTCAGAGCTGTTCACCAAGCTTACAATTAAATTTCATATTTGAAATCACCAAATTTGACAAAAACTATCTCATAAATTTTGGTTCTTAAGCCCAAAGTATACATCTGTTTTTATTCGCATGCAAGGGTCAGCATACAGTGTGCGACACAAATTTTGTCACCACAATAGTATGCGCGTACTGTACCGCACCATCCAATTTTTGTAACCGTGCGTACTTTGTACGCACAAGTCGCACATGCGCATTGACTTGGTTTTGCACTAATCAGTTGTTCCGGAAGGTGGCAACACTGGCCCAGGCCACTGTTTCACAGTAGAAAACGAAACTAAAGAGATGGAACAACAACAAAATAGCATAGACTAAAACAACAACAGATGGCTGCATTGGCAAGTGCTTGTGTGAGAGATTTATGAAATAGCAGCAACTTTAGCTTAAAAGAGTACAAAGACATTTTTATCGGTCATAACTTCTGGAGAAAAATCGAACAGACATTGGACTAAGATGAAGCTTTTTAGAGCACATGTGTCAACCGTCTGTATTCACACACACTATCAAATGGAGTATACTTTGAAATGCTGTGCTTTCGACTG
The DNA here is from genome assembly GCA_039654775.1 of Spinibarbus caldwelli. Classification (NCBI taxonomy): domain Eukaryota; kingdom Metazoa; phylum Chordata; class Actinopteri; order Cypriniformes; family Cyprinidae; genus Spinibarbus; species Spinibarbus caldwelli. The sequence goes on from CM077251.1 coordinate 28,793,592, forward strand.
TACTCATATGCTAAGGTACACACAAAAAACGGAAGTATACTTTGGGCTTCATACTCAAGTAGCGTTACAAAAAGGCTTATTTTTTAGGCTAGACCAGCCAATGTGCCTTTTTATCTTGGGCTTTTGTTAAATATTAATACCCATAATTAATTATGATTTAATTGTCATATCGTAATAATTTAGTTTGAAATATTCATGGAAAATATGATGAATTCAGTTATTTAAGGATAGATGAGCACTTGTTTCCCTGTACAAGGTTACCAGGAAGCTGATTTTAATCTATTTCCATGAGTCCTGCATTTACATGTAGGTTTGAATGATGCAAATCATCGTCTGGCCTTCGTCCTATTAGAAGTTCCTGCAAACCTTGGATTTGGTTAAGGACAGAGCTGCATAGAAATCCATCTGTCAGTCTCAAGGCCACAAATGTCTCTACCAAGCATGTTATGATTATTATTTTATTGTTTATTTATAATTTTGTCTTTTACTGAAATTCTGACAGTTGTTTTTTTGTCCTGAAAAGCCAGACTTAGACGATTGGCACAAAGTCCAGATGGGAAGAGAACATCTGAGTGACATCTAAAGTGACTAACTACAGTTAGGTTTGTTGCTGATGGACAGACAAATCTGAAACTTATGATAGAACCCAGGGCTTGACATTAAGCATTCTCATGTGGTTGTCCTTCGGACAAGTAAATTTGTCATTTACTTGTCCGAGTATAAAAGTTACTTGCCCGGAGAGATTTTTTTTTTTTTTTTTTTTTTTTAATTGAGTTAATTGAGTTATAAATATAATTATTTATTGTAGTTATACAAAACACATTTAGTTTATTTAGTTAGATTTTTCTTTTTAAATAAAGTGTGATAACACTGTTATATTTTAAAATAAAAAGGGAGTGTTAATTACAAATATAATTATTTTACATTAAACTTAAAAATAAAATGCCAATATTTACTTTTTTTTATATATATATATGAATTTTCAAACTTAAATTTTTATTTTTTTAATTAGTTCAATTTAATCAGACAATTAGTATAATAAGACATTTGGGCTGTTACCAAACAAATGAAATCAGTATCAACAAAATTCATCTTTCCAATACAGAGGAAACACAGAAGCTGCATCTGAAGTGGAATAGATATATTTACCCACTGTTTAATGCAGCTCTGAAGGACATGGAATGCTTTAAACTGCAGTTACAAATGAATAAATAATGTTTTGATTCATAAAACGTTGAATACTGATATTTGAAATTATTTAAAAAATGAAAAGATACTGTAAATGTGAAATTAAAACCACCAGTAGGTGGCATCAAGTCACTGTTTATAAGTGAGTCATTGCGACTGAACTGAATCATTTAAACGATTGATTCATTCAGGCACGAAACGCTGTCATGTTGCTCAGAGACGCAAAACAGCGCTGTGGCTGTGTTTGGAATTATTTTTGTTGGTGAAACAGAGCAGAAACAGGCAATATGGTGTCTAAAACGTAAGTCTCTTAATGTTAACTTCTTGTTTATTGAACTGTTGCATAAAATCACATTTGTAATCATGATGGTTTTTGGAGCAAAAAAAAAAAAAAAAAACGCGCTCGAACTTCGTGTGAAACTATATGAAATTATATAAATATATACATTTTCTGCTCCCATGTCTTGCATTTTCTGATCATTCTTCATGCATTGTAGTACTGAATCATGCAGTGAAAGAACGCATTCGCACGTGCGCTAGTCTAACCTAGACGACTTTATGTAATGTATGCGTGCACTCTGTAGGTGTGTTTTGTTTGATTCTTGCAGTACACTCGTTAAAACAACAATTACGAAATTATCGCAAACGATATATATATTGCACACCCCTATAACAAAGGCTATTTCATAAATAAAGGCAGTCATTACTGTTTTTGGTGTTGACTTTTTCAAGTTACTTGTCCAATTGGGCAAGTAAATTTCTCTTTCACTTGCCCGTCCAAAATATTCATTTGTCCCGGACAAACAGACAAGCGTTAATGTCGAGCCCTGGAACCATAATAATACAGCAAAAACATCTCATTTATAAAACACCATAGCAGTTGACCACTTGAATGGAAAATACAGATAAAAATCATGGAAATGGTGCACCAGCCAATCACCGATATTTTAATAAGATTGGCTGATACCATTCACTGATAATTATTTTTAAAGGGATATTAATTAATTAGTTAATTATAAGCTGTAAGTGGCACTTGTTATACAAAAAATAAAATAAAATAAATATGAATGGTTATGAATAGTTATTTGGTTGCTATCAAAGATCATCGTGAAACTGGCAACCAGTGAATGCCTTAAGATCAAACTGCCCCAGTGAGAAGTTATTGATGTCTGTGACTTGTTTGATGTGGTGTTTTGTTGTGATGTAGATGTGAGTGTCTGTGAAAGTCTAACACCCTGTCTGTTAATCCACCTCACATCAGATCTGCTGCTGTTGTATTTGGAACATGAAGTACTTGATTTTGAAGATGATGATAAACCTCAAATATTTCTGTACGTTGCCAGCTCTATTGTGAAAAGGGACGCTGTACAGGTTTAGTGACTTCAGAAGACATTAGGAGTGGCGTGCTTCTGCTGTTCCTACTCTGATGACATCTGAGCTCACAATGAGTTGATTTTAGGGAACTGTAATGCTGGAGGAATAGAGGGAGTGGTATAGAGCGTCCCTCCTGTTCCTGCTCAGCAGGCTGTGATGCCACTCCTGTCCATTATTCCTGTCCACCCAGTGCTCAGGTGCTGTTTACTGGTATAATAGGGACTGTTTTCATCTGTGTGGCTTTAATGCAAGAAAGATGAAATGTCAGCTAGCATTAAGATTCCCTCTGTCAGGAACAGTGGCTTTCAGTGGTTTCCAAAAGTAATTGAAAGCAGTAACTTTAGTGATACAAAGATGCCTGGGATTTTGAAATGTATCTTTTCCTTGGTGTTATTTTCTGTTTTGCTCTGGGTAGACTTAACACTCAAAGTTGGAATATCAAAAGTACCGTTCATTGTCTGACAGATGGCAGCTTTCTGAATCTTGGACTACCATACTTTTGCACAGGCTGTCTGCCTTGTGCCGAGTGATTGCACGCTGCAGAAATCTGCATGTGTGCTCTTCAGTTTCTCTTCAACAACAATTGCTCTTCTTGTTAAAAATGGCCAATTGTCAGTGTGTGTGTGACCAGGACTGGCTTCTGTTATCTTGTCACAGTGCTCTGTGTCGTTTGTTATTGTTATTATTCTGGTTTATTTCTACATCTTATTTTTTAAACTCTTAGCATTTCATAATACTTCATCATACTTAACAGTGACATAAATTTGCGACTTTCAGCTTATTCATGTCAAAATTGATTGAATGATTTAAACTTACCATTTAAAATGTTGCAGCCTGACTTTGCTCTAAAACACAGATCTCATGAATTTGACTAAAAAAGGTTTGCAACCATGGAAAATGTTAGGTAGATGGACAATACAATTTATTAAAAAAACAATTAAAAAAGGATTAGGATTAGATGATATGAAAAATTGTTTTTGTTCCTTTGCTTAAAACTTTTTCCCAAGTGTGGTTGAGAATTATTATCTGTAATGACTTTGAAACTAGAAACAAAACAGGCATTGTAATATTGTTTATTTGTACAGCACACTTTACTTATGGGTTCAGTCAATTGCTTCAATATATCCCTCAAATTGCTTTTGGCTGCTCTTGATCATCTTATTGAGCGACACAGCAAATTTGCTACAAAACATGAACAAAAGCCTAGATTAAATCAGTTCATCATACGAAGCGATTATGCTGTATTGCATCATTAGTTTCATATGGATTACTTTCACAATGTCTTTTTGTACTTGCATAAACGTTTTGGTTGTGTGGACTTGAATGAATGGACAAAAATGATGAGGAAATATTAAAAATATATTTCTTTGTATTCTGAAGATGAAATGAAGTCTTTGCAACAACGTGAGGGCGAGTAAATGACAGAATTTCTATTTCTGAGTGAACTATCCCTTTCACAAAACATGTTCCGTGGCAATGGCTGAATACTTGTGATCAGGTTACCTGTGAGGAATTTTAATAGCTGTAAACTGGGCTCATCATTTCATTGAGATCTATGAGCGCGACCTCAGTAAAGAGCCTCTGAGTGTTGGGAGAGGAAGTTAAAGTGCTGTAGTCTGATGATTACAAACCCTGCCAGTTAAAAACACATGCAAGGCAGCATGTGACCGACACTACTGTTGTTTGACTTTACTACAAGGTCAGTGGGACCTTGAAACGAAGCATTTTCTTCAGCAGGGAGATTCCCGTCTTTTATAATGCTGTATTTGCCTCATGAAGAGCAAACAAGCAGGCCTGTTATATTGAATAGTTAATGCTTTTGTTATTGGGCTTATTGATGTTGCAGGGCTTTTTTCTTCACCTCCTGCTGTCAGACAGGTGAAGCTTTATAAAGGCCACACTTGTCGGTTACAGCTTTGCATGTTTTTAGATGCTTTTGAAGAATGGCTTCTGGCTGGCATTGTGATGAAAGCTGTCTGTCCCACTGAGGATGAAGAATTGATTATTTGTGTCTGAAAGTTGATGCCGTTCCAAGAATCTATCAGTGTTCAGAGTGGCTGCTGCTCGCTGTATTAGAGTGCTGTAAAAGCCCCAGAGTTCGCCATATCTTTATTGCCCTTTGCGTTCATATCTGTTTAGCTCCAGCTGACAGGCATGGATTTGTTATTAACCCCTGTCACAGTGTGGTCAAAAGCTGCTGCCTCTGCCGGTTTCTCAATTTACTTAATAGTCTGTTGCAGAAAGACGTTTTGTTGTTGTATGTTGTAATGTTGTAATTTTCTGCTGGTGTATTGTATTCAGTTTTTTTTTTTTTTGTCAATATTTCAAATAGTTTTTATTTGTAATTAAATGGTGAGCTGAGAAATAGGGCTGTGGAAAAAAATTCGAATTTTGAATATTCGTCGAATTTAACATAAAATTCCACATTCGAATGCAAAAACGCTGCATTCGAATTTTAAACGCGTGTCAGGCAGCCTTATATGTGGCACACAAGATGCGATGACGATGTAGGTGTCGTTGCATTTTAATGCTTTTTTTAGTCTATCCAGTTGAACCCACTGGATGCGGCGCTGCTCATTCAAAATATTGCGGAAAAAGAGAACATCAATGCGGAGAAGATGTTGTTTATGTCAAAACTGAAACCAAGCCGTTCACACAGAACGCATATTTATCGCATTTTCTAGAGGGAGATCTATCACCGTTGCACTCACGTCTCGCACAAGAGAGCGGCATGTTTAGAAAGCCATGTAAAATTAATGTAAGTTCCATTTTTAAAAAACATGTCTCGAGACTTTATGGCGGTTTTTCTGCATCCCACTGCATCTCATGTTTTTATATGAAAAAAAGTAGGCTACTCTTTGTGATTGGTTTTCGGTATTAAACTATACATACTTACATGATGCTTGTTGTTTCTAATTGTTTCAGCAACGTAATTAATTATATAGGGTTTATAAACATTATTTTAAACATTAAGCACTTTTTTCAAAGATAGTCTTCTTTTTTATTGCTTTGAAGAAACGTGCTAATGCGTACGGTAATATTTTGCTCGATGCGCCTTCTTGTGGCCTCAGGAGAGAAGCCAAAAGCTTTTTTCCCCCCTAACAGAAATTATGCCTTTTAAATTCAAATATAATTACTGCAACATTTGGGGTATGTAATACAACCATATTTTCCACAGTGTGCCTGCACATAAGCACCGTTGCAACTAGGGATGTGCGCTACGACTAATTTGACTGTCGTTTAAACGGAAGTTTTGTATACAACTAGTCGGCTAGTCTAAAAGCTAGAAACCCCCAAAAAATGTCAAAAAAAAAAAAAAAAAAAAAAAAAAAAACTGTGCGTGTCTATATAATAGGGGTGTCAAAATTAATCGTTGCAGTAATAGACCATAATCGATTATAGCCTATCACGTCATTCGTATACGTGCTTGTCACGTAAGTATTAAAAATGCACTCTCTATTTAAAAATCTGAGTTTTTCTTTCCGTATATGGCATGTGTGTGCGCTATAGAGACAAACACGGTGGGCTTCATTGTACAGAATATGCGCTATGAGACATGTGCGCATTGCTTGACAGTGCTTCCACTTGCTGTTATTTTAGTCTTTTACTTTAGATATTTTCATTTCTGCCGTTTGGAATGCAGTACATATTAGATGCACGAAACTCACGTACTGACAGATTTTCACGTTTGAAAGTCTTGTTGTGCTTGTTTGTCCTGAAGCTTGCGGCTGCGGTTAATTAATATATTAATTAATTAACTAACATAATTATTTTAAAAAGTAGCCTGCTTATATCATTTAATAAATACTGCATGATGTAGCCTATTAGAATGCAGAAAATTCTAATCCAAAATTCAAGATATGGGGAAAAAGACCCTGTATGAGTTTTTGTCTTATGTAGTATGATGTATCACACGAGCAAAAGTGCTATTTTTTCCAGAAAATCTGCACAGTGCATGTGTGATAGATTTTATACAACAATGCAGTAAACAAGAAGTTAATATTGTGAGTTATGTTACAGACAGAATATTGGTTTTGCTCTATTTTGCCAATGAAAATAAATCCAAACAAAGTCACAGTCTCTGAGTAACACACAGCGGTGTTTCGCTACTGAATGAAACCAGTTTTTTTTTTTTTTTTTTTTTTAATCATTTTATATTTCAATATATCCAGTTAATAACAATAATATTTATTGACCAAATGTAAAAATTAGACATAAAAGGTGATGCATACATCTACTTAAAGGGTAGTTCACCAAAAATAAAAAATAAAATAATTTAAAAATTAAAAACCTGGTTGACGGTAGCCATTGACTTCCATAGTATTTTTTTTTTTTTCCAGATTATTTTTTTTCTCAGTATACATCATACTGCCATACTTCCCATGTGCTTTATGTTTGCTTGCTTGCATTCAGTCACTTCAGTCCAAAGTGTGTGTGCTCGCAAGTTTAATCAGTGGTTCAGGACATATGTATGTATTTATTTATTTTTTACATGAGATGGTTTGGTGTGTAGAGTAAATGCTTTAGAATTGCTTTGCTAAAAAATATATATCTGTGTTTCACAGACCAGTCTAGTCCTAGTCTGTGATTTCAAGCCTGAGAGTTCTACTTTGTTATCAGTGTTTGATCACTCAGAGAATCTGCTCACTTTGAAAAGCTGTTATTTTCTCCCTGAATGCCCCGCTCTGAATTTTTTATATGCCCATCAGGTCTTGCTGTAGGTTTTATTTTTTTCGCTTTCTGTTCCTGCGTGGTAACTTAACAGATGCTGCTGGGCCCGTGGTCATGCCTGCAGGAAACAGCCGGCTTGAAACATATAGCCTATTAGGAAACAACTCATAACTCATTCTGCAGATTTAAGGCCTCTGTGTAAAACATGCCATCAGGTCTGTGTTTTGTAAAATGAGATAAATCTTTTTTTTTTTTTTTTTTTTTTTTTTTTGTGGAGAAGCAAGAGATGTTAAACAATGAAATGGTTAAATGAGAAGTAGAAGGAATTTTTGGCCTTGGGGGTGTAGAAAGCAATATCCCTGCTAAGGGCTTGAAATCAAATCAAGAGCTCTGCAGTTAAGCATATCTCATAACCAAGCTGCGTGGTAAATAAGCTGGTTGCTTTAATTTGTTTTTCTTTGAAACCTTGCTTGTGAATTCTCAGATTTTGACTAATAGTAGGGATTTTCACACTGTGCTAAACTCCTGGTTATTATCGTTCTAATCTTTGTATTTAACCCTGGGTAAAGGAACATTTCACACTTTTAGACTTTAAAAGGGGGTTTAATGAAGCCATTGTTTGGAGCAGGATTAGCACTGTTTTGTGGTATTAACTCTTCACTTCAGTGCCAAAGAATGTTAACCCAGGGTTTGGGAACATACAGTGTGAACCGTCAGCTTATGAATAGCCAGGATTAGTTGACCATTGTGCTGCCACGCCACACATCGAGTTCTCACTCAGTGAAAAATACATCGCGAAGTAGGGCTTTGCGATTAATCGAAATCGCGTCGAAATCGCGATTTGAGACATTGCGATTTTCTAATCGCAAAGCCTGCGATGTGGACGCAATAATACTCTGTTCCAGAGCATATGCGTGAAAGCCTTGAGTGGCAGTCTTACTAACTATAGAGTGAGCACACCTCCGTCCGTTCTCCCCAATCAGCACTGCTCTATCCAACTGCGCAAACACCCACCATTAAAAAAAAAAACAAAAACAAAAAAAAGCAAAGCGAGAGAGAAAGTGGGATTATGGCGTCTACAGGGTCAGATCGATAGTTAGGCAAATTAAAACTAAAGAAAAACATATGTAACTTCAGCTTCGAAATGACAGACAACGAACAAAAAAGGTAATTTGCAAGAGCTGCGTCACAATGCATGTCAAGAGCTCCTTTATCGGTTCTGCTTTCAGTAACATTACTGGAGAATAAAAGATACATTCTTAGATGATTTTATTAGTACTTGAACGTTATCTTATACATTTTATCTCCCCAACAGATTTTGAAATAAGTTTATAATGCATGTTCGATATTTCCAATTCAGAAGACCGCACACACAGCCTAATGGTTCTCATACTTGCTCCTCTCTGCCCCACGCGGCACTAATCCCGTGTCACGGACGAGCCGTTCACACTTGCCGCACTCATGCAGCCTGTTTCGTAATGCTTGTTTATACTCGTGCTTGGCTCCGCACTGCAATCTTTACGAGCGCATCTGGCAATATGGATGAGGCTTGACGCACGCGCGCAACCTGTGTCAGCTTAGGGCTGCAACAACTAATCGATAAAATCGATTATTATCGATAATGAAAATCATCGACACTGCTTCTCATTATCGATTAGTCGGGTCTGCCCACAGTGCATGTCCAACTTCAACCGGTCGCGTCAAATTAACGTTACAGCACTGGATAACTCCTTTCTATGGCCAAAATGCATCTAAAAATAGTGGAGGAAACAGAATGAGATGCTGCGGGAGAGTTACGTGATCCAAGCTGCACAAAATATGATAATTCTTTATTTTAAGCTTTAAGTTAATGCATTAGCGTAATGGCTTGCCCTGTCAGGCGCTTTGACAGATGCGTGTGCTTCCTCAGCGCAAAAACGTTCAGTTTACGGTCATATCCTTATCTGTAAATGTCACAAATTCACGCGAGCATTTCCATTTTTTGCATTAAGTTTAAATATTTACTGAATGAGCGCCGGCGCGGCGGGCGCATAAACGCGCGTCAGAGAGGGATTAATATTCAGTGCAAAAGCATTCATTGTGCTGAAATATCTGTTGTTGAACATTAAATTAAGGTTTAAAAGTCAACACGTAGTGCACGTATTTATGAGAGTAGGAACTGTAAAGGGATAACCGCGTATAGTTGTCTGAATATAAATATCAGATGCTTCATAGCCGCCTTTTACAGGATAAAGAAATTACAGTAAACGTGACTGTGATCAAAAAGTTGGTTAACACTGAGTTGGTGTTTTTATTCGTCTTTATTATTTTTATTATTATCTTAATTTTTGATGAAGAGATTTAAACTATAGGCCTATATACAGTGCTTAAATTTATTAAAACAACTGTATTTAAGGTTTATAACAAATAATGTAAGCTTTGTGCCACTGCTGCTCTAAACTAACAGTATTGGTGTTTACTAAAATCATTTTTTAGCTATCTGTATTGGTTAGTCCTCCAATTATGCATAATCTCTTTAGTGACAGTAGGCTATTTCTAATGCTATAATATAATTATTTCTGTTATCTATGAAAGAATGAAAGAATGAATGAATCATTTATATAGCGCTTTATTGTGTATTGCCATACACCCAAAGCGCTTTACAATCATATGGGGGGTCTCTCCTCAACCACCACCAGTGTGCAGCATCCACTTGGATGATGCGACGGCAGCCACAGGACAACGGCGCCAGTGCGCTCACCACACACCAGCTACAGGTCGAGAGGAGAGAGAGAGAGAGCCAATCAAGTGGATGGGGATTATTAGGAGGCCATGATTGATAAGGGCCAGTGGAGGGAATTTGGCCAGGACACCGGGGTTACACCCCTACTCTTTACGAGAAGTGCCATGGGATTTTTAGTGACCACAGAGAGTCAGGACCTCGGTTTATCGTCTCATCCGAAAGACGGTGCTTTTTGACAGTATAGTGTCCCCGTCACTATACTGGGGCTTTAGGACTCACACAGACCACAGTGTGAGCACCCCCTGCTGGCCTCACTAACACCTCTTCCAACAGCAACCTAGCTTTCCCAGAAGGTCTCCCATCCAGGTACTGACCAGGCTCAACCCTGCTTAGCTTCAGAGGGCAACCAGTCTTGGGCTACAGGGTGATATGGTTGTGGCAAAAGATCTATGAAAGATTTTTTCAGATACACAATTAGTCAAAAAGTAGCTAAACAATGCCAGCAAGAATGCATGCTGTTATGAAAGGCAGGAGGCTATTTTTTTTTTTATTATGTGAATAAATATTTAGTTGTTTCTGTTATTTGCCCAGTAAATGACAATAACATTTTTAGATTTTAACAATTCTTTGACAGATTCCTAAAATATTTGTGTTTTCTCTTTATTATGACAGGTGGTCTAATAAATTGTTAAGCACTGGATGTTTTCATAGCATTCAGAAGGCATGTTTGTTTGAAGGACATTGGGCAGAACGTGGAAGTGTTTTTGTCAATAAAATAAAAAAGAAGAAAATTTAGCTGATTAATCGATTAATCGGAAAAATAACCGGCCAACTAATCGATTATCAAAATAATCGTTAGTTGCAGCCCTAAGTCAGCTCGCGCCTGGCTCCGCGTTTAAAACGAATGTAACTGCTTGCTAATTTCACTTGGATGAAATGAAACATTCAGCACATTTTCCACTTGTTCTTAAAATCCCAAATACTTAAAAATCAATATAAATCGGACAAATTATAAATAAATCAGCCTATGTAACATATGTAATACTTTAATAATTGACTACAGAAATATAGTTCATTTATATAAAAAAATAAATATTTCCTGTGAAACTCAGTAATTAAGTAAATTCTGTAAAAGTAGTTATACCATTATAATCTTCCCTGCTGAAAAAAACAAAAAACAAACAAAAACAAAAAAAACACGAGATGCGACGACGTTGCCACTGTCATTGCATTTCAATGCTTTTGTTAGCCTATCCAGTTGAACTCACTGAATGCGGCGCTGCTATGTTGTTCATTCAATATATTGGGGAAAACGAGAGCATCAGTGTGGAGATGTTGTTTACGGCGAAACTGAAACCAAGCCGTTCACACAGAACGCATATTTATTGCATTTTCTATAGGGACATCTATCACCGTTGCACTCGCGTCTCGCACAAGAGAGACAAAGAGTATAGAAGCCCAAGAGGCGAAACTCAATAGAACGTTCCATTGCAACAGCGGCGCCCAGCAGCAGCCCTGCGCTTCTGCCATTCTGGAGTGAAAGCGACTCGCAGTCCACTAGATTCTAGCTGTCGCTATAGCAAATATCAGCTGATTTGTTTAAAAAAAAAAAACGTGCATTAAAGCTGAAATACAGCCTGAATGATGACAACAATGACGTACAATCACTACACTAGTGATCATCAAATCCTTTTAGCGGTTTATTTTACAGACTTTATTTTAAAGTCTTCCCTTTTTTTCACAAAACATTTTGCTCTCTATAAACCATGTCTGTTTCGGCTGAAAATATTTCAAGTTCAAGTGTTAGCATTATAAACACTGAATTAATACCAAAATATGAAATTAAGTAAATTTAATGACAGAAAAATTAGGAATGTTGGACAATAAATATATAACAGGAATATAACAGCTTGACAGTAAACTGTTTTTGCAGTATTGTCTTATATTAATGTCCGTTGAAGACTGTAAAAAAATAAATAAATAAATAAATAAAAAAATAACCTTTTTATGTAAAAAACAAAACAAAAAAGAAAAACACATGTACAGCCACTTTCTCCAAAATTGTTTAATTATTTAATTATGACAGACACAGCAATGCATTATGTTCTAGATCATCGTGTTTGTAGTGTGGATTAAAACTTACAATATATATTTCAGACCTAGTGGAGTAATAGTAAATAATAATATAGTAAGTAATTGTAAATGTGTAAAGTTGCATAAGCTCATTATAACTTAAACTCATTATAGTATCATCCATATAAATCATTATTATGTTTTCTATGGCTAGGACCTGCAGTTCCTAAAAGGAATTAAGTTTACTTCTAGCCTAAAAACAGTTAAAGTTAGCAAGTGCATAAGACAGCGCTACGTCCCACTTCAAAACACACAATATCTTTTACACTTTTGTGAATATTCACCTGTCAGTGTCTTTGAAAAAATGATGAAAGGCAAGATTTTTACTGTCACACTGATAGTTTTTGCAGTGGATTGCCCAGCATTGCGTTCTTTTATTCCACTTTGACTTCTCTTTCATTGTTATTTGGTCTATTTCTGTGTATCTGTGCTGTTGTCCAGTTGGAATTTTCACCCCAAAATGGCGGCTGCGCTACCGAAGCGCCACCTAGTGGCTGTTACCCAAGACCCATCAGATTTTCGCCTCTTGGTCTTCTATACTCTTTGAGAGAGACGCATGTTTAGAAAGCCATGTAAAATTAATGTAAGTTCAACTTTTAAAAAACATGTCTCAAAACTTTATGGCTGGTTTTCCCCATCCCACTGCATGTCAAGTTTTTAAATGAAGAAAGTAGCCTACTCTTTGTGATTGGTTTTCGGTCCTTTGTATTAAACAATACAAACATGCATGGTGCTGTTTTTTTTTTTTTTTGTAATCGTTTAAGCAACTTTATTAATTATATATGGTTTATAAACATTATCTTAAACATTATACACTTTTTTCAAAGATAGTCGTGTTATTTTATTACACTTTTAAGAAACGTGCATAATATTTTGCTCGATGTGCCCTCTTGTTGCCTCAGGAGAGAAGCCAAAAGCTATTTTCCCCCTAACTGAAATTATGCCTTTTAAATTCAAATATAATTAGAATTTTAATAATATTTAAGTAGAAAATTCGAATTTAGTTTTTCAGTCATTTTGACAGCCCTACAACAAAATAATTAGGCTAAAACTTTTAGTAATATGGTTATATAGGGCTTGAGACTCATTCACTCATTCACTTTTTCATTTCTCTGTGTATCTGACCATTAAAGCGCAATGCGTCGCTAAAGAGAACTGAATTCAGGATCGCATGCTGTCTGAGAGAGGCTGCTTTCTGTGCACGTGCTTCAAGTGTGCGTCAGTCAACGTGAGAAATGCACAGATTTTTTTAAACTCTCTTTAACGTCAAGAACATCCTGCAAGTTATTTTCTCACTCATGCATGTTCTTTTTGCAAACACTGAATTGTTTACATCAGCATTGCAATGCATCGTAAATATGTAATTTTACTCTTTAATTTCACTTAAATTACAGACGGCTGTGTTGTAATGAAAATATATGTGTATTGGAATGCGCAGGAAAGATGACATAAAACTAGAAGAGCCTTCTTGTGTGCCCTCTTGACATTATCGTTTTCTCGCTTTCATCACATTCACTTTTCTTTTCATAGAATGGTTTGCTAAGCTGAACAACCAATCAGAGTGATCTCTCTCACCAACTGCCCAACACCAATTCAACATGCTCAATCAGCCAAAAAGCTGCAGACGGGGTCTGGCTAGTGCAAATGGTGTAGAATACACCACAAAAACTTAACTGACAGACCCTAATTTGTGTGTATGCACTCTTAGTGAATGAGATGTATAGTCTGGGGCCTCTGAGAGACTTCTCACTGTACCTCAAAACACATTAAGAAAAGATAATTTACAAAACTGTTGTCATTTACTGCTGGATGTGGATCTGATCCTGAGGACTGATCTCAATTTGTGTAAGGCATTCACAGCGTCAGGTGGTCTCTGTCATCACACTGTCTGGAAAGTAACCCTGACGAACAGTCAGACCCAGAGCCAACTATCAAATTAGACAGGTAACTAAGGCTTAGTTTGCACTTCACACAAATATGTTTTCACATTCAAATCCAATCTTTTGGACTATTCGCACTGTTATTTTGGAAGTAAGTCTGATCTGTTTAGACACTGTGGTCCAAATACAGTGTATATGCATATTTAGTAATTGTGATGATGTTAGCATCGGAATGATGCCAAAAAACTTTATGCAACGACAGAGATTAGCTGTCAGTGGAAATACCAGATGGACAACTAGAAATTTTGCTTCTGGTCATGTCCATCATTAATTTGCACTGCTGTGCTGCACTTGCAAGGCACATTAGAGAAAAAAAAAATAAAAAAAAATAAAAAAGTACCTTCTGAGGCAATTTGCACATTCACGCATATTGGTGTCCAAACCGCTGGCTTGTTCACTCATTCATGATGCATTGCATGAACATTACATGCTGTAGTTTACTATATGAGGAGAGATTGAGTGACAATGAATGTATTTGAACACAGTTCCAGTCAGTATTGTGCACTTTGACATTACATGATTACATATGAGTCCTGTCCCAAACAATGACAAAAAAAAAAAAAAATAATAAATTAAAAAAAAAAAAAATAATATATATATATATATATATATATATATATATATATTTAAAATCCTGTCTGACTGTTCAGATTGAAATTCCCAAAAATTTATTTGGATACTAAATGTTAAATCACAACTTTTCAAATCAAAACTGTTGGCTACAAACATTCTCCAAAATATCTTATGTTCCACAGCAAAAAAGAAAATCATACAGGTTTGAAATGACATGGAAATGAGTAAATAGTAAACAGGAATAAATAAATAATAAGAAATAAAGAAGAAAGTAATTGATTTTAAAATAAAATGCTGCCCATTATTCGCTGTATGAATTAAAACTTAAATGAATCTTGTCACATCATACCCCCAAAAACTTGATCTGTTATCACTGCCAAAGGTGCTTCAACTAAATCCCCTAAAGGGATGTGCGCGACGACTAATTTGACTGTCGTTTAAACGGAAGTTTTGTATCCGACTAGTCTAAAAGCTAGAAACCCCCAAAAAAGGGCAAAAAAAAAAACAAAAAAAAAAACTGTGCGTGTGTCTATATAACAGCCTACACTTGAAATACTTAATCTTTGAATCACACTGTCAAATCCCTCAATGAATTTTGCTAAAAATAGGTCACGATTGTGCCGTATGCTTGCCTTGCGTTATCATCATTTAATTTTAGGCGGTCGTTAAACAGAAAAAAAGGAAGAGCATACACTCAACATAAACCAGTGCATAGCTTATTTATTCAGATCGGCTGGAGCAATGCAGAAATGGAAAATCAATCAATAGACTGACAGAATTCTTCATTTTCATATAACGTTAGCCAAGGAATAGCATTAAAACGGCTTTTATAAATGTACTTCATGTTGGCTATATTGTCTAAAAACAAAACAATGCTAGTTTTACTTACTCAGACCATGCGCATTTGTTCAGTGAATTTAACATGTTAACGTGGTCTGGCGAAAGACGGGACTAGAGGCGATTCTGCACTTGAAAAAAAAAAAACGCGCTCGAACTGAAGTCACAGGCAAGCAGAGAGATAACTACAAGCAAGCAGACAGTTTCAAAAAGAGCCTGGAAATCCTGCACCACTGAAATGGCTCTTCGTTTAGGAATAGACGGCGCGGATGGGACCACAGTGGTGGGTTGTAGTGTATGACATGATTTACATTTCCTGGCTTTAGCTAGCCTCCAAGCTAACGCATATGTGCCTGTATTGAATATGATTATGCATCGTCCAGTAGAGTTATTGTAAGCCAATTTGACATTACACAGTTTACACAAAACTTTTCCATTTCCTTCTAATTCAAAATAATCCCACACCTTGCTGGTTCTTCACGTGGTCATTTTGAGCTCGCCAAACGCATGCAAGGTCTGAGGTAAAAAATTCGTTTCTGCCCGGATAACGTTACGCTTTTAAAAATATTTATATATTTAAATATTTTGATGTGTATTCTTTCAAAAGTTTTATTTTAACTTATTTAAAATGTTTTAAATGAAACGTTAAAATGATGATAATTTGAATGATAAAATCATATTTTTTTTCTCTCTCTCGTGTAATCGACTATTGATTTCAGTGTCGACTAGCAGGAGCTGTACCGTTTAGTCGACTAGTCGACTAGACCCGCACATCCTTACTAAATACTGAGTCTGAATACTTCGTTTTTTATTTTTTATTTTTTATTTTTTATTTTTTTAATTTATTTATTTAAATTTACAAAGTTACCACAAATAGAAAAAAAAAATACAAATTTATAAACATTTAGTTAAGGCTACAACATAAATTGTGAGAAAGGAAGGAATACTGTGCGAGTTCACTGTACTGTGTGTGAAAACTGAAATATTTTGTATTCCAATCTTGGATCACTCATGTCATGTGGACAGGATCTTCCTTCTCGCTCTTGCTTCATCCATGATTCTGTGTGGTTGAGCTTGACAGGTCAGGATGATGTAAATGGGTATGAGAGGGACATGTCAGGCTCCGATGGGTTTTTGACATTCATCCCACTGGAGCAGTTTGACACACACACACACACACACACACAGAGAGAGAGAGACAGTCTGCATCTGTATGTGCCACAGGCCTTACTACTCGCTTCCACTTGTGATAGCGACCCGAGCAGTCACAAGGAGGTTCACAAATACCGGAGCGAGTTGGCGTCCAAAAAGATGTTTATTTAGAGCAGATGTGCAAAAACGTGCAAATAAATAGGTTTGAGAGCTTAAAACACAGATTGAAATAAAAACAGTATAAACTGCTAAGTACTAAGAACAGTACTAACTCCCCTTCAATTCACTGAGGCTAGAGTTTTACATGCTTCTCCCAACGCAATCTCATTCACAAGCTCTTTATCCGTCCACCCCCAGTAGTAGTGACGGCCATCTTAAATACACAGTTTCCCGCTCTCCCAAATTGGCACATACCATTTCTATAATATAAAATAAACTCTTGACTTACTATATTCATACATGAGATTTAGAAACAAGAGTCTAAATAAATACAAATAATAATGCAAATCAAAACTGAATAAATCAAAACATATTTGCCCAAACATTTGCAATACACACTCTAAAACGAGCACTTTCTCAAATACACTTACTGCCACGCTCACTCGGCTGGATCAGAAATACATTCAACTAAAACCAACTCGAACACAGTAAAGCAGTGATGGAAGGCAAATAAGGTCTCTCCATCACACCACTTATGTCCTCTTTTACTTTCTTCACATTCTTTGTCTTTGCCAGGGCCACACAACCTAAATCTCCAAATGCCTTAGTGCAGTTATCAAATCTCAAAATCTGCAGTTTGATTAAATATATGCGCTGCATGTTTCAGAGTGTAGTGTGACGCTGTGTTCATTTACACGTGAGCAGCTCATGATCCTAATGATAATGTAAATGTGAATTATTGGTGGAATATAATAATAGTAATATTTCTTATTTTATATATTTTATAAATAATAATAATAATTATCTGTTATGTTGTAGCTATATTGATGTATATTCATAAAATTTTGTCCAAATTGATATGGAAATCAGTGAGATAATCACAAACCTCCAGGACTCATTTACCATGATTCAGATAGATCACTGACTAATGCTGTGATCTTATTTAAGTTTACTGCATTTATAGCCACAATTTGGGAAGGAAATTCATACTAAAAAAAAACATTTTTTTTTTTTTTTTTAAATTTGCTGCTGCTTGTTTCTACGACAGATACATTTTGATTCAGACATTTCAGTTTATTCAAAAGAAAACTTGATGCATATATACCACATCTCTTCAGCCATCCTACAGCTTAATCAAATTGGTTTTGCGATCATCTCAAATTTGTCATCTCATATTTCTGCTAATTGGTACCTGCTAAGAGCCCTACATGCTAACAGTACCACTCTTTCATCCAAACAGTAACATTCAGTGCAGAGTATATTTTAAATCCTAGCATGTTGTGGTTTAATAATTGTGCAAGGTCATATAGTGATTCAGGTTTTAATAAGATCATTCATAGACTTGTGGCTGTCATGGTGTCTTGGGTCAAAGTCTTTTAAAGCATTTTAGATTGTTTACTATTACCATGTGCTGCTTTAAGAATTCATGACTGTGCTGTTGTGTGTGTGTGTATGTGTGTGTGCGCATGCAGAATTTTATGCATGGGTCATATGACATGACATGTTAAATGTTTTTAAATAATTTTTTAAAATAATGTTTGTGTTTGTATTTATTTTTTTTAATTAACTTCAAATCATTGCCATATTAACAGTTAATTACTCTTTATATTATCAGCAAAATCATTGTGAATTCATTTTTAATATTCAATATATTTGCCCATCATACCTTCAGCATTATTTTTTCAGATTTGATATAGATTCTTCACGGTGATGGCTGTAAGCACTCTGAAGTAACTCCAACAATGATGTGACAACTTTCAAACAATGGCAACTTTTTTTGAATTTGAAATTGAAAAACTTGTCAAATACAGACCTTTAAATTTTGTGATTAGCAACTTGAAACGGCATTCTTACAATGATAAACTCTGGTCAAGCCAACTGCATCGAAAGTAGTCAGGGCCGTACCCACCATTGAGGTCCCCAAGGTCTGGACCTCGGTATTTTTCCAATAACAGAAGTTGTAAAATAATTACCTTATATTAATTCTGCTTTGGTGCTGCAAGGATAAAAAGCCAAGGTAACAGATGTTCTCATCTGAGAAGCCTCAGCGGTGCGGGGTGTGAGATATAGTCTGCGATAATATCGTAATTGTTGTTGTCGATGTGCGATTTGACATGATCGAGTATTTTGCAAAAACCATTCAAAACACCCCTACAGAGTGCACTCATACATTACGTGAAGTCTAGACTAGTGCGCGTGCGCATTTAGAGTGCGTTCTTTCACTGAATGATTCAGTCTATTAAAATACATTTAGAATGATAACAAATTTAAGACACGGGGGAAGAAATGTATATATTTATACCACTTCATATAGTTAATCAATTTCACACGAAGAGTGCCATTTTTCTCCAAAAATTACCATGATTACATGATATTGATTTTTTTTTACAACAGCTCAATAAACAAAAAGTTAATTAAGAGACTTACGTTTTAGACACTATGCCTGTTTTTGCCAACAAAAATAACTCCAAACACAGCCACAGCACTGTTTTGCGTCTCTGAGCAACATGACGGGGATTCGTTCCTGAATGAATCAACCGTTTAAATGATTCGGTTCAATCTCAATGGCTCACTTGTTAACAGTGATTTGCTGCCACCTATTGGTGGTTTAAATTTCACATTTCCCTTATTTCGATTTTATTCCCCAATTGTTTTTTTCATGTTTTAAATCATTTCAAATATCAGTATTTAATGTTTTATTTTTAATATATCAAAATGCTATTTATGCATTTGTAATTGCAGTTAAATGCATTCATGTCTTGCATTAAACAGTGTGTAAATACATCTAAATGTCATTTCAGATGCAGCTTCTGTGTTGATTTGATTTGCTTAGTAACAGCCCAAATATCTTATTATTCTAATTCACTGATTAAATGTAAGAATTTGACTCAAAAGATAATGGACAATTTTAGAAAAAAAATGGCTTTATAAAGGTAAAAATGGCCATAAAATATAAAAATCAGTTTAAACTTATTGGAAAAGATTCATTTCTGTCAGTGTGAATTAAAATTATAAAAAAAAAAAAATATTCGTTTAATCATTTTAGACACTTGATTTTACTGAAGGCTACCAGGATAATTATAACTTGAGTTTATTAAATTCATAAATATAAACTATATCTTCTCTATTTCCAGTTTGTAGCGTGGATCATTCAATGCAACATTTAATCTGATTCTCATGTTTAAGAATCTGCTATCTTGAAAAATAATTTATGCTACTACTTCCTGCTGACTTGGTTTTGAACCAATATTATTATCCAATTTATGAGCCTTAAAACATCTTAAAATGCACACATGTAAGTCAGGAAAATAAAAATTTCCTCGGGGGAGCATGCCTTGAACCCCCCTACCAATCTCCATTTTAGGACCTCGGTATTTATAAAAACCTGCATATGGCCCTGAAAGTAGCATGTGCATTCATTATGATAATTACGGTAATCTGCGGGCAGCTTAAAAACATGGGCTTTCTGAGGTGTTTAAAGTTAGTCAATGAATCATCAGCAAGACTGTAAAATGACTTGACTTAGCTGAAATAATACTCAAGTTTTAACAGAAGAATTGATTAAATCTAAAGAAAAATATTATAATTACTGAGCTTTACATTTTTGCCTTTCAATGAGCTCTGTTTGTATATTTATTTATTTATCTTTGTGCTAGTTGTCACAAATGCTGTAGATTGAGCTTGACTTGAATTAAACCTGGAATATTCCTTTTAAGGCAATCAGGAAATGGCCATTTCTTATTAACAGTGCTGTCAAAAATAGGATTATAGTAGTCTAGCTGTAACTGAATGAGGGAACATGAAATGACCTTTGGGACGGTCGCGTTCACATCTCAAATACACTCATGTTGACATAGCTCTTTGACATCCAACTGTCGTTGGATATTACTGATCTCTCTCTTGCTCACAAACACTCAGGCAGACCTCAGGTTTTGTCAGTAAGTCAGTGTGTTTTCTTGGGCAGCAGGAAGAGGCCCGACACAATGAGGGTTGAAAAGCAAAGCATGTGAGAGGCTCTGATAAGAGACACGCCTGTGCTGTTATTGCTGCTCTTCTGCCCTGGACTCTCTGTGTCAACTCTTCCATTTGAGCAAAAATATCATGGTATTGAGGTTACAACTCTAAAATGTGTTATTTTTAAATGTTTGGGTAAAAAAAACAACAACAACAACTTTTTTTCCACTGAACACAATAGATTTTATTATTAATCAACATGCAGAATATTTGTAACAGTAAAATGTAAAAGTGTAAAAATGTTTAATTAATTTGAATGAGTTATTAAACATTTTAATATATATGTATTTAAAATATTAATATATTTAATACACCAATTTTTAATATTGAAATTATGAAAAAAGTGGTTTGAATGTATGATTCAATGACTCACTCATTAATACTTGACTTGTTTCATTACTGGATGAATCAGCGTTCCGGTATGACTTTTTCAAAAGTTTAATAGACATGGGCAAATCGTTGTTATTTAAAAATGGGATCGCATGGGTGTTTGAATCGAGATCACAATCGTTTAACGATTAATCGTGCAGCTCTACAAGAACGTACACGTACATATCTATATTTACACACATCAGATATGTGCATCATATTAATTCAACTTACTAGGGATTTAAAGGCCATTAATTTGAGCAAGTCAAATTTAGGGGTGTGCGACATTGACAAAAAAAAGATATCTCAATATTTTCTTGGATTTTATTGATAAGGATAATTAGACGATATTTTGCTGAGAGTGTTATTGTGCTGGTATCGTAAGGACTGCCGTGGACAGCTGACTCCTAAAGTTTTCTTCTGTGTGGTGGTCAGTTCACAGCAGTGATAGAAATGAATAATTTCCAATAAGTTTAAATTGATTTTTACCTTTTATGGGCATTTTTACCTTTATAAAGCCATTTTTTTTTTCCTAAAAGTGTTCATCATCTTTTGAGCCAAATTCTTACATTTAATCAGTCATTTAGAATAATAAAACATTTGAGCTGTTACTAAGCAAATTAAATCAATATCAACAAAATTCATCTTTGGAATGCAAAGGAAACACAGAAGCTGCATCTGAAGTGGCATTTAGATGTATTTACACACTGTTTAATGCAGCTCAGAGGGACATTAATGTATTTAAACTGCATAATGCATAAATAATGTTTTGATGTATAAAACATAAAACGTTGAATACTTATATTTGAAATTACTTAAAATCAAAAGATACTTCAAAGGAGTAGTTCACTTTCAGAACAAAAATTTACAGATAATGTACTCACCCCTTTGTCATCCAAGATGTTCATGACTTTCTTTCTTTCTTTCTTCAGTCGTAAAGAAATTGTTTTTTGAGGAAAACATTTCAGCATTTCTCTCCATATAATGGACTTCTATGGTGCCCCTGAGTTTGAACATCCAAAATGCAGTTTAAATGCAGTTTCAAAGGGCTCTAATCGATCCCAGACAAGGAAGAAGGGTCTTATCTAGCAAAGTGATCGGTTATTTTCTATTTTTTTTTTTTTTTTTTTTTGCGCAATTTATATACTTTTTAACCTCAAACGCTCATCTTGTCTCTTGCTCTGCATGAACTCTGTGTTTTTCGGTTCAAGACAGTTAGGGTAGGTCTAACTCCCATCTCATTTTCTCTTCCAACTTCAAAATCATCCTACATCGCCGTTTTACCTTTTTTTTGTAAAGGGCGTTTGTCCTTCTTTGCATGTTCACTTTGTAAACACTGGGTCAGCACTTCTGCAGCGATGTAGGATGATTTTTTTTTAGGATGATGCAGGCATGGTCTAAGTGTAGAGAAATGTAGAAAAGTTTGTCTTCCAAATCCATCTTCTATTTCCAAATCATAATCGTATTTTCCTTTCTGGCCTGTAGATCCAGTGTAATGACAGATTTAGCAATAATAAAGTAGCTCATCCTGATAGGTTTACATTTTGCCATTATTTAGGATGTGACTACTTGCTTTAATCAGATGTGGACTTTCTCTGAGTAAGCCCACCCATCCCAATGTGTTGTAGCTTTTTATGCTAATATCAATGATAGAGATGTCATTTACATTTAGATTTTCTGGTACTTTTTCTCAGAAATTGTTAATATTCAGTGGGCAGTTACCTAAAATACAGCATGTCTTAACATAAGCACTACTGGCCCAGCGTAATGACTTCATCCACATTTGTCAAATGGGTGTTCTCACAGCTCTGTCAGTCTGGCTCCAGGCAGAATATTATTTCAGCTATCAAATCCATTCCTTGTCATCATCTATCATCTGTCCCTGCTGCTATTAAAAACCAGGCCAGTGCCACTGTTACAAATTGGTTGCAAATGCCAGTGTTTCCCTGGAGCCAGTCTAAGGGCTTTGGGCTGCTTTGATCGCTTTGTTTAGGAAAGAGGAGGTGAGATGTGAACATTAGTCTCTGCCAACCTTAGGATTGCTCTGAAACCATTTTTTTTGTTTGTTTGTTTGTTTCTGTATGATACCAAGCTCTGGTACAGTATCAATTCTCAATGAAAATTGATACTGTAGGACGCATATTGATGACCACCTGATGAGATTATAATAAATAAATAAATAATTAGGCTAAATAAATAAATGACTAATGTAGCCCAATGCAGTTTGACTAAAATAGACTTGGATACACATGAAGAGTAGGAGCACCTACTGGAAATCTACTAGTGACCTTACTGTGAACTTTCTCAAGGCATCACTCCATCTGAACATCAGCAAGGATAAGATCTGTTCAGTTCAGCTTTAAATGCGTTTGGACCAATACGATAAGCATTTGGGTCATGAGTTTGGAAACGGTGTTCTGAAAATTTGTGCTGCCTCAGGATGTGCTACAAGCAGTTCAAAGTCACATTTTAAGTTAAAGCCCCAAGCCCTAAACCTAACCTTACAACCATGTGAATATAGAGTTCATACTGATAATGTTACTGTCATAGTACAAAGAACATATACAGTACAAGTGATATGAAAAGTGATGAAAATAAATAAGAAAATAAGAAACACAAATATAAATATTTGAAGTTATAGTTGAGCCAAAAAAAAAAACAAAAACATATGAATGAAGTTATAATCACAATTGTTCTCATTTGAGAATTTTATTTATTTATTTATTTATTTATTTATTTATTTATTATATTTGTCATATATTAACATGTTCTCAACATGAAAACTGAAAACTGGTAAAACCTTTAGTGAAATGCCTAATAAAACAGGGACTAAACACTGAATTTTCTAATAGTATTCCAAAAGTTTAAATTAAATTAAATTAAAAAGTTGTTAAAAAATTGTAATTAAAAAATAAATAAATAAATAAATAAAACATTTTTATTTTAAAACAAAATTGCAGCACAGAGGTTGTGTATGTGCATTTATTCAGCAACCACAACTGCAATCATTATAGTCAAGATATAACGAATAGCACAAGTGGCCTCATAAGGGAACACTGCTGGGCTGTATTACATTTTATTTTAGCAAAATATCACAAAAGAGATGAGTAAAACACACTGGGCAGAAAATGTGTAGTGATTGGGGAATTTAAACTCTTGATATGAGGCAACTCCAAACATAAAAGCTTGTGGAGGCTTGTTGTCAATGCAAAATAATGAAAATGTCCGAAAAGAAAAGAAAAAAGATTTTAAGAACAAATAACCAGCGGGACGTTACAGACGATACGCGAGAAGCCAAAATCGTGTCTGTATGAAATCTACTGTTTTTGTTCAGCTTTTAGTTATACCATATTATACTGTATTATACAATCTAACGCTAAAGTATTAGTCATGCACATATTGGACTTATTGTCTGTTTTTATCTAATTCTTTATTTTATGTTTTTCTCCACAGATATTATTGACAGGAATGAACTGAAGGCATTTTTTGAAACCAACTGCTCACAGATTTATTTTATCTTCTATGAAAATTTCATTACACTGGAAAGTAACTTAAAGCAAAAAGGTAAGATATGTTTGTATGCTTCCTGGAGTTTAGATAAAATAAGTAAGTAATTTTTTAGGATTTTTTACCCAAGCAAAGTCCCTGAGAACCTGACACATTGCACTTGTGGAGACTCCAGGAAGGTTGCCGTTCTGGAAAATGGTGGTGCTGGAGACTAAATGGTTCCTGATGGTTTCTCACCTAATTCCTCACTTTAATTCTTAATTCTTTTGCAGTTAACAAGTGTCTTTTCTTCTCCACCTGTTTTTTTCTGACCGTACTGATCAAATGAGCATTCCGCTGCCCAATGGTCATACCCTAACTTTGCAAATTCTATTATTGCATTAGTATTGCATCCTTCTCATGGGCATTTAATAATATTTGACTTTTAGTCTGAGTTTAATCTCTTTTTTTGGCTCATTTTATCTGTAAAAGAAAACCTGCCCAATAATTTTCAATATTAAGATTGATGTGGTTTGGAATTGGTAAACACAGGTGTAAGTAAGCAAGTAATCGAATGAGTGAATGAATGAATGAAAGAATGTATGTATGTATGTATGTATGTATGTATATAATAGGGCTGCAACAAACGATTATTTTGATAATCGATTAATCTAACGATTATTAGAACAATTAATTGACTAATCGTCGATTATTCCACTGATTAATCAGTAGACTTTGATTGATTATTCAGCTTTTGCAGTTAGTTAAAATATTGAGTTATACATATTCTAACAAAGAAAGAAAGGCCACTTCAGCTTTTGAAAATCATATTATGTAATTACAATTATTAAACTATTAATTTAAAAAAATAAATACACTACCAGTCAAAAGTTTATGGACAGTAAGATTTTTAACGTTTTTAAAGAAGTTTCTTCTGCTTACCAAGCCTACATTTATTTCATCCAAAATACAGCAAAAGTAGTAATATTTTGAAATATTTTTACTATTTAAAATAACTGTTTTCTATTTGAATATATTTTAAAATGTAATTTATTCCTGTGATTTCAAAGCTGATTTTTTAGCATCATTACTCCAGTCACGTGATCCTTCAGAAATCATTTTAATATTCTGATTTGCTGCTCAATAAAAAGTTCAGAAGAACAGCATTTATTTGAAATAGAAATCTTTTGTTACATTATAAATGTCTTTATTATCATTTTTGATCAATTGAAAGCATCCTTGCTAAATAAAAGTATTAATTTCTATAATTTCTTTCCCCCCAAAAAAAAAAAATAAATAAAACTGACTCCAAGCTTTTGAATGGTATAGTGCAGTGGTTCTCAGCTGGTGGGGGTCGCGGGACCGTTCTGAGTGGGTCGCGGAGTGTACAGCCAAAGAAATGACATCAACAACAAAAAACGTAATTCTAAATGTTTTTTTTATTTTTTATTTTTTTCCTGATGCGAGACTTTTATTTTAAAAGACATGCATGAAAGCTGTTGAGACTTCTGTCAGATGCAGTAATAATTCCTAAGAAAAACGCTCTGTCCAGATTCACTGATTAATCAGTAGACTTTGATTGATTATTCAGCTTTTGCAGTTAGTTAAAATATTGAGTTATACATATTCTAACAAAGAAAGAAAGGCCACTTCAGCTTTTGAAAATCATATTATGTAATTACAATTATTAAACTATTAATTTAAAAAAATAAATACACTACCAGTCAAAAGTTTATGGACAGTAAGATTTTTAACATTTTTAAAGAAGTTTCTTCTGCTTACCAAGCCTACATTTATTTCATCCAAAATACAGCAAAAGTAGTAATATTTTGAAATATTTTTACTATTTAAAATAACTGTTTTCTATTTGAATATATTTTAAAATGTAATTTATTCCTGTGATTTCAAAGCTGATTTTTTAGCATCATTACTCCAGTCACGTGATCCTTCAGAAATCATTTTAATATTCTGATTTGCTGCTCAATAAAAAGTTCAGAAGAACAGCATTTATTTGAAATAGAAATCTTTTGTTACATTATAAATGTCTTTATTATCATTTTTGATCAATTGAAAGCATCCTTGCTAAATAAAAGTATTAATTTCTATAATTTCTTTCCCCCCAAAAAAAAAAAAATAAATAAAACTGACTCCAAGCTTTTGAATGGTATAGTGCAGTGGTTCTCAGCTGGTGGGGGTCGCGGGACCGTTCTGAGTGGGTCGCGGAGTGTACAGCCAAAGAAATGACATCAACAACAAAAAACGTAATTCTAAATGTTTTTTTTATTTTTTTATTTTTTTCCTGATGCGAGACTTTTATTTTAAAAGACATGCATGAAAGCTGTTGAGACTTCTGTCAGATGCAGTAATAATTCCTAAGAAAAATGCTCTGTCCAGATTCAGTAGCTGCAGTCAGATGAGATGTAGACAGATTTATTGTCAGTGTCATTATTCTATCGTTATTTTCATAACTTGCTATGAAAAAAAAAGTCTCTCACCTCAGAACTATCCTGTCCTGCCAGATGTTATGCAGTGTTCGTAGTGCGCACTCTTCTATAGCACGCGCGAACGCGGCGCCGCGCTGTATATCACTTCACTAAAGCGCAGAAACTACGAGCATACAACGCGTGAAATAAAAGTACAGTACCGATAAATCACATAACTGGTACTGCGTGTGTTAGCTGGAAAGGATTTGCATGAAGGTATGATATTCATTCTATTCAGGAGCAGTTTTCATGTGTTATTAACAGTTCATGTTATTCATGGTAACGGTTGTTTCCATAACCCAAAAATATAATGTTATTTCCACTTTGTGTTATTTTGTATATGCTTAAATGACTGTGGTGTCTGTGTCTGTGTGTGTGTGTGTGTGTGTGTGTGTGTGTGTGTGTGTGTGTGTATAATATATATATAAGTGCCTGATATAAGTGGGTCGCAGCTTGATGACCATGGGAAAACGTGGGTCCCAAGGCCAAACCAGTTGAGAACCACTGGTATAGTGTATAATGTTACAAAAGCTTTTTATTTCAGATAAATGCTGGATTTTCTATTCATCAAAGAATCCTGAAGAAAATGTATTCAGCTGTTTTAAATATTGATGATGATGATGATGATGATGATAATAAATGTTTTTTGAGCAGCAAATCAGCATATTGGAATGATTTCTGAAAGACCATGTGACACTGAAGACTGGAGTAATGATGCTAAAAATTCAGCTTTGATCACAGAAATAAATTACATTTTAAAATATATTCAAATTGAAAACAGTTATTTTAAATAGTACAAATATTTCACAATATTACTGCTTTTGGTGTATTTTGGATCAAATTAATGCAGGCTTGGTGAGCAGAAAAGACTTCTTTAAAAAAAAAAAAAATATCTTACTGTTCAGAAACTTTTGACTGGTAGTGTATGTTTGGCACACAAAATGAGATGACAGACAGAGAAACTCTCTTATTCACCATTTAATTAGCTATATGAAAAAGTAACTGAATGACATCATTTGGCCTAACATCTCCTTAGTATGTCATATGGATAAGAAACAAAATAAAGATAAGTGAAACTTGGAAACTTTTATTTGCAACATAATCTCTCTTAAAATACCTTATATGGTTATGATAATCAAAACAATCCTGAGCTAGATCAAGCTTTGATCTCTGCAAACCAAACTATCACTTTAATGAAATATTTTTTTTCCCACTAATAAAAATGTTTTATCGCTAGCTTGCTTCACACTGGAGAGCTGCTTTATAACAGAAAATCAAGTTGTAATTGTAACTGAAATCGACACTCACTGACTCTGCTTTATCATGTTTAATACTGTAAACCTGCTTGATTTAAGGCTTGATTTATCTATTGCATAAAGTATACTATATAAATAAAAGTGACATGACTAAAATCAGATCTTAACTGCTACTTTCACACAGCTGTCAGTTTTTGTTGTGTTTATTTCGTTATTAAGAGGAAAGCGAGCAGCATAGGCTATATTTACGTCCAAACGCTGCTCAGAAGCGCTGTGTCTTCTTCTCTTGAATTGCATCCAGGAGAGCTGAATTACAGTCTTGCGGTACAGCATTATTGCAGGCTCTTACATTAGGTCATATGAGATAGAACAACTACTCGACAATAAAAATATTTGTCGATAATGTCGACTAATCGTTTCAGCCCTAGTATATAATATAATTTGCATTTAGAGATCTTGATTCCAAATTTGTGCTTTTTTTCAGTTGATTTATGAGTTTAAAAAGTAAATTTTTAGTGCACCTCACATCCAGTAATCTCAATCATTTTGTGTATGATGGTAATTTTGGTAAAACAATTCTCATCTTTCAAATGCTGTCAATTTGATCACAAAAATCAATCATTTTGATGCTTGTTAATATAACATATTGCTGTAGCTCCCTCAGTACAAATGGCATGCAGTGCAGAGTGCAAGTGAATCAGTCATCTCTTCCTCTTTGTACAGCTTTTACTAAGTTTAATCACAAAATAAACATGAACATCAGAATGTGTTGAGGGATACAGTACAACTTCCGGAAATGATTCATTTCTCATGTAATCGCTCAATCAGTGTTTCAGCTGTAGAAGGATGCCAGTATAACAGCTTGTAAACAGCATGCCACTTAATGTTACATTTTCCCCAGGAAAGTCTTTTAATGCCCATAGCTCATTAGCTTCTCATTAGCTTGTCTAGTAGTTGGAATTCATCTTTTATTTGACTTTTGATTTGTTATATCTGTAAATAAATAGTAATTTAATTGAATAGTTTGGACTCTGTTGTTAATTTTAACCTCTAATATTATGGTAATGTAGCAAGTGAGAGTGTTCCCAATTTAGATATTTTTTCTTTAAAAATTTCTTTAGAAAAAAAAAAATATATATATATTTGTTCATATATACTTAAAATATTTCTAGATGAATCAAGCATGTGTACTTGTTGAAGCGAGCATATAAATAAATTAATACCTAAAAGTGTTTCCTAAAAAAAAAAAAAAAAAAACTGTTGCTATCCCTTTAGTTGCTATCCCTTTAGTGTTAGATGAACACTAAATCTATAGTTGGAAACAGAAGTCTACTATTAAATATCTATTATCTGCCAATAAATATGTAAATATCATTTCTTACTGATATATAAAACAGGAAATCACCAACAACAACCAATAACAGATGTAGTCCTGATTAAGGATGCACGATACTGGATTTTTGCTGATATCCAGTATGCCAAATTTTTCTTCCAACTTACAGTATTTTGGCCAATAGCTGATACCGATACCTATATATGTTCTTTCTTTTTGGAGAAAGAACAATAATAGAAATAGAAAGAATCCATTTGTCATGCACTTTGAACTTCTGAAAGTTTTCAGACATTTTACATTCACAAACATCTCTTCACTACATGAAGAGTAACAACTTGAAAACATTCTCATGACATTCTGATAATATTGTGCATTCCTAATTCTAATATATATGATGCATCTCTAATGTAGTTCATTCCAAATCAGTCACATATTGTAAATGATTCAATTTCGGTTTCATGCTATATTAAAAGATAGCTTGCTTAAGATAGAAAGGCAGCTCACAAAGGTTTTGGAAAAGTGCTTTTGAATAATGCAAAAAAAAAAAAAAAAAAAAAATCTGATTCAACCCTACATTTCCTCAGCTTGATGTGACAGCCCTGCCTTACTGTTGCCTGCATACTCCCTCATGTGAAGTTAATGAGGCTTTTGTTTCTGTTGAGTCCCATCACTGACCAAAGTGGTTTTCCTGTACTGTGTTCAGTGAAGGTCATCTGTCCTTCATGCTAAAGCACAATTCTGCAGTAGAAGTATTTGTTTGAAACTTACACCTCATAATTTTCCTGCATATCAAGAGTGATTTTATGATTCAGCTGAGCAGTTTTTAACTGAGTAACTGGGAATTGAAATGCTGGAACTCAGAACTGCAGTGCTGACATGCATCAGTACACTATAATGACAACATCAGCTTTCTTCAGAGCATATTTTAGAGTATCACCCAAAAGATAACCTGTGATGCTGTAAAGGGGCAAACTCCTAACCCTAAGCATTAAGCATCAACATGCAACTTGCTTGCAGCATTTGCTGCCGACATTAATGATGTGAAAGAGATATGTGCTTTTCTAATCCTTCAGGCTTCATACCTGGCAGATGATAACATGGTCAAACATCATATTAGGGCTGTAAAAAAAAAAAAAAAAAAAAAAAAAAAAAAAAAAAAAATTCTCATTTTGAATATTTGTTGAATTAAAAAAAAAAAATATCCACATTCGAGTGCAAAACGTTGCATTCGAATTTTAGGTGTGTGTCAGGCAGCCTTATCAGTGGCGCACGAGATGCGACGACGATGTCGCTGTCATTCCATTTTAAAGTGTTACTCCACCCAAAAATGAAAATTGTCATTAATCACTTATCCCCATGTTGTTCCAAACCCGTAAAAGCTTCGTTCGTCTTCGGAACACAATTCAAGATATTTTAGATGAAAACCAGGAGGCTTGTGACTGTCCCATTGACTGCCAAGTAATTCTCACTGTCAAGGCCCAGAAAAGTATGAAAAACATCGACAGGATAGTCCATCTGCCATCAGTGGTTCAATCTGAATTTTATGATGCGACGAGAATACTTTTTGTACGTTGTGACAAAGGCAACATAATTGTCACCGCTGGGGAAGCGACACTGGCATATACACACACACACACACACACACACACACATACCTCATTCACTCTCCACTTTCATCCCTTCCCGCTGTTTCTGCTATCAGAGAAGCGGGTGCACACGTGATCCAACGGCATATGGACATGTTGAACATTTTTCCCCCTTTCCTTCAGTTTATACATTCTCGGGAATGTCACGCATACACACCGCACTTTGTATGATGTTTCGTCTTTGTTATGTTTTTGTTTGGCGTGAGTGTATGTTAGTCGGCCTCCCGGGTTGAGATGCTGCGCCGGCCAAACAGAGCGAATGGAGCAGTTATGATGTCACTGACTGTGCCGCGCCGGCGCAGAGCATGCGGAGGTCGGCGAAACCATTGTTTGTCATTAATAGGGGTTTTTGTGTATGTCAGTGTGTCAAAATTGTGTTAAATGGATTAATTGATGAAGATTATATTTATTTATGAATTATATGAGGAGAGTATGAGTTATTGTTGAATGATGGGGCATAATTATGGAAACTATATAAAGTACTTGAGTCTTGAGTTTTGACCTATGACATTTACCTGTCAATGGAATGGTCCTAGAATGGGGAGGAGCCTGTCTTATAAAAGGGGGGACCGGACTTTAACATATGGCTTGTTTACCAAGTCGTAGCGAGAGTGCAACAGCGGTGCCTCAAGCGACCCCCCCCCCATTTATTTGTTTTTCCTGTTTTATTTTCCTCTTTTGTTGTTTCTTTGTTACTTTTGGGTTTTGTTTCATTAGGCACCTGTAAATACTTCATTGTGGACTGTACATTTTTGGCACTGTAAATAAATTGCACCGTGCACGAAAGTGCTGTTGTGGGTGAGCCATCATTTTTAACATCTTTGCGGACACTTGTTACGTCCCCCAAGCGAGCTGGTGGTGCTCGCTTTATCACAGTTGGTGTCAGCGGTGAGATGGCTACCCGCAAGACGGCGCCAAAAGGCAGGAAACCCAGGATGGGTTTACGGTACCAGGTGAAGGTGGGGACTGAGGAGGATATGGCTTGGGATTCAGTGGAGTCTACGGAGGATGAGGAGGTAGCTGCAAGTCTTCCTAAGGCCTCATCAAAGCACAGTCCAGCACAGTCCAAGCACATCAATCCAGGCGCTACATCTGGCGAAGGAATGGTGACCCTGATGCGCAAGTTTCTTGACGCACAAGAGCAGAGGGAGGAGAGATATCTGCCTGAGCTCCGAGGTCTACGGGAGACCATCGTGCAGTCTATCCGACATGCAGAGACCTCAATTGACATGGACAGCTTACGGATGAAGCTACCAACACCAGCAGCACAGAGAGTATCCACACGAGCCGTGCCAGCACGTGACCCAGATTCCCCAATGGTTCCTGCTCCGAGTCAGCTGATGCAACACTCCGAACTAAAGATGCCGGTCTTTCAGCAGGGGGAAAACATTGAAAACTGTCTTCGACGGTTTGAGCGTCTGGCCAGAACCTGGAGGTGGCTTGAGGAGGATTGGAGCTACCGGCTTGTTCCGTTGCTGACAGGGCAGGCACTGGAGGCATACCTAGCTATGGATGAGGAGCAGGCTGAGGTGTATGCTGATCTAAAGGAAGCACTGCTGGAGAAGTTTAACATCTCACTGGAAACTTACCGCCAGCGTTTCCGAGCAACCACTGTTCCAGCTGGGGAATCACCGACAGAGACCCACCATCGCTTAAGTAATCTATATCGCCGCTTGGTACGACCTGAGAAACACTCTAAGGAGGAGATCGGTGAGACCATCATTCTTGAGCAGCTTCTTCGTTTGCTCCCATATGATACCCGTACCTGGGTGCGAGAGCATGAGCCGAAGACAAGACTGGCAACAGCAAAGCTGGCTTAACAGTACCTAAATGCTCACCGTGGAGGTCCACGCACTCTACCATCTAGAGGTACTGCATGCTCTGTTTCAGATAACTCTGCTTTTGTGACTGAGAGGGGTCGTGTAGAACATGCAGACAGTGGACAGGGGCTAAAGTCAACAGTAGGGAAAGGAGTGTGTCCTGCGCGCAAAACAAAACTGACTGGATTCTGTTATGTTCCCAGAGAGGAAGACAGTGCAAAAGACTCTGTAGGGGAGAGTCACACTGTATGTACTGTAACTGTTAATGGACATTTTTTGCAAGCTCTTTTTGACACTGGAAGTTCTCTCTCGTTACTGAAACCATGTTTTGTGTCAAATGTCAGTTATGTGAACACCACTTCTGTTCAGTGTGTGCATGGGGACATTAAGCAGTATCCCCGAGCTGAAGTGATTGTGGGTGTACAGGATCAATTGTATTTGTTGAATGTTGCCATTGTTGAAAACCTACCAGCAGACATGATTTTGGGACAAGATTTGCCAATACTCTGTGAACTGTTACAAACCACCAAAGACTCTTGAGACTGTTTCTGCCACTATAAATCTGTCATGTCCTACCGTCACTCGGGCACAAGCCAAAGCAGGTCTGCAGCTATTGCCAGACTTAGACAGTTGTCTGTTGCAAGGCGGGACCAAGGGCCCTAGAAAGTCACGCCGACAGCGGCGGCTAGAGAAGTACCGGGGTACCCCAGCCTCTGTGACGTCTGTGGAAGGTCTTGATACTAGTGGCTGGAGGATCCCAGAGAATATCTCAAAACTGCAAAGAGAGGATGAGTCTTTAAAACCACTGTTTGAGAAGGCTGAGCATGATAATGTGTCCAATCTGTGCAAGGAAATGTATGTAGTGATAAATGGAGTGTTGTATTTTCAAGCAAATGATGTGACACGTTTGATTGTTCCAACTTGTTATCGCCATGTTGTCTTACATTTAGCACACACTGTCTCCTGGGCTGGGCACCTGGGCCAGCAGAAAACTTATGCATGCATTCACTCACGCTTTCACTGGCCCACACTGTATTCTGATGTACAGACATATTGCACCACATGCGCCATCTGTCAAAAGACCAGTGTTGTGTCCCAGTGGGGCAGAGCTCCCTTGCAACCCTCTCCCTGTTATCTCTGCTCCTTTCAGACACATCACTATGGACATCGTGGTGCCTGTGGAGAAAAGTAGTGCGGGACATCGGTACATCCTGGTGATCAGTGATTATGCTACAAGATATCCAGAAGCCTTCCCACTTCGAACCATCACCACACCCAAAATCATTCTTGCCCTTGTCCAGCTCTTCTCCAGAGTGGGCATACCAGAGGAGATTCTGACGGACCAGGGAACCAACTTCACCTCGTGGCTAATGGGACAATTAAATCGTCAGCTGGGAGTCACTGCCATCAGGACGAGTCCTTACCATCCACAGACAGATGGCCTGGTGGAGAGGTTCAATCAAACCCCGAAGAACATGCTACGGAAGTTTGTCGCAGACACAGGGCGTTATTGGGACAAATAGCTACCGTTTGTGCTCTTTGCATATAGGGAAGTACCTCAGGCCTCAACCGGTTTCTTGCCATTCGAGCTCCTTTATGGCAGGCAGGTACAAGGACCGCTGAACCTGTTTAGAAAGAGCTGGGAGGATCCTGTCTCCAGAACCGAGGAGAAAGTCATAGTACAGTACGTGCTGAAGATGAGGGACCGGCTCGAGCAGTATCGGGAACAGGTGAGGGAAAACCTGCAAGAGGCACAACAAACTCAGAAGAGATGGTATGACCAACATGCAAGACTGCAACAGTTCCAGCCAGGGCAGAAGGTATTGCTCCTTTTAACAACATCATCAAACAAACTGCTGGCTAAGTGGCAAGGACCATATATGGTGGTCCGGAAGATGGGGCCAGTTACCTATGAGGTCCACCACCCTGATTAAGGGAAAGCCAAACAGACTTACCACGTGAACCTACTGAATGAGTTGAAGGAACCACCCGGTAAGGCAAGCGAAACATCACTTCTGGTGCGGAAGGTGGAGGATGTGGAGGATGAAGGTTCGGAGGCAAGAGCTCAGAGACAGCCGTCAGTGGTGAACCTGGATCACCTAGATGACGCTAGAAGAAAAGAACTGCAACGCCTCTTGAACAGATTCCCTGCTTTGTTCCGCCAGAGGCCTGGGCGGACTGAGTTGACTCAGCACACCATACACCTGACCGACCCAATACCAATGAGACAGCGGCCTTACCGGGTTCCTGAGAGGCTGGTGAAACCTCTAAGGGATGAGATCAAGATGATGAAGGAACTGGTAGTAATAGAGCCCTCTACTAGTGAATGGAGCAGTCCTTTGGTCATCGTCCCGAAAAAGGATGGGACACTTCGTGTCTGTATCGACTTCCGTAAGCTGAATGCACAATCGAGGTTTGATGCTTACCCGATGCCGCGGGTGGATGACTTGTTGGAGAAAATTGGACAAGCCAAATTTATCACCACCCTGGACCTGTGTAAGGGTTACTGGCAGGTGCCCCTCTGTCCAGCCTCCAGACCATACACAGCGTTCCGAACTCCGCTGGGCCTATACCAATTTACGGTCCTTCCTTTTGGCCTGCATGGGGCACCTGCCACCTTCCAAAGATTGATGGATCGAGTCCTCAAGGGTTGTGAGGAATGGTCTGCCGCCTACCTAGATGATATTGTAATCCACAGCAATTCCTGGGCAGAACACCTGCAACATGTGCAGCAGACCTTAGGAAAGATCCAAGCAGCAGGGTTGACATTGAACGTTGCCAAATGTGAGTGGGCACAACAAGAAGCCAGTTACCATGGGTACTATCTGGGTAACGGCCAGCTGCGACCGCAAGTGGATAAGGTGGAGGCAGTCCTGCGGAGCCCAAGACCCAAGTCAAAGAAGGAAGTGAGGTCTTTCTTGGGGTTGGTAGGCTGGTACAGGAGGTTTATACCAAATTTTGCCTCCATTGCAGTACCCCTGACTAACTTATTGAGCAAGACAGTAAACAATCCAATTCCGTGGACTGGAGACTGTGAAACTGCATTCAATACGCTGAAAGAAAAGATGTGTTCCAGCCCAGTCCTGCAAAGTCTGAACTTCTTCCAGCAATTTCTGGTGCAGGTGGATGCTTCCGCGACAGGAATTGGGACAGTCCTTGTTCAGGGAAGTATAGGAGAGGAGAAACCAGTCATCTTATTAATACTCTGCATTGTTGTTTGTCCTGTTCACGCTGCACACTGAAGAGATAATCACCGTAGTACTACAATGAAGTGCTTTACTGAAGCATAACTCAGCCAAATGCATCTTATACAAGAAAAATAATATACACAATATATATAAACTGGCTGAAATGTTTTGAAATCACTTGTAACCTAACTGATAGAAAAAAAAAAAGGGGGAAAGGGAAAGGGAAGTGGTGTGTGGCCAAGTATAGTGACCCATACTCGGAATTTGTGCTCTGCATTTAACCCATCCAAGTGCACACACACAGTAGTGAACATACACCTGGAGCAGTGGGCAGCCAATGCTGCGGCGCCCGGGGAGCAGTTGGGGGTTCGGTGCCTTGCTCAAGGGTCTCACCTCAGTCATGGTATTGAGAGTGCTGGTTATTCACTCCCCCCACCTACAATCCCTGCCGGACCCAAGACTCGAACCCACGAGCTTCGGGTTACAAGTCCGACTCTCTATCCATTAGGCCACGACTGCCGCCTTTTTTTTTTTTTTTTTTTTTTTTTTTTTTTTGAAATATCAGAGTGAAAAAAAACAGTTTTTCACTCTGCCTGTGTCAATTTGGCACGTCCTGATATTGCCGAGTTAGACGTGTTCCTGGGTCAACATATTTTGTTGACCCTGGAACAACATTTTAATCCAAAAATATAATCTTAACCATATTCTTACACCTAAACCTAACCTTACCCATGAGTAATCCCTAAAATCAGAGGAACTGATAGATGAATTACACTGATGTACAGGCACCAAACGCTGATTGTAATCCTAAACTTCACAAAAATTATACACTGGTTCTTGAAATCTGATTGGTTAATCACAATGTTGTTCCAGGGTCAACAAAGATGTTGACCCAGGAACACGTCGCACTCGGCAATATCAGGTTGTGCGTCAATTTGAGTCTTGTTAAAATTTAAATCCCTGCCGCCAAGATGCTCCTCTGTCGGTCACGGGAACTGGAAAGTGAAAGTTCACTTATGGAAAGTGAAACTTAAATCTATAGGGGTGGTTGGATTTATGCATGCATGTTAAAATATTTATTTAAAGCTTCTTTCTTTTCAGATTCTTATTTACAGCGTTATCTTAATAGACTGTATATTAACTTATTGGGAGAAAACCGGCAGTTCTATGTGAAATCAGACATTTGAGCGCCCCCATATAGCCAAAATGGCATGATCATAACACCCTGCGAATATTCGACTGTGAGATTAGTAGTCGAATCAGGCTTCTCCTATCGAAGCATCACATTTTTGACTATTCGGGGTCACCCCTAATATCATTAGGTATATCATTACTCTAAATGAAATGGTTTTGATTAAAGATTATTTTGATGAAAGTCAGTAAACTGAAGTTCTTTGGTAGTGGGTTAATTAATCAAACACAGCCTACATGAAATTAATCAGATATTTATTTAACATAAATGTAATATTACAACTTTTATCTGTTTACTCAAAATGACACAAATGTAAAAGTGAATTTGAGGTAAGTTACATGTTAGTCTTGAATGTGTAACTTGTTGTGGATGCACTCATCCTGTAGCATCATACTAAAAAATACGGGCAACTAAAGCACAAAGAATTGTTACAAGTCTTTTCATTATAATGTTATAATAATAACATAAATCAAAACCTAACATTACTAAATAAATGTCAACCCAGGAAGTGGTTAGGACTGTGCAGCTTTGGTGGTGATGGAAGTGATCGTTATGAATCCGATCCAGACATAGTCTTTGACAAAAATATGATTTTCTCAGCTGTTTAAAATGTATTTTTTTATTTTTTATTTTTTAATAATCAAACCCGCATTCAGGTGTTTATAAAAGTGCATTAAACTAGAATAATATTATTAATATTATTATTATTATTATATATATATATATATATATATATATATATATATATATATATATATATATATATATATATATATATATATATATATATATAATATATATATATATATATATATATATATATATAGCAAGCAGAGGTTGGTTTGTTGTTTCTTTTGACATATTGCTTGTTCAGATATTCATACAACAAAATATTCTGGGGGCCATGAATTTTTTTTTTTTTTTTATGATGCTATAATTCATATCATTGCTATAATGTGTAACACAGTCAGCTAAAGCACAAATAATTTACGGTAATACTTTACAATAAGCTCCATTCGTTAACATCAGTTAATGCATAAGCTGCCATGAACTAACAATGAGCAACAATGAGATTGTGCTGACTTTTTTAGGTATTCCAGACATCACTGCACACTTTTAAAGCCTTAGTTGCACTTGAATTATCCAGCATGCCGTTCCAACACTAACTAGTCAGACGGTCCTGGACAAAATGCTGCTTTTAAAAAAAGATTTTTATATATATATATATATATATATATATATATATACACAGGTGCATCTCAATAAATTAGAATGTTGTGGAAAAGTTCATTTATTTCAGTGATTCAACTCAAATTGTGAAACTCCTGTATTAAATAAATTCAGTGCACGCAGACTGAAGTAGTTTAAGTCTTTGGTTCTTTTAATTGTGATGATTTTGGCTCACATTTAACAAAAACCCACCAATTCACTATCTCAACAAATTAGAATATGTTGACATGCCAATCAGCTAATCAACTCAAAACACCTGCAAAGGTTTTCTGAGCCTTCAAAATGGTCTCTCAGTTTGGTTCACTAGGCTACACAATCATGGGGAAGACTGCTGATCTGACAGTTGTCCAGAAGACAATCATTGACACCCTTCACAAGGAGGGTAAGCCACAAACATTCATTGCCAAAGAAGCTGGCTGTTCACAGAGTGCTGTATCCAAGCATGTTAACAGAAAGTTGAGTGGAAGGAAAAAGTGTGGAAGAAAAAGATGCACAACCAACCGAGAGAACCACAGCCTTATGAGGATTGTCAAGCAAAATTGATTCAAAAATTTGGGTGAACTTCACAAGGAATGGACTGAGGCTGGGGTCAAGGCATCAAGAGCCACCACACACAGACGTGTCAAGGAATTTGGCTACAATTGTCGTATTCCTCTTGTTAAGCCACTCCTGAACCACAGACAACGTCAGAGGCGTCTTACCTGGGCTAAGGAGAAGAAGAACTGGACTGTTGCCCAGTGGTCCAAAGTCCTCTTTTCAGATGAGAGCAAGTTTTGTATTTCATTTGGAAACCAAGGTCCTAGAGTCTGGAGGAAGGGTGGAGAAGCTCTTAGCCCAAGTTGCTTGAAGTCCAGTGTTAAGTTTCCACAGTCTGTGATGATTTGGGGTGCAATGTCATCTGCTGGTGTTGGTCCATTGTGTTTTTTGAAAACCAAAGTCACTGCACCCGTTTACCAAGAAATTTTGGAGCACTTCATGCTTCCTTCTTCTGACCAGCTTTTTAAAGATGCTGATTTCATTTTCCAGCAGGATTTGGCACCTCCCCACACTGCCAAAAGCACCAAAAGTTGGTTAAATAACCATGGTGTTGGTGTACTTGACTGGCCAGCAAACTCACCAGACCTGAACCCCATAGAGAATCTATGGGGTATTGTCAAGAGGAAAATGAGAAACAAGAGACCGAAAAATGCAGATGAGTTGAAGGCCACTGTCAAAGAAACTTGGCCTTCCGTACCACCTCAGCAGTGCCACAAACTGATCACCTCCATGCCACGCCGAATTGAGGTAGTAATTAAAGCAAAAGGAGCCCCTACCAAGTATTGAGTACATATAAAGTAAATGAACATACTTTCCAGAATGCCAACAATTCACAAATTTTTATTTATTTTTTTTAAGTTTTTTTTTTTTTATTGGTCTTATGAAGTATTCTAATATATTGAGATCGTGAATTGGTGGGTTTTTGTTAAATGTGAGCCAAAATCATCACGATTAAAAGAACCAAAGACTTAAACTACTTCAGTCTGTGTGCATTGAATTTATTTAATACACGAGTTTCACAATTTGAGTTGAATTACTGAAATAAATGAACATTTCCATGACATTCTAATTTTTTGAGATGCACCCGAGTGTGTGTGTGTGTGTGTGTGTGTATATATATATATATATATATATATATATATATATATATATATATATATATATCAGGGCTCGACATTAACGCTTGTCCGCTTGTCCGGGACAAGTGAATGTTTTGGACGGGCAAGTGAAAGAGAAATTTACTTGCCCAATCGGACAAGTAACTTGAAAAAGTCAATACCAAAAACAGTAATGACTGCCTTTATTTATGATACAGCCTTTGTTATAGGCGTGTGCAATATATATCGTTTGCGATAATTTCGTAATTATTGTTTTAACGAGTATATTGCAAGAATCAAACAAAACACACCTACAGAGTGCACACATACATTACGTAAAGAAGTCTAGATGAGACTAGCGCACGTGCGAGTGCGCTCTTTTACTGCATGATTCAGTATTACAATTTATGAAGAATGATCAGAAAATATCACACGAAGATCGAGCGCCGTTTTTTTTTTTTTTTTTTTGCTTCAAAAATCATCATGATTACAAATATGATAACAGTTCAATAAGCAAGAAGTTAACATTAAGAGACTTACTTTTTAGACACCATATTTCCTGTTTTTGCTCCATTTCACCAACAAAAATAACTCCAAAAACAGCCACAGCACTGTTTTGAGTCTGAGCAACATGACGGCGTTTCGTTCCTGAATGAATCAATCAACCGTTTAAATGATTCGGTTCAGTCGCAATGACTCGCTTATTAATAGTGACTTGATGCCACCTACTGGTGGTTTTAATTTCACATTTACAGTATTTTTATTTATTACTTTATTTTTTATTATTTTTTAAATAATTTCTAATATCAGTATTCAATGTTTTATGAATGAAAACATTATTCATTTGTAACTGCAGGTTAACGCATTCCATGTCCCTCAGTGCTGCATTAACAGTGGGTAAATACAGTATATCTATTCCACTTCAGATGCAGCTTGTGTTTCCTCTGCATTGCAAAGATGATTTTTTTTATACTGATTTCATTTGTTTGGTAACAGCCTAAATGTCTTATTATACCAATTGACTGATTAAATTGAACTCTAATTTAAAAATTTAAAATTAAAGTTTGAAAATTATGAAAATTCATATATATATATAAGTAAATATTAGCATTTTATTTTTTAAGTTTACTATAAAATAATTGTTTTTGTATTTAATACTCCCTTTTTATTTTAAAATATAATAGTATTATCACACTTTATTATTTTGTCCATTATTTCATTTAAAAAGAAAAATCTAACTAAATAAACAATGTGTTTTGTATAACTACAATAAATAATTATATTTATAACTCAATTTTTAAATTGATTTTTTTTTTTTTCTCTCTCCGGGCAAGTAACTTTTATACTCGGACAAGTAAATGATAAATTTACTTGTCTGAAGGACAACCACATGAGAATGCTTAATGTCAAGCCCTGTATATATATATATATATAATATTAAATATTGTCAACATATTTCAGCATTCCAGCACCATAGATCATAACTGTATAGCTAACCACAGCAAAAGCACAAGCCTGAGTGAATAAACAATAACAAAGAATGAATGTAAAGTCACACAATAACTAATTCTATTGCTTTCTTTCAGGGAACAAATCTCAACGGGAGGAGCTGGACTCCATCCTCTTTATTTTTGAAGTAAGCCTTTTCTACATGTATTCATTAGCGTTTAGTGTCGTTTGTTGCTGTTAAGTTGTTAAAAAGCTGAACTGTAGGTATCTGCGGATCTGTTTATGTCCGCTTCACCTGCAGCTCTGAGATGGTTTTGAGCTAAAGATGTTTTTGTGCTGCTCTGCCCAGAACAGGTTTTTCCACTCTCTCTCATGTGTTTTTCTGGAGGTGCCGTCCTCCTTGTGTCTTTTCCTGCCTGGCTGAAAAGTAGACACTAGTTTGCAATACAAATAGGCAGGCAGGGCATTCTCTGGTTTCATTTGCTCAGGGTGGTGACAGGCTTTCTTTTTTTTAGGAAAAATGGTGTCAGAGTTTGTGTAGCATAAACAGAAGTTGACTTGAAAGGTCACCCTGGGAAAATGCCTTTTTATATGCTCAGAAATCAGAAATCATTTGAGTTTATTAATTATATTATGAGTGGAAAAAGCTGAAGCTACAGCACAATACATTTTTTAGACATTAATGTTGGTTAGGATCTTTTGTTTTTAATATTGGCAGTTATTCATATTTCCCAAATGATCAATAGTTGGCCAGGAAATACTGTCGGATGATACAATGACACATCTCATCACATTTGTTTTTTCATGGTCCACTGTTGTCCTCAGATACCTGCTGAATTAATTGACAAGTTGATCTAGTTGTAAGTCACTGATATTTGTATAATGATAGAAATGGTATAATTAGAGTTAATCCTCCTTATTGTCTATTTAGTTGTTTCTAAACACTGATAGTTTTGGAGGATCAGTGTTGTTTACACATTATTTGTCTTCTCCAAAAATTAATGTCAGGTGTTGTCCTCATGTCAACTTTGTCCTTTATGCACACTTAAGTATATGTACAGCCTTTCAAAGTATATTTTATGATGTTTGCAAACACAGGCGGTTGATGCATACTCACTAGACAGTTTTGTCTCTGTCCAGTGTCTGTGCTATTTCTCCTCAGCAGTTATGACTGATTGAGGTTCTTTATACTCTTTTAAACTACAGTTTCTCCTAACCTTCTCATTTTGGTGTGTCGTTGTTTACACCTACACATGTAAGATGAGGGATACTGTGGTTGTCTCAAAGGGTTTTTTAGGTGTTGGATGCGTTTCCAGTGTAATGATCAGGCCCGTATTCAAAAAGATCTTAAGGCTAAAAGTAGCTCCTATCTTGCTAATTTAGTAAAAACTCTTATTAAAAAAAACAAACAAACAAACAAAAAAAACTATCCTAAAATGGCTGTTGTCGGCAATCCAACGCTGAACGTAAACATTTAAGAAAAGTTTCATGATAATTTCCCTTTAATTGTGTCCTTAACTTAACACTTAAGCTGTGTTTTCTTCACTGTGGATTTAGACAATTTAGTTTGAAGTTTACTCTTTACTCTTACAAAATAATATACTTAAAAACCTGTTTAGCACATTTACTGAGTTTATGATGTACTATTACAATTTTTACTATTTATTTTGTTTTACAGCTGAAAGCAAGCTAAAACTTTGAGAGAGAACCATCAGCTCTTCTATAGAAATGACACAGATGATAGGTGATATTCAAATTCAAATATTCAGTTGAAAAATCATTATATTGGCATCACTGGCATCTTAGTTTCATTACTATGATTTAGGACAAGCAAATTCTAATCTCACATAGTATTTGGGTTGGAGAGTTAACTTAAACGCAGGGGTTGTCTATACTCTATAGATGGTTTGATGGTATTAAAAAAAAAAAGGTTCATCTCATTCAGAGTCTGAGCCAATTGTGCATATATATAACTATATTTCTACTTGAGGGTGTTTTTAAAATACCAGTTGTACCAGTCATGCTGATTTTATTTTTTTTAGATTCCTGAGCTCATGCTTTAACTATAATTGCTAAATCTGAAACAAAAATATTTAAACCAAACATAAACTCAACCTGAAAAATAAAATACAAAGATGTTTTTAAGATATTACCTATTTGGATAAAAATGAAATATGTAAAAGTGCTATAATAGCTGTATATTGCTGTGTAATGTAAGTATAATGCTCTTACAGGATAAGTGGTAAGCAAACAAAAATGTCAGCTACAAGCCTTGGAATATCTAATCATGGGTTACTTATGAAGATGCACTTTTTTTTTGACAGCAGATGAAAAGAATGGACTTTGCGCTCAAATCGAACATCTCATTAGCTTGAAAACTTCTTGCAAGCTTTTCACGTTGGCATCAGCGTGCTGCGGCTGTGTGGCGTAGCGCCTGCGTACAACGACAGCAGGAGAGGAGCTATTAGTAGATTCACGCTGTGGCAGCACCACACTATTAATGCAGCATGAAAGCTTCACAACCTCCATCTTACACAGGCCCGTCTCCACCAGCACATCCTCATTCCTCCCTCGTCCCTCATCCTGTGTTGCAGCCGTCCTGTCATGGCTGCTGTTTTGTGTTGTGACCGCGCTGGAAGGGATTACGGCAAACACCTCCATGTGGTGGGTGTCTGACCC
The DNA here is from genome assembly GCA_039654775.1 of Spinibarbus caldwelli. Taxonomy (NCBI): domain Eukaryota; kingdom Metazoa; phylum Chordata; class Actinopteri; order Cypriniformes; family Cyprinidae; genus Spinibarbus; species Spinibarbus caldwelli. The sequence goes on from CM077251.1 coordinate 28,838,120, forward strand.
CCTTTTTTATGGGTCGGCAGAGGAGAGATGATCACTCGGGCTGCTGTCAGGCAGGGGGGGTGTGGGGGGCTGGTATTGTTCTCCTCCTCCTATGTGCCTCTCTCTTTGTGTCTGGCACCATCGAGACATCTAGTGCAGCTGTGGATTAATGCTGCATTCTCCTGTGTGCAAATATGTAGTGAACTCTTATCTGTGTCTTGTTAATGTGTAAGCGGAAGATCATGTTTGATGACACAGCACCAGCGTTATTATCATTAACTAAAACTAAAACCATAAAGCACATTTTTGTTACCTGAAACTAAATAAACATTAACTGAATTAAAATCGAGCATTAAAAATCAGGTCTTTCTCTTTACTCAGAAACACATAAAATAGCACCTGATTTCTACATTTACTCTCCTGATCCAGCCCTATGCAAATCATGCTGGGAAATAACAAATGATTCATCTAGTCTCAGCATAAATTAAGTAAACTTCAATTTTACATATATTTCAATGGATTGAACTAGAGGTTTACAGGGCTTGACTGAATTTACAACTGAAAACTACTGTGTACGAATATGAAAAAATATTTAGGAGCACCAATGCGACTGACGCGATCAGCATATTTGTGTTTGTGCTCAGGGGAGCTTCAAAGGTTTCTACCTGCAACATGTTTTTGCAGCGTGGAGTAATGTATCACAGATACATTATGCAGTATGAGAGCGGACTCTAGAGGCACAATCACTGACGCCTCCTGCTGTTTGTTTTGACACGTGAGGCTGCGCGCTGCACAGTGCGGGACATATATATTATAAAAAATAATATATACAGCCTAAACCAGGCATATTCACAATGACAACATTTTTCAGAGACAAAGTGACCTGTGGTAGCGATTCACAGCAACATGGACACAAAAACGACTGGCAGAGTTTAGCAGCTTTATGCAAGTCCACAGTGATACGACCACCATTAACATAGGCTGTAAAGCTCAATGCTGCCTGATACCATTGAGTACAGCAATTGAGAATACTACAGCAACTTGGCGACCTCCGGAAGTTTTAATACATCTATGCCAGCACACCTTAACCAAAGTTTCTATGCAAGCCAAGGCATTTTGATGGTAGCTTGGTTTTTGTTTCTGTTGCTCGTCACATACACTTAGTCACACAAATCACAGCTCTTTATTGAAAATATCTTTTGAATCTGAGTCACACAGCATTTCCGCTTTCACTGTGGACAGACAAATAAAGTGATGCTGAAAACACAATTAGGACACACTGTTGCTGTTATTCCATGTGCAGTGAAATCAGGGCATGGCTGCATTTCATCTGGCTTTGTCATGCATCGCAGCGCTGCACAATAAACAGATCAACTTTCTCGCCTTTCTTCCGGACTTAATACAGCCACTACGGTCTGTAGTTAACTCAAGCATTCTTTTGTCTCCAGCGCACACTGATCCTGGCTGCTCATGAAGCTCCTTGGATGATGAATGAGAGCACTGTTATCACCCTTGATAGTCATTAGCTTAAGGCAGTTCCTTTGGCATCCAGATGGGCACATAATGGCGGCTTCCTCTCCGCCTGCAGCTCACTGTGAGCTGCCCACAGACCCATCTCCCGCTCACAGGTGCCCCACACACACACACACACACACACACACACACACACACACAAAGAGCCTCTTATGGCAGGAGGGAGCTGGTTGGCGCAAACAAGACACATTTGCATGGTGTTTCCATCTCCTCTTAAAGCGGTCCTAACCTAAACGTTTCTCTTAAGAGCCTAATGAAATCTGAGATCTTTATGACTAGATTCAAATCGGCCCAAAATGTTAGCTAATGAGAAAAAAGACTTCCGTGGAACACAGAAGGAGATATTTAGCGTAACGTCCATGCTACTCTCTTTTATACAATAATAATGATGGGGGCAGATGCTTTTGAAGCGTCAATGAATGAATGCACCGCATTCTAAGAGTTCCAAAGTCATATGATATCTTTGTGTGAGGCAGAAATATAAACGATTTTCCTTAACCTCTGCCCAGGAGGCCATCTGACTGACATTTAAAGCAACCAATCAGTTTGTTTCATTGAGCGTCATGTTTATGGGTGTGAAAATGTAAAGTTTGATGCTAGTATCGCAACGCTGCTTTCCAGCGCATTTACAAGTTGAAGGGTGTGAATGTAGACCTGTAAGCCTAAACGATTTGAATTTACATGAACATTATGCTCAGAAGTCATTGTAAGCAACATTTTGCAAATACATAATACAAATGCAATTCTGATTACAATTGCCATTGAAGTAAATCATACTATTCATTATATCTAGTAGCAGAATATAGACTGTGTTCACACAGCACTAATACAGTTGTCAGTCCCATATCTGCACCTGCAAATTTTTCGGCAAACCTGAGCTGTTTGAGTAAAATGTTGTAAGATTAATGGCAGACTTTATGGTTATTATTTATTGATAACTTACCCAAATGAATAACTGGCTAATCAGAAAATAATCATCAGAGGATTCGACTAAACAAGGGGGGAAAAAATCATGGATTCATCAATTAAAAAATTGTTAGTTGCAGCCTTTATCAGAATCAATGATGCTTGATGTCATTGACACATTTTATAGGGCCCTATGATTTCTGTGATGCAGAAAATGCGGACGGAATTGCGGAATCCAGTCATAAAAACGTAATTTACACTTTAACGCGGAATGTCATGGAATTTGTCAAAGTTTGGATGA